>VYZX01025287.1:59919-77580 GCA_013401335.1 Brachypteracias leptosomus | reverse complement strand
CCCCCCTCCGCCGCCGCCCACACGCCCCAATAGCCCCCGACGCGGGTGGGAAGGGCCGGGTTGTGCCTCAGTGTGTGTTTGGGGGGGTGAGGGAGGGGGGGAAAAAAAGCCCAAAGTTCTGCTGCTGCTTCTCCCCCTCCCTCTCTGCCTGCCCGGTGTTTTTTTTCTCCCAGAGATCAGGTGTGCAAAACTTCCACCCGGGGTGGTGGAGAAAGTTGGGAGCAAGTTGCAAAGGAGTGGGGAGGCTTCGCTTCAGCCAGTGCCCTTTTGTCTGTTCCTCTCCTAACCCAGAGCCATGGGTGTAAAAATATACCCTGCTTACATGAGACATGGGCAGGCGAATTGAGATCAGTGGTTTTCTCCATGGCAGTAGTTTTAATGCTGTAGTTACCTGTGCATTGTAAGATGTAAAAAAGCATGGTGTGTTAAGTGTTTCATCTACCTAGATAAGCACATGGGAGAAGTTATGTTGTGATAAATGTGAGTGTTACTGCAGGGTTGTGGACTTCCTACTTGTAGTTTTTTGTGGGGAGGGGAAGAGAAAAAGTGTGGCAGGGGATGGTCTTTTAGCCTTAGCTCTGGGGAAATAAAGGAAGGAAAAAAAAACACAAAGTGGATGAGTGAAGAGCCCTTGTGATAGTCTTGGAAAGCTGTTGAGCTGAACAGCTGGGACTCAGGTTGCAGCCTGGTCTCGTGTCTTTCTGGTTGTCCATCACAGTCCTGGTCTAAGAGAAACAAAACCCCGTATGTGTTGTGCTCTGTTCAAATACCTTAGGACAAGTAGCATTAAGAAAAAGTTTCGTTTGCTGGGTTTACCAAACAAGTATTTCTGATGGTGAGTGCTGCAGCCTGTGTGTGTTGCATGGGAGCTCGTGTTATCACCGTGCAGGGTTATAAACAAGTCAGATTCCATCTGTAGCAAGAAGTTTATAATGACAGCTTATTAGGAGACCGCACATAACAGCAGGTTTGCCTGTTCTTAAGTGTTCCTCTCTTAGCCTGGAGAGCTGTACTTTACAGACTGATTCATGACATTATTTCTGTGGGGGCTGGACTCTGTAGTGAGAGACTGATTAGTCTTTGCTCTGTTCTCCAGACTGAAGGAAAAAAAAAAGCAAACTCCTCCTGGTGTTAAAGTGAGAGGCTTCTCTGAGCATAGCAAGGTTGATGTTTAGACTTTCCTGTGCTTTATCTCGGTGTTGGAGCTTGGGTGGTGTGTGAATATGGGGTTTTTTTGTGTGTGTGTGTTTGTTCTGAGGTGTAGCTTTAAAACTTCAGTGTTTACAAACCGTAGTAAATTAGAGGGGAATGGCAATATAAATAAAAGGGAGGTTTTTGAAATCCCTTCCCCCCCATTTGTTTAGCACTCTCCTGATGAAAGATAGCATTAGTTACAGATGTCTTTAAAAAGAGGAAGGGGAGGATCTCATTTAAGATGGTTTAAACTTAACTCTAAGATTAGTCTAAGCACACATTTAACAATATGTTGGGCTGTTTAATAATTAGAATAACTTGGTAGTTGGTTGTTGTTCTGGAGTCGTGTGGGTCAGACCCGGGCTATGCTGGCAGTCAGCAAAACGCATGAAAGTGTTTGAAGATCCAGTTTTCCTTATGGAAAAAGCTGGGTGTGAGTAATAGAGTCTTGGAGAGGGATTTGTCAACTTTCCTGAGGTCCTGTTTGATGATAAAAAGGAGAAGACAATTGGAAAAATGAGGTTAGAAGAATTGGTCTCTTAACTGATCTCTCCTTTTCCTCCACCCAGAAGGTAGAATCATGGACAAAATCAAATAAACTTGAATTACACAAGCGAACCTCCAAATGAAAGGCCCTCCTGGGTCCTCCTCCATCTTCCTGTTCCACTTGATCTTTCAGAAGTGTTGAGCACTGGTTGATATAATTGAGTTTATTGGAGCTCAAAAAAATTCTCTGCTACTGAGAGCAACTTTAAAAAACAAAACTTGTTTCCATCTCCCTAATCCCTTTCCCACAAAAGTACTGGGGGAACAGGCTTTGTAGTAGGTTCTGGGTAGCAAAGAACCTGAGCTCTGCTTGAGACTGAAGAGAATTCCTAAGTTTTGTTTGTATAAAAGAACAGTATGCAAAGTTTTAATTGTTATAAAATTATTCTAGAGTTTTCAAATGTGTTCGATGCTGCCTTAATGATTGTGCATGTAAATGCCCTGTAATTGAAAGCACCCATTTATGGGCCTGACTTGCTAAGTGAGCTGTAAATTCTGCTTTTCAGATTGGATTTAATGACTTTTATCATAAAGCCACAAACTGGTTGTGAACTGTGCCGAGAGGCAAACAATACCTAAGCTTACTTTGCCAAAATATTTGTAATTGTTGATTTGTTAAACTGAATTGCTGCAGGTCATGCGATGGGATTAGTTTTTTGTAATAGAATGGAGAGTACAGGCAGCCCTGTGCTCAATACTCTCTGGGCTAGAAGAAATTGGATGCTGCAGAAAAGCTTCCTAAACATTGCTCCCCACTTCCAGTAGAGAATCTGTGTGGCAAACAGCAAGGATTCCTTCCAGATGACATTTTATTGTGATTATATGTGTTTGACAGCCACAGCGTGAAGTAAGACCAAGGAGATGCAGTGAGAGAGTGGTGCCTGGGTCTCCTATCAGTTTAGTTTGGGGCTCAAGCTTGATTTAATTACCCTGGAGCATATGAGCTTAGCATTAGATACTCTTGGTGCAGAGTGAACTCTGCTTATGGAGGGGGTGGGGGGCTGGCCTGTTGGGTAGTTAGGCCTGTATTGAAAGTGGACTTGCATTAACTAATTGTTAAATGCAATTGTTTGTGGTTTAACAAAGTAGAGAAGCTGCTAAGCTACACAGATAAAAACTGAAGCAGGTCCCTGATAATCAGCTCTGTGAATATTCTTGTCAAATTCAGCCCAGGAATGTTTTATTTGCTAAAATGAAACTGACACTTGCCTGCTACACATGGAAGAATTTTAGTTAAAACAGATGAGGTGAGAAGGGCTTAAACTGCTGTGGTTTGAAGTGATTATTCCGTGCTTTTTTGGGGACTGTTAAGGTGTTTTAGTTTTAATGAGCAGTACTGTGAGGTAGATCATAATACAAAGTGGAAAAAGTTTGCTGCTTTGCAGAGACAGGTGGATAGGAGGACTGAGATTGTAGTAATTTTCCTCTCTTGCAATTCTAGGAGAGCTGCTAAAATACATCAGTCCTATTAGTAGTTTAATAAGAGGTCGGTAAAATTAACGTCTCTTCTTTCTGGTGTCTCCAGTTGCATTCAGTTTTGGTATACCATGAATGCATATTAGTGTGCTTAATTTCTGATAGCAATATAGCTTTTCATTACTAGACCTGTCTGTAATTTGCAGTAGTCCTTAGTGATTGAAGGAAAATCAAGCATCTGAAGCTTTCATAACATCATGATCATACTTATTTTAGTTCTGTGTAGAGAAACATTTTTTTCTCTTGATTCATAATCAAACTTCATGAAATGAGTGAGAGGGGAAAAGTCTCCTTTCAAAGGAGGTGGGTAATTCCGTGAGCTGTATGAAGGTAATACAATTATGGAGAGTTTCAAGATGCATTTTGCAATACTGGAGCAAAATAGACCTAAAAATTAATGTGTAAACTGGCTCTGTATAGAGGCATGTTGCAGAATCCTCATTGTAAAGCTGACCCAGAGGAACCTGTCCCCCCAGATCACAAGCAGCCTGCTTTGCACTTCATGAGCTCCTGTCAAAGCTGAGCTAGGACTCTCCTTCTGGAGCTTTGGCCTGTGAGCTGGCCAGATGGAGCTGGGGCCAGATGGAGCCCCCTTGGGAGGGAGCTCCTTGTGGCCACTCCCCACTGCTGGCCTAATTGGCTGAAAAGCTGAACTGTGGCTCAGAGGGCATTGGTCAGGGGGTCTGTGTTTACCTTTCCTCAGATCTCCACGCCCACCTTCCACAAAGTTAAAAACCCAAACGCCCCAAGACCAGCAAGGCAGTATTTGAAGCTGCCTTACTCTGACCTGAAGGTGAGCGCAGAAGGATCGCAACATCTCAAGTCCTTCTGTTCCTCAGAAAGGTAAGTATGTGGCAGCAGGCTTGAGCTCCTCCAGTGTGAGGAAACCACATGTATTTAATATGCATTTATAGGGGAAGAAGGAAGAATTAGCCCTTCTGGATTCTCCAAAAGCGATTTTGAAGGGGTTGTGGGTACAGTAGAAGTAGTGAAATGTCTTCTCTTGTCTTGAGTGGCTTGACTAGAGTGTGTTCTATCTAAAAGGGAAAAGACTAGCTTTGATTTTAGTTTGAACTTCATACAGAATTCAGGTTTCCCGCGAGCTGAGATTATTAGCAGTGGGGAGAACTTTCTCAGATTCCACTGAGAATAAGCTGTCTCCTTGTTGTTTGGAATAGCACAGCCTAAAGGATCCAGAAGCAGATCATAAATTAGTTTTGTTTTGCTTCTGTTCAGTGCAAGATGAAATGCTTGTTTTATCGTTTTCTCTAAGTCTTAATGACTTTGGCTTAACATAGGAAACATGCAGAACTGCATTAACTGTTCCCTTTAAAACTTCAACTCTCTGCACTGTTTAGCTTAACATAAGGTCTTGATGCTGCCTTAAATAGCCTGTGCTTCAATTAATATTATCTTTTTATCACAGAGACACACGTGGATGAAAAGGGTTGATATTCCCTCATTTTCTAAAAGATGTCTGTAACATGGTGCACTTGGTGAAATTGATGAAGAATCTTATCCAAATTCCAGGATTAATGAAAAAAACACTGCCTTTTTTTAAAAACAAAATCTTAAAAATGGGACTAAAATAAGGAGGAAACGAGCTTGTAGACTCTTTCAAATACCATGAATTATTTTCCTCGAGCTTCTTTCCTCGGTAGCTTAACTTCTCCCCTCTTTATTCCAGAAGAGCTCTGGCAAATGAAATTCCTCTAAGCCAGAATACTTCTAGTAAAACCAGGAGAGATCAGATTTCTTTATTTCGAGTTTAAGATGAATAAGCAGACTGATATGAAATATGTTGCATAAGGCTTCAGAATAAATTAACCAGAAATCATTTGATATTTTTGGTAGCACCAGTGTGTTTGTAGCATGTTCCAGACACTCAGGAAAGGAAAATTTCCCTTCAAGATTTTAGTCTGCTAGCATGCTGCTGCCCTTAAGGTTTTCTTCATCTTTTATGCTTAGTTATTGCTGGGATCATGGGTTTAATATTTAATACTTGTTCCAGAGAACCAGAGTAGAATGGAATAATAGCAGACATGACTCAAACTGTGACTTTGAAAGTTGCCAACTATGACACTGTTTCACCAACTATAGAAACATGTGTGCATCAGGAAACAGAGACATTCTACGGGGGCAGAGATGAAACAAATACCACCAAAATTATGCAATTTGTAAATTTTCCAGTATTAATCTGTTGGGAATAACGGCACGTGCTCCCTGTGTTCCAGCAATCTGAAGAAACTTGTACCTCTCTGAGCAGTGAAGTCTGTGCTCCTTGAGTATTCAAAGCTGCAGTTTTAGGGCACAATCCAGAGAACTGGAAAGGGGTAAAGTAGTGGAAGTTTCAGGGAATGTTTTGCTTGATACTAGTAGTTCAACTATAGTTAAGCTCAGAAAGGCGTCTTGAAAATCACTCTGATGTTCCTCACAAACTGTATGTTGGTGTTTTGTTGTGCACAGGAAGGTAGAAGATCAGATTTGGGCCTCAGAAGAATAAAGTGAGCAAAAGAGTGACAGTGCAAAGAGTAAGTGGTGATGAAGCACATTTAATGTCCTCAAAAGCAAAGGCCATGCATGAGTATTCAGTTCTTGGAGATGTTTGGCTGTGGACTACAAGGGAATTGCCAAAGCTATATGGCAAGGATGAAGGGATATTACATATTTAGCATGTATTTAATCTACAGGCATTTTAGCAGTGTGGAAATGTTTCTTGTAGTGTTTGCAAAGATTATTTCCCCAAATGCACCCAGAAAAAAGCATTTTATGTTTTTGGGGGGTTTTTTTGTGGATGAAGAGAGCGTACTAGGAAAAGGACTAGAGGCATGTTTTCAGAAAGAAGTTGGTGTAGGAGAGGATGATTATTTAATAACAAAGATCAAAACTCCGTATATTAGTTACTGTGTCAATTTGAAGGCAAAAGTTACAGGTGATGAATTGAAATGGGGTTTGCTGGTCAAAACTGAGCTGCAACAGTGACTCCTAAGCCCATTAGTATAAACATGGTTCCAGACTGGGTGGATACAGTCAGAACCCATCAAATGTAGGGCTCCTCATTTTTATTTGAGCCCCTGCTGCATGTTTAGCAGCAGATATGTGCTGTCCACCTTTTATCTCCAAATCATAGAATCCTAGAATGGTTTGGGTTGGAAGGAACTTTGAAGATCCTGCCATGGGCAGGGACATCTCCTGCTAGACCAGGTTGCTCCAAGCCCCATCCACCCTGGTCTTGAACACCTCCAGTGATGGAGCATCCACAGCTTCCCTGGGCAACCTGTGCCAGCGTCTCACCAGCTCACGAGGTTTAGATTTCCATCTTTGTACTTTCTATTTTAATTAAGGTGTTGAGAGCTTTAGGATAATATGACCAAAGAGATAACTGAAAAGATAACCAGGGACTGATACAATTTTTCTGTGGTCTTTAGATCAGTCCTTATGCAACGTCTTGAAGTACTTGTAATGTCTTTGAAGGAAAGCTTTCAGGCTTGGCATCTGTACAGAGGAGCTTCCCAAACTATATGAGCTGTGTTCAGATACTTTTTTCTGACAAAAGGCTGATAGTCCTCTGAGGGAGGGACGTGATTCCAATGTACAGAATCGTGAAGCTTGTGATCAAGATGAATACAAGCAGTTTTTCAGCAAAGCTTGCAGTGGTAGAACAAGAGGCACTTTCTGGAACTGGGAAGAGAATAAACTAAAATAGCTGAAAGTACTTTTCTAAGCAGTGGGCAGCTAAATTCTGGTGTCCTCTCCTACAAGAGGTTGTGGAGGCAGGTTTGGAAAGGGGTTAGATGAATTTGTGGTCCACAAATGGCCGCTGAAGGGAATAGGTAGGAATGTAGCCTTTCATTTCATGCTGTAACATTTTCAGATGCTGAAGAGTTATGGGGAGAATCAGCTACATGAAATAGGTTCGTGTGCTTTCCTTGAGTAGGATGTCCCTTACCCACCTTTGGAGCACTAGGCTGGATGCATCACTCCTCTGACCCAGTAGGGTATTCCTTATTAATCTCTTTATTGCTGTTTTTCTTCTTGCATAATGTACATTTGTCCAAATTGCCCATAACTCAACCTTGCACTTTGCAGTGCCTCCTCTAGGCTTGGAGCAAAGTGCCACTTTAGCATAAATTAAGCTGGCTGAAGTACTCTCCTGTGAGCATTCACTGCAATCGGCTGAAGTATTAAGCTGAATGAAGTCCTGTCCTACTTGTGTCACATTCTCTCTGCTCAGCCTTTGAAAGATACGGGGCCACTACTGGAATAACTCGGTGAAATTCTTATTGATACTCCTGGCAAACCCCTGACATGGCAAAACAGTAGCTAGGAGGGAAGAAGTTAGTTTAAGCCTCCCAAGCTCTTAGTCTGCAGCCCTGGTGCATGTTGTGTGTTCTTTTTAAATAGCTGCTAAGCTGCCATAATCGTTGTAATAAAGGGCTCTTTAAGTGAGTCCCTTTGTGGGTTTGTTTTTTTTTTTTTTAAAGCTAATTTTAACAGGGGTAGCAGATCAAACTGTGCTTTCTGACAGCTGGATGAGCACAGGTCTGTAAGGGAGCTGCTTGAAACTATATATAATACCTGGAAATTTGTGATTAGTTAGGTCTGAGCTTGCAGTCTTTGGGAAATGGGAAAAGAAAAATTAATTTCTTTTTTTAAAAATTTTTTTTTGCCTCTGTTTGTCAAATTAATATGAGTTCAAACTGAAAGAAAACCTGAAATGTCTGGGATTTCTAAATTCTTTTCTGTTACTTAAACCACTCAATGTACATTTGAAGCAGAAAGGCAAATCTTGATTTAAAAAAAAAAAGAGCACCAGAGATTGCAGAAAATTATATATAGATTGGTGTTACATATTAGGGGAGAGAATACTGGAAAATTGGACACCTCCTCACAAGGAGTATTGTAAAGCTGAAAAATTAGATAAAAGCATTGAGAATGTTTAGAGGGCCTGGAAGAATAGGCAATTTACCTTGGTGGTAAATGAAACTCTACTGAAGTGTGTGTTTTATAAGGCTAGCAATCAAAGCAGTATTCTGGGGCATTGAAAGGTGTCAAATTTGAAGCTGGAGAACAGGAAATACGTTTATTATGTGTCAGTCAGCCCCATAAATGGGAGAGGAATTGGTGTGTGGATGAGCAATGATAGTGGTACTTGGCTGCCTGTGTCTGTCAGCGTTGCATTTAATGCTCAGATATTACACCATCAATTGCTATTGTTTAAAACCTGATCTTTGAAGCAGAAGAGGTTTGGTCTTTCAGTTTTTTGTGTATGCCTGTGAAGCATCTAATATTTGTTTTGCTCAGAAGTTGAATCACAGAACATTAGGAGTTGGAAGGGACCTGGAAAGATCATCTAGTCCAATCCCCCCTGCCAGAGCAGGACCACCTAGAGCAGGTCATACAGGAACGCATCCAGGCAGGTTTTAAATGTCTCCAGAGAAGGAGACTCCTCAACCCTCCTGGGCAGCCTGTTCAAGTCTTTTTATAAATCTCCCAAGTGACTGCAGTTCCCTGTTTCAGAAACCCAGTGTGAGTGTTTCCTAAAGCAGCAGAGGCCATGCAAGCCTCCTGTTCCATCCCTGGAGCTGGATTAGGGGTCTGATGTGTTTCAGCCCCAGGCCTGAGAACAGATTGAAACATGTGGAAAAGAGAGAAAGGCTTTTTAGCTTGGCTTTGCGACCAAAATAAATGATGTAAATTAAAGTACGTGCCCAGGTTGCACTTCCAGTGATGCAGTCAATGCTGACACAGCCATTGAAGGCTGGGACTGGAGTCCTCTGTCCACACTCTTGTAGCTCACCTGACATCATCTTGAGTACTTGCAGTACTGTCTGTGGGCCAGTGCAGGTTGCTAACCTGAAAGAGAACTAACTCAGAGAAGAACAACCAACCAAAAAAACCCAAAAACTCAACTTGATCAGTTTTTACTTGGTTATCTCGATGAGTCTTAGTGGAAAGGTATCAGCACTGGTGCTGGGGTGGTGGTACCACCACAGGAAAGAAAGGAGACCTGGGATTCCTCTGGCAGGAAGCTTTTTAGAATCTCAGAATCATAGAATNCTTCTTCCTAAGGTCTCATCTGAATCTACCCACTTCTAGTTTTGAGCCATTCCCCCCAGTCCTACCACTACGTGACATCCTAAAAAGTCCCTCCCCAGCTTTCTTGTAGCCCCCTTCAGATCCTGGAAGGTCCCCTGGGAGCCTTCTCTTCTCCAGACTGAACAACCCCAACTCTTTCAGTTTGTTTTTGTAGGAGAGATGCTCCAGCCTCTGATCATCCTCGTGGCCCTTCTCTGGACACGTTCCAGCACGTCCAGATCTTTCTTGTCCTAGGGGCTCCAGAACTGGATGCAGAGCTTCAGGTGGGGTCTCACGAGGGTGGAGTAGAGGGGGAGAATTCTTTTGCATTGGCTTGCCTCCCTATGAGACTACCCTGAGTGTCCAAGTGAGTGTGTAACTCAAAAATGTTGAGTATTGAGTTGATTTTGCTTGTGTTTGCTGCAGCCAGGGCTCTGGTACAATGCTCCTGCGACTGGGGACAATTCTGTAATAATTTAACATTATTGTAAAGAATAAGAGTTCTTTTCATCTTATAGTCTTGTGTGAAGATGGATGATTTGACATTTTACCATAGCCTCTACTGATAGGACAAGGGGTGATGGTTTATACACTAAAGGGAGGTAGATTGAGACTATATGTAAGGAAGAAATGTTTTATGCTGAGGGTGGTGAGAGCCTGGTTGAGGTTGCCCAGAGAGGTGGTTGATGCCCCATCCCTGGCACCATTGCAGGTGAGGTTGGAGGAGGCTCTGAGCAACCTGCTCTAGTTGCAGATGTCCCTGCTTAGTGCAGGGGGGTTGAACCAGATGACTTAGAGCTCCCTTCCAACCCAAAACACTCTGTAATTATCGAATTTAGGATGGATTATTTTGAATTATTTGCATAAAGTTACCAGTGTTAATCTTGAGTCCCGGTTAACCGGAACCTCTGTTCCTTGACCCCAGAAAACTACAACTCTTGCTTCAATCATATTTTTAGGCGCTGTCAGAAGCTGGTTTGCAGGAGTATAATTTAGTTGAAACTGAAATGTCATTCCTACTGAATGTTCTGTTTTCTGGAAGTTGAAAAGTTATGATTTAAAGTTACCTGTAGAATATAATTTAGTGTTTGACATGCTGGTCCTCACTGAAACCTCAGAGATATGGCAAGGCATAAATTAGCCATGGATACTGTAGCCTGAAGTACCCCAAATCAACTGTGCCGTTTTGCAGATGGGAATTTTCAGTCAGATGAAGTTGGTATATTTTGGATAGAGGTGAGGAGCCTGCTTGTACAGGATGGAGAGGCATGTAAGCTGCCTCAAAAGTTCAAGTAGCCTGAAGGTAGCATTAGCTCTTAGCTAAAACAAGGTATTTTCAGCTGACTGAGCTAATTTATAGAGCTTGGAAATAAGGTAACTTTCCAGAGTTCAAATACCCGTTTGCTGCCTGGAAATAAGATTGGTTTTGACTCCAGTGCCATACTTCTGTCCATAGGGCCATTATGTCCTCAAGCAATTTCTAACAGCTGTCTGCCTGAAATAATATGGTTGATTTGGGGCTTATGTTTAAATACCTAAAACTAGCCTAATAGAAGCTGTAAAGCCAAGATTTTTATTTTTTCCCCTAAATGTCTATCATTTCTCTTTTAAATGATTTGAAGTGCAAATTGCAGTGAATACTAAACATAGCCCAGGTTTCAGCATCTCTTCTAATCTTTCACTTTATATAAACATCCTGATCAGGTAGTTGATACTAGATGAGAGGTTATCAAAATTGAAAACAGTTCTGCTACTCAGATGCCTACAAACTAAGATTTTAAATATCCTTTTAATGAATTTTGAAAGACTTGATGATTTTAAGTACTGCCAGTTGAGAACATTCATTATCTGTAGGCCGTTGAACTCTAGACTGTAAAATGGGAATAAGCTTATTACCAAATTTATGATTGAATTTCAAATCAGTGTCCCCAGTGGAACAAAAATTGGTAGTTATTTAAAACATGACAAACAAAATGAGAAAAGGCTTGTGAAGTGGCTGGTTGTTGGAAGACTTCTGTCAAGCAGTAATGACTAAATGATGTTCCAAACACAATTTTGCTTGCTAAATTAATTTGAAGGCAGGCAGAACATGTGTGTGTGTATGCAATTTGTCAGTCACTTGTGGAACACTTTAATAAATGACTAAAACCAGCTAGTTCAGGTGCAAAGCCGCAGTCAAGTTACTTCTGTATTTTCTGGAGTGGTTTTTAGCCAGGAAAGACTTGAGGAGAAATGAAATGTCTAATCCAGCAGTAACCTTAGACTGTGCTAACCTTGAAGAGTCTGCAGCAAACTTACATTTTAACTTTATTGATGAAGTACCTAACCATGATGGAGAATACTTCTGAACTGTTACCTGGCTTGTTTTGGGATGCAGTATCCCATGGCATTTGGTAATGAAGTGTCCTAAGCAAGGTATTTGTTTCATGTGAAAACTCTGTGCTGATGTGTGTGTTTTGGTTTGTGTTTTTAAGGATCAGACGGGGATCTCTAATTTATTGATTGCTGAGCGTTCTGCCCGGTTGAAGTCATGTCATCCATATTGCCATTCACTCCACCAGTTGTGAAGAGACTTCTGGGGTGGAAGAAATCTGCTGGTGGCTCCGGAGGGGCTGGTGGTGGTGAGCAGAATGGTCAGGAGGAAAAGTGGTGTGAAAAAGCAGTGAAGAGCTTGGTCAAGAAGCTAAAGAAGACAGGACAGCTGGATGAGCTTGAGAAGGCAATTACCACTCAGAATTGCAACACAAAATGTGTAACGATACCAAGGTAAGTGCTCTTGTGTTCGACGTTGTTACCACCACTTAAGGAATGACTAAATGGGTGTTCAGGCTATCCTGTGGACAAATGACTAAAAAATCAGTTGCATGCTTTTGATTCCTTAAAACCTATTCTGGTTTTATATGGGGCTTGCTTACCACTGAATCACATGCTTTGTAAGGTCATAATTTCTAATAATATCTTTACATTTCATTTTTCCTTACTACATAGGTTCCAATTTGTATGTATTCTGGTGGTGCCTAGCACAGCTCTTAATTTGTAGCACTGCCCTATGATTTTATTTAATAACCCTGTCTGTCATTGGAGGGGCATACTTGAACTTACACTTCCATTTTAAAAGAAAGACTATTTTTTCCTTGGTCAACACTTCAGTCAACTAATTATTTTCTGTTGAATCTGGTAGTTTCATTTAAATTGTACAAGCTGCTTCCATTCTCCCTTTTGAAGGGAAATGTTGTCTGTCAGTGTACTTTACTGTACACTGTGTATTTACTGTAATTATTATTTCTTACTGGTTGATGAAAATTATTTTTATTTATTAACTTGGGAGTACTTCTAGAACTGCTCTTCTGCTCCTGTTATCTATATACATTTAGGTGAATAACTTGCATTCTACTCCTTTGACTTTCTCAACTTACTTCATAGCAACTGCTGTGCGAGAGGCAAGGGTTGTGTTTGTAAGTATAATGCAGCCTGCTCTCGATTCAGATTGTACAGAAATCCCACTAAGGTGCCTGTATTCTGGGCACTTAACCCCTCAATGCTTAAAATAATCTCTAGAAAAAAGAAACTGTGTCTGGTTTCTGACATTAATTTCTGTATTAGCACATTCATCCCAGCTGCTTCTGAACTGTATTAATCATAGCGCAAACGAGATTTGACTGGTGTCAGTAATGATTTCCATATCAAATGTGTTGTAACTGTTATCTGATAATGGTTTTAGCATTCTCTTTTAGATTTGACACAGCTTTCTGGGAAAATCACGAGTCTGATCTGAATGAGACTACTTTAATTCTGGTCTCTCTCTTTTTTCATTTACCTTTTGTCTCTAATGCTGCCCTCCGCTTGTATTTTCTTCCCTAGAGCGTTCTCAAAATTCTCTGGGTTTCCCTTCTGCTTTCTTCCTTTTGCCAGCTGGAAAACAACCAGAAATAAACTATTAAGAGCTTTGTTTCCTTAGTGTGTATCAATAGACTAAGATTGGAACTTGTAGGAATGTGTATTTCTTGACTTGACATGAGATTGGAAGGTATTTCATGACAAACTAAATACACTGTACAGAGATTGACTTGATACAAAGTGTGTATCTAACTTCTGGAGCTCTTCTAGAGCTCTTAGAAACACTTCTAGAGCTCTTCTGCAGGGGTACTGAGACACTAAACGCTGCTACTTCAGAAGAATAGTTGTCTAAATTGAATTTTGAAGGTGGTGTTAGAAGATAAAACCAGGATGCTAATACATCATTGTTTTTTCTAGTCTACTTTGAGTGTGTCCTCCTGCTTGCATGACCTTTAAGTGTTAAAGTAGACACAGTAAATTATTCTTAAGGACAGAATACAAAGCTCTTACACTCTGTATAGGCTCCATGTTGTGACCAGCAGTTCTTGCTGTGTTGTGCTGTTCTCATCTCTCCTCCGGTCAGCTGTGAAAGGGACTGGACCTAGCTCTAACATTTCTTCACTGCCTTAGGAGTAAGCTGGTAGCTACAGAGCTCTTCAAGTGATGTTGACTATTAGGCAGGGTTTAATTTTAAACTAAGAAATGGCTTTGGTATTAAGGGGTGAGATGATATGCTTGCCAGCAGAGCTATACAGAATTCTTGAGTTTCATAGTTGGCTTTTGGACTGTTGATATTATTTCACTTTGACAGCAGTAGTCTGGGTTCCCAAGAAAGGACAAATGTCAACTCAGTACTGTAATGACTTCTGGCAATTCTTGTTCTTGGATTTAGTAAGTTAATGAAACTGCTGCTTGAGACCCACTTTAATGAATGTCTTAAAGATCTGCAAATCAGCAGGGATAAATAATAAAATGCTGAATTTGAAACTTTCTTTTTTTTCCTAGTCAGCAGGAAGCTTGAGGTTCTAAGCTGCTGAGATGCAGTTCTGATGTGACAGCTGGGCTAACTTTCCAAATGTTCTTCTGCTTCGGGAGGGTTTTTGTTTGGTTTTGTGCATGTGTGGTTGAGGTGGTTTTTTTAACCAGCTTTAGATTTACTTACTAATACTGTTTAACTCAGTGTAGATACTGACAAGTGTTGTGGGATGCTTCTGTTTTCCACTGTGGCATTATTCCCTCAACAGAAGTTTCACAAGTTTCTGGTCTCCTTGGAAACTTACAGAGTTTGATACAGTACTTTAGTACACATTTTCATCACTGAAACCTAGAGCAGCTAAACACCTACAAGCTTTTCTCAAAACTGAGAGCAGCTTGGATGAAAGTTGAATTAAATTGCCTCTTCAGAAATCTGCATATATTTTCTCATTGATAATCCTGCTGTGATTAGGGTTGTTCTGTTTCTGTGCTGTTTGTCAAGGTGACCACATCCTAAGCGAGGCTTGTACCATGTGTACGATGCAAAAGCTGCTCATGTAGTAATTAACACAACTTCTTATGCAGACTAATAAAGGTTCTGAGAAAGCAGAAGCAAACAGATGGAGTGGGTGTTGGCATCGTGCAGCGGGGGTGCTTAGCTCTTCATAAGTGGGTCAGTAATCTAGAGCAGAGGCTAAATAAGTACAGAGGTCCTTTTGACACTAGCCCTCTAAGTAATTTGTAGTTATCTTGCTGAATCCTCCCAGCAAGCCAGTGGGATTGTAATCACATAATCCCTGTGTATCCTTAAACTAAATGTTGGCACACGAGTTCACTTTTCTAAAATACATAATGAGTTCAGTAGAATTTAGGATCCTGCCTTTATGCTCTCCCTTGCAGTTTTGACACAAATGGGGCACAAGAAGCAGTCAGTGAAGAAGCAGAGCATGAGCATCCCTTTACATAAGCCTATTTCTAATGGAACAGTTTCTTCCTTATTAGCATGGATTGTTCTGTTGAAATAAACACTGTATAATTAGCGATAACTAAAATCCAAGTCTTCCACAAACCAAATCATGTCCTGTAGGGAATAGTCCACTGGCATGTCCATAGTCTGCCTCTGTTATTTGGAAAGTCATTTCAGTGGTGACAGTGGAGAGAGTATTGGAATCCGAAGTAGGGAAACACTAGTTTCAATGTCACAGTATTTTGTTGTGATCAGCTGTGTGGTTTTTCTGTCTTGAAAAAGTGTAGATATGCTTTGTGCTTTCTTCTTTTAAAGTCTAAGACTTACCAAAATGCAGTTGCCTTTGTAAAATGCCTGATAGCGTACACCAAACAACAGATTTCAGTTGTTAAGGTTGACCTGGCCTGTTGTAGCTGCTATATTTTTACAAACAAAAAGCAAACTAGGGGAAGAGGAGCACTGAGTTTAGATTCCTTTATGATGTCTTGGTTCCTCTTAGAACATACATATCTCAGAACCAATGCAGAACTGAGTTGTGTCCTTCCTCAGCTGTAGCTGGATGCATCTGTATGATGTTGAATTCCACTTCCATGCCAGCATTTGGGTAGCATGACAACTCTACTAGGGCCTTATCTTACATGAAGGATGAGCCTGTATAGAGTACTCACCAGGTACAAGCATAGTCCTCATTTGTGGCACTTTATAACCCATTCCCTCTTCCCCAGAAGATTCCACCTTGCACTGTGCTCTTGCTTACCCATTGATGAACCCCCAGAGCATCTCCTTGCAGGCATCTTCCCTGTCCTGCTGCTGACATGGTCTGCACGATGCAATGCTGAACTGAGTCATGTGAGATCACTCAGTTTGTAGGTGCACCTTGATTTTTTTGCTTCCAGTGTATGTGGGAGGATAAAGAAGAGATGGGTGCCTCCCATCAGTCTCAGCATCTCTAGCTATCCTTCATCTGAATATTTCTCTCGTGATGCCCTGACAAAGGCTATTTGTAGTTGGGAGGAAGGGGGCAGCTGAGAGGTGCATCTATAGCAGTGCACCTCTATTTTTTCTCTCAAGTTGTTTGTGTACTCAGTGCTGTAGAAAGGTTTGATAGAGCATCAAACCTTTCAACAGCACTGAGTACACAAACAACTTCCTGATTGATAACTTAAACTTAATTGTTGAACTAATTTTTTTTTTATTGACGTCAGTAGTAGTAGTTATATTACAGTTATTATGTAAGCTTGCTTTTGATACTGCGTGTGGAACAGTACTTAAAACTCAAATCTTTGCTTTAATGGGAGGTCCTGAGTTTCTGCAGAGGAGGTAAATTTTATCACTGCTTTGTATTAGAGGAAACTACAGAGCAAAAGCAAAGTAGTGTTGGATGTTGATGAAAAGTGATCTGGCAGATTACTGGCTGAAATAAGGTTTTAAAACCAACTTAAATCATAATTCAGAGATTCTTTGCTGGAGTGCTAGTGCTGTGCAAGTGCTTTGGAGTCGGGCAAAATGCAGCAGTTGCTTCCAGTGCAGAGCTCGTGTCAAACCCTTGCTTTCCAGTCTGATGTGTCATTGGACTTTCAGAAAGTGCTATCTGAATTTTTTTTTTTTCTTGCTTAAACAGTTCAGTATGAATGTAGAAAATGTAGTTTTATCTGTGCCCTCTGTCCTTCTTTCACAATGTGAGGATAGCATCCCTGTGCTGTGTTCCCTTGTTTTTAGAACCTTATTTTTGCTTTGTTTTCTGCACCCTCCCAATTCTGACTAAAGTGAGAGAGACAGCAAGATGGGCTCAAGTCCTGGTGGGGTTTTTTTTGAAGAATGTAGCTGGTTTGTGGAATTTACAGTCAACAATTAAACTGCTGAAGCACCTGGCTTCTGCTTCAAAGGCGAGATTAAATTCTGAATTTTTGTACCACTCAGTCAAAGAACAAACCGTACAAGGGGTTCCATGGTTTGTGGGATATGGAAGATTTTGAGGGTGTGTTGGGAATGCAAAGTAGACAGCTGAAAGTGAAGTGATTGTCTTGAAATTATGAGCCACTTACTAACCAACTTCACTAATACTGGTGTTTCTTTGAGCTTGTTATGATAATAGTAATATTTTAAGGCCATACCTATTGCATATCTTTCATTTCAACCAATAGCAAAGGGAAGTAGTGTGGTCGTGGTATTTAAGTTTCCTTAAGAAAGTTAAAATTTAGTATGTATTGACTGTTGAAGGCTGTTAATGTTTCTGGGTTGCTTTTTTTTTTTTTTTTGGTGAAGCAAAAATCTACATATCAAGGAGTTTCTTCTCTGTGTGACTTCTAAGCCTTAAACACTGCTCTTGATGTTCAAGTGACAAATGCTGTTGACACTTGACTTTTTTTTTCTGTGTCCTGGAAGTAAATACAGTACATCTTAAAAATTATTATTTCTGATGTATTTTTACAAGGATTCAGATCTTAAACTGCAGAATCTAGTGAAAGTTCATGAAATGTGAAGGCAAGACCATTTGATATGGCCAATTTCTTTAAAGAAATTATGGACTTCTCTATTGAGCTAGTGTTACTCCTTCACTTGATTGTCATATAATCATAGAATGGTTT
>VYZX01025287.1:0-59588 GCA_013401335.1 Brachypteracias leptosomus | reverse complement strand
AACAGTCCACCCATCAAACCCATAATTAGTAGTTGTCCTGCAGCCCTTTCTTTATTCCCTGCAATGAGTTAGCACTAGGGATAAATGACATATAAGTAGTTTATGGCATGTTGTTTCTGAAGGGTGACTGTATTAATTAATAGGAGCTTCCACACGTGGAACTTATGTAGATCAAACATCTGCTGATCAAAGTGTCTACAGAGGAAGTAACAGCAGAAGTAAACTGGGCAAAGAGAGGACCTGCTTAAAGATGGTACAACTGGCCTGGAACTGCTGCTTGAGAGCAAACAAATCTTCTAAAATTAGGACATTTTGATGCCTTTTTCTTCGTAAAACTGAGTAAGAAGTAATTTCTAATTTAGGTGTAAAGGGCACAGTTTTTCTTGAGTACAACCAGTGCTGCCAGTTGGCATGTGGTTGGGTTTTGGTTTTTTTTTTTCCATTCCTTGAGAATATTTATCAGGAAAGTGATCACATAGCTTCATGCAGTAGCCTAGTTCTAAGGATGCTTTTGATCACCAGTAGAGCAGAGTTGTCAAGCTAATGTGGTTTCTAGGATAGGTTGTTTTGAAGCTTTAAGATATTTACCCAAAATAGGTTACATCAGATGCTAGCACTACAGAAATTCCTTTGTTCCTCCTCAGGTTACAGCCATAGGAGATTGCTGATTTCAACAATTACACTACAAGGGGGAAGGTGCTTCTGGAAACTTTTAGGAGAGTTCCCAACATCTGCTGCTGAGCTATGAGTGAATTAGCGAAGGGGACAACACCAGGACAGTAGATCCTAAAATAACATCACTATCCAGACAGAGGTGAAGCCTGCTTTCCCAGAAACAGAGCTTGGCACCCTCTGTAGCAGAGCTGGGATA
The DNA here is from genome assembly GCA_013401335.1 of Brachypteracias leptosomus. Classification (NCBI taxonomy): domain Eukaryota; kingdom Metazoa; phylum Chordata; class Aves; order Coraciiformes; family Brachypteraciidae; genus Brachypteracias; species Brachypteracias leptosomus. Next base: position 58,717 of record VYZX01025287.1, on the reverse strand, counting down.
ATTCACTGCTCAAGTTGGGGATGGACGTTGATTCTTAATCAGAGCTCACAAGCTGAGAGCTGCTGTGTGTAAAGGATGTCCTCAAACCATCCACCGTATTTCAGCCTGGATGCGTTCACTTAGATGTAAATTGGTTCTGTAAATGTTTGAAGGCTATAGTTGAACATCTTAAGCTTTCTAAAATAAGTACAGATATTTAAGACAGTACCTCAGAATACACTAAAGCACCGTTTTTATTGCTGAGATTACAGGAGGAGCCTGCTTGTAAATCGTTGATAAGCTGGCTCCTTTTTCTCCTGACAGGATTACTGAGGATGAAGCAGAGACCCCTCTGCTTTCCTCTTGTTGGAATTTCAATAGAAATAGTGCTTTAGAACAAAGCCGGAGAGATCTGTCCTGGAAGTGTGGCAAAAGGTGGCTGAGATTTTGGGGAGGGTTGGCCAAGATTAGCTTCAAAATCCCCTGATCCTCCTTGTGATAGCTGGTGCTGTGGAGACTTTGGGTGTATTCACTGGAGAAGTGTAACAGGAGGATCAAATTGCCCTTGTGCTTCTCAATCCTGTAATGATGGTGGGACTTGAATGTTAGAATCATAGAATCATTTAGGTTGGAAAGGACATCTAGGATCATCAAGTCCAACTTTTGTCCAACATCTCCCTGACCCCTACACCATGTTTTGAAGCACCTCATCTACTCATGTTTTCAACACCTCCAGGGATGGTAACTCCACCACCTCCCTGTTCCAGTGCCAGACCACTCTTTCAGTAAAGAACTTCTTCATAGAATCATAGAATGGTTAAGGTTGGAAGGGACCTTGAAGATCATCTAGTTCCAACCCCCCTGCCATGGGCAGGGACACCTCTCTCCCGCTAGACCAGGTTGCTCAAAGCCCCATCCAACCTGGCCTTGAACTCTTCCAGGGATGGGGCATCCACAACCTCCCTGGTCAACCTGTTCCAGTGCCTCACCATTCTCATGGTGAAGAATTTCTTCCTTATATCTCGTCTAAATCTACCCTCTTGCAGTTTCAGTCCATTGCCCCTTGTCCTATCACTACAGGCCCTTGTAAAAAGCCCTTCTCAAGCTTTCCTGTAGATCCCTTTCATGTATTGGAAGGCTGCTATTAGGTCACCCTGGAGCCTTTCTTCTCCGAGCTGAATAACCCCAACTCCCTCAGCCTGTCCTCATAGCAGAGGTTCTCCAGCCCTCTAATCATCTTTGTGGCCCTCCTCTGGACCTGTTCCAGCAGATCCATGTCCTTTTTGTACTGGGGCCTCCAGAACTGGAAGCAGTACTCTAGGTGGGGCCTCACCAAAGCAGAGTAGAGGGGGAGAATCACCTCTCTCGGCCTCCTGGTCACACTCCTTTTGTTGCAGCCTAGGACATGTTTCACTTTTTGGGCTTCAGATGCACATTGCTGGCTCATGTTGAGCCTCTCATCAACTAACACACCTAAGTCCTTCTCCTCAGGGCCACTCCCAATCTGCTCTCTGCCCAGCCTATATTTGTGCTTGGGATTGCCTCAACCCAGGTGCAAGACCTTGCACTTGGCCTTGTTGAACTTCATGAGGTTGCATGGGCCCACCTCTCCAGCCTATCAAGGTCCCTCTGGATGGCATCCCTTCCCTCCAGCATGTCAGCCACTCCACAGAGTTTTGTGTCGTCAGCAAACTTGCTGAGGGTGCCTCAATGCCACTGTCCCTGTCACCAACAAAGATGTTAAACAGGACAGGTCCCAGTACTGATCCCTGAGGGACTCCACTAGTTACTGTTCTCCACTTGGACATCGAGCCGTTGATCGCAACTCTTTGAGTGCCACCATTCAGCCAATTCCATATCAAACAAGTGGTCTTGGACATTCTTCCTAATGTCCAATCTAAACCTCCCATGGTGCAACTTGAGGCCATTCCCTCTTGTCCTATCATTGATTACTTGGGAGAAGGGACCAACACCAGGCTCCCACAACCTCCTTTTTGGTAGTTGTAGAGAGTAGTGAGGTCTTCTCTCAGGCTCCTCTTCTCCAAGCTAAACAATCCCAGTTCCCTCAGAGGTTCCTTATTGGACATATTCTTCAGACATCTCACCAGCTTCGTTGCCCTTCTCTGCACCTGCTCCAACACCTCTACATTCTCTGTAAAAGCCTGAAGGAAGTTCTTGGTACTTTCTAAGTGTGTCTCACTGGGCCCTGGGCTCCACAGGGCAGTAAGGACAGAAGGACAGTGTGCTTTGTGGTGGCTTCATGTGGTGTGTGACATCTGACATCTCTCTCTTCATCTCAGAGCTGTGAATGGAGCCCACCTGCATTGCCTGAGCATAGAATGGGAGAGATGATCCTGCAAGAGAAACAACCTGTTGTTGCTGAAAGTGGTGATTGGAAAGCAGTTGACTTTAGGGGTGATTTTTTTTTTTTGCCCAAAGATAAATGGGTCCTGCTTTCTCCTGGTTTCTACATGTTCAGGATGGTGTGGTTATGGACAAAAGGGTGATGTCCCTAATTACATGTGTGAAGTGGCAAACCATAGGTGAGTTGACAAACTCTGTTGCAGAATGGATTTAGATTTGTGTGGACATATATTGGGAAATAAATTCATATCAGGTTTGACTTCATGTCTCTGTGAAGCTTACTTTCTAAACTTGAGGTTAGCCATTGGTAAGACAGTGTTGGTGGCATTACCTGCATCTCTCTGAAAACTACCCTTAGTATTTCCTTTAATCTTAAAAATTTTATCTTAAAAATCAGTTTAAGTGGTGTTTTATTACAAAGCTAAGATTAAAAATGATGTGACTGGTGACCGGTCACTCATGAATTTCTCAATTTCTTTTGAGCTGTGGAAAGAAAACTTAAGTCTGTTCAAATGAACCACATAGAAATATCAACTTGTCTGGTATTAATATTCCAGATTTTTTTTTCAGTGCTTACATAGGGAAGGAGCTGGATAACTGACTTAAGCTGTGCTTGTCTTCAGAAACTGACTTTGCATAAATGCCCTTTGGAAGGTTGGTTGTGAAAACAGTGCTTGAAGCATTTCTTGCTGACACTGTTTTGTGAACTGGTCAACACTGTCTTGAGGTCCTGTTTGAGAGGAGCCCTTGTGGATGGGGGTGTGACAGAGCACAGTGAATGCTCACAGCAGGGTAAGCCAAAAAGTTCAATATGGTTGTTTCCTCTTTCCTTAACCCTTTCTACATAACGTCCACATTATAGCCTAAAGTTAAATTTTGTTTGCTTTCTCCTATTTGATTGATAGCATTAGTGTATTTGATATGTAGAGCAGGATGCAGGATTAATATGAGCATAAGATAATGTGCTTTTTTTTTTCTATTAGCATATTTTTCCTCTGTGAACAGTTCCTATTTGAATGGCCACTTGGCAGCAAGACCTTATTCCTGATTTTTGTGTACAGAAGAATATATATATTGGTTAGGCACTGCCCAGACACTGCATATTGCAGCAGTTGGGGCCATGCTCTAGTGTAGTTAAGTCAGTCTTTAGAAGAAGAATTTGGAGACTTAAGTCCAGCCTTCTATTGCAGTGTTGATTGTAATTAAGAGTAGTCATTGTGTTCAACTATAATTGAGTGAAGTTTTATTAAAACTGCTAAAATAACTGTTAACTTGGTTTGCTGCACAGCTGTGGCTGATGTTGAGGACTGAATTGCTCTAAGGTTAAGCTTTAGCAGAGACATAGTTTGGGTTATAGCATCTTATGATGTTGATGTCATCCAGAAAAAGCAAGTGTTAGAGTATTAAACAAAGTTACTCCCAGTTTTAAGCTTGTGCAATTCAGGGAGCCACGTGATTTACCCACATAATTTGTTATGGAGTTGGTGTGCCAAGCAGAACGTGTTGGCATGTCATTTGAGGTAGGTCAACGTGTAAAAATAAAAATGTGCAAGATACTTGGCTAGTAGCAAAAAACTACTTTGGTCAAAGGAGCTTGCCTCTCAAGTCAGGAGGAAAAGTTGTTGCATTTTGGGGAATATGTGGTACACTAAGTGGAGCACTGGATAAAGTCTGGAGGGATGTGGTTTCTGGCCTTAATTCTGCTGCTCTTTCCCAAGTAACCTCACAAGTTTTTAATTTGCTGCCATTTTTCACTATAAATTGAGATTAAATTTTGTAAGGCATTATCAAATACCATCTCTTCATCTCACTGGTATTAACTGTGTTATTTCGTTAGGAAGTTTAAGTTTAAGGCATTATTCCCATATCAGTGATGTGGAATGCAAATTTGGGGGCAGTGAGTAGTTGGAATTTGTGAAAGTTCTTTCTCTTCAACTTAGTCTTGCTCCTCATTAGGATTGCCTTAGTGGTAAGAAGCAGGAAGAGTCACAATCAAAAATAAGTGTTAAAGCTTGCTTGCTTGATTTTTTTTGTTTGTTTTTAATATGCCATTGTCAGATTAACAACTGGTGCTGGGGCTGTTGGATTTAGGCAAATTAAAAATACCTACTTGTGATTGCTTTAGTGACTTGGTGGGTCCTAGTACAGAGCTCTAAATAGGAAGAATATCTATATCTGACACTTCAGTCTACTATTAAGAAGACATGTTAGTCACTCAAGAAAAATACGTTGACTGTGCTTTATTGTCAATATTGAGCCCCAGATGATCTCATAAGTAGTACTTATTTTTCCTCCAATAAAGGAATTGGGGCCTTAGTCAGCCCGGGTCAATACTAAACTATTCTCTGGCTTAGTGTGGTAATTAATGTCTTTATATCAGACTAGTTATTCAGTGTGATGAACATTCTTCTCCTCATTATAGTCTTCTTTTGTAGAAGTTAGCCAATTCAGTTTTCTTGGTACTGTAACAAAACACCTGAGTGCTGTTTTTACGAGTGCGAATGTTTTATGACAACCAGAGAATTTTACAGGAAAAGCTTCCCAATTGTGTAGCTCAGGCTGTTAGTCTAGGAAGAATTTATAGGATAAACAACATACTTCAGTCCTTTTACTGCTGCAGCTTTGAACACAAATAGCTAGTTTACAGGCTCCCTACTGATTTAATCCTGCTTGTAATCTACACTTGCTAATTTAATAAAAGTAATTTCCCATGCCTTGTTTACTGCTTGTTTCTGTTCACTTACTCTGGCTTGGTTGCAGTGCTGATTGGTGGAAAGCTTCTAAAATTTACTGTACACAATGCTGTAGGCTCATCATGAACAGCTTTCGTTGGCTCTGTCATGCTGCATTGTTTGAAGCAGACCAGCAGGATACAAGAGAACAATCGGGAGCTGGAATAAGTTCACATCTCACTGCATATGCTTCAAAATTGGCAGAACAACAATGAGACTGGGGAAATCCCCTTGGACAAGTGCTGCACAGTAATCTGCCTTCAGCATTTGTTCAGAAAAGATCCTCAAAATTGTGGCTTTTTGTTCCGAAATGTACAAGCAAGCTCCTCTTGGTCAAGAATTGAAAGCTTTCATTTGGGGCATTTGCTTGGAATTGTAGGTAATCTGGCACTATCTTTGGATGCTTGGGTTATCTTTTCTTAGATACTGAGTAGAGAGAAGCCTGGAGCAAAAGAAACAAACTGAGTCTTGTTTAAATGCAGAATTTCAAAGTTACTGCTTAGTTTAATTGGTGAGTTACATCCCAGAACTGGTCTTCACTTCCTCTTAGTTTTGTGGAAGGCTTCAAGTCAAGTTCCTCTGTTGATATTTGAAATAATCTAACTCGGCACTGTAGCTTTGAAATTTTGAACACAGGGAAAGTCTGATATCAGCTGAGGTGGAGTCTTGCAGCTTTGTGGCATGGAAGGTTGCATTTGAAATGGTGCTTGACTCTAGAGTTTTGATTGAAAATGTATTCTCTTCACTAGTAAGTCCAGTGTTAATTTTGTGGACTCCAACTATGTTTTCAAGAGTGCCTTCTGAACCTTGCTGTGTTTTTTTTAAGTCTACAGCAGCACAGCCTCCAATCACCAAAGCTTATAGATAGTTCTTTACTCTCAGTAATTAACTTCCCCTTCTGTTGCAGTGGGGGGAACATGAATATAAACTTAATGACCAAATCAGGGAGAGAATTCCAGTGTGTCCACTCTGATGAATTACACAAAGCTAGCGTTCAAACAACTTTTAACTTCTGTTGCATCTGAATTTTGAGTGTCTAATGTTCTGTGTATGTCCCATATACCTCTTACAGGCTGATGCCTTATCTAAGCACAGTTAGTAACCAAAAATTCTTGTTTTGTTGTCCCCTATACATCTCAGATGCATGTATTAGGAGAACAGAAAGCCTACTGAAGTGATAGTGCCTGTTGCAAGCTGCATTCATAGCAGCCATTTCAAAAATGCTCTAATAGTCTGTTCAGTGCTAGGAAGACATTTTTACTGGAGCCCAGTCTAAGTGTTTGTTCGTCTTATGGGAACCCTTCATTGTTTTGGCCAATAACCACAGACATTCCAAGAAAGATTTAAGCAGCTCTCCTTGCAGCAAGAAGCCACGTAACTGTTTACTTGAATGCTAATGTTCCTCAAGCCTTTGAAACTCATCTTTTTGGCTGTGACAGGAAAGAGAGAGCAGGGGAATGGCCATGTCAGCAAAGGGCAGATGGTGGTAGACCAGGGTTGACTCCCTGGTAGGTGGAGTGAGGAGAAGAAACAGTTGGATGTCCTGGGAAAGTGCTTTAACTGTTAAGTAGTTACATGTGTGACTAGAGTAATTCTGGGCATCATCTTCAGATGCATGTTCTGGGTGTGGATCATGAGCAAGATCCTGAAGACTTCAGGACTTCATGAACTTAACACGTCCTTTCTCTCCATCTCTAGGCAGCAAAGCTCAGCAATTAGATTTTGATCCTTGTTCTAAGGGTGTCTCCTGCATGTTCAACATTTTCTGTCAGTAGTATCTAATATGGGGTCCTGTATTGTCTTCTGGGCCTGAGGAGACTTGAGTAATTAGACTGAGGTTGCTCTCTTGATTTTGCCTGTGTCAAGCACATAAGACAATATATGTCAGCAAACACTTAAGTTCATTTTAAAGATAAAGTACTGTTTTATTTCATCTGAACAGTGAAACTCTTCAAGCCTTTTTATGACTCCTTTGTTAGTAGTGAATTTTCTTTATTTCTCATAAAATATGGACATTACTGTGAGTGATGGTGATGTCAATGTCTGACTTAGTATTTTTGTATTTATTTATTTAGCAAAAGGATATTAACAGGTACTGCACAAGTACCATTCAGTTATTTTGCCCATTATGGGGGGAAGCTTCTTCTACATCCCAATCTTTGCTTTATTTATTCCTGTACTTTATAGGAAACACTGCATGCCTTAGTTATCTAGTACTTGATGTTTCTTTGAGCTTTCATATCCTTCATCTTTAGAGATAACTTCTTGTTTGAGACATGGATCGAGTTCGGTATTTTTTGTTTCACTGGGCAATTTTAAGACTCAGCTCACAGGGTGCTGGGCCATTTCATTTAAACTATATATATATTTTTTTTAAAGGTTAGACTAGGTGATCCTTGAGGTCTCTTCCAACCTGGCATTGTATGATTTTCTGCTAGGTATGCATGTCTTGGGCTGCAGCAGGGGTCATTCTGGGTGTAGTGGCTTCCCTGCACCAAGCACTTTACATTATAGATCCTGTGTTCATTTGCCTGCCTTGGTTTCTGAAGATGGGTGTCCAATTCTTAGGGGAGACTATCCAGGGGCAGCTTCAGTTTGAAATAAAGTGTTAAAAGATCCTGCAGCTGATGTTCTAAGACTAATCTTTTTGCCAAGTTTGTGTTCCTTGAAAAATATCCTGACAAGATAAATGCCTTGCAGAGCTAATCCCCTCCCCACCACTACCCAAAAGTCCCCACTAGTTTGAGAAGGTTGATCAAAATGTCACATCTTTTTTCAGCTGTCCATCAGCTGCAAACCAGCCCACTCATGCAGCAGCATCAGCATCTCACCCACTTGGAGGATGATGAACTACTTGAGAAAAATAATTTGATTTAGCCCTTGGTAGCTGTACCTGTTAGCTTGTAGGAAAAGCTTTCATCGCACCCACCATGACTAATAGTGGTTAGAAAAAGGTCATTTTTTTGATGTCTGCCTGGTGCTACACCTGCAGTGTGTGTGCTGAGCTCTGCTCACGTCTTTTGAAAGTGAGGTCTTCTACAAGATTGTGATCTGCTGTTAGCAAACCAATTTGTTGTGGGTAGATCAGCCAGTGTTGTGATGGATAGATATCCCTGTGAAGTTACTTTGTCCTCTGGTACTTCTGACTCTGTTTAGGCCTGTAAAGGGTGGTGCAGAGCATTAGTGTGTGAAACTGCATTGGGTGTCATCCTAACCCACTGTGTGATATTGCTTACTAATACAGAACAGGAAAAAAAGAAGGGGTGTGAAATGAAATTGAGATTAATCTGTTACATTCTTCACTCCTTATGTAACTTAGAGAGGTATTTAACATCTTGACATTGCTCCCGGTCTGGAAGACTGTGCTGTGCTTGTCATCTGTCTTTTCAGTCGGAGCATTTCCGTGGTAATTTAAATATTAGAAAGGAATTGCTCGATCAACTGTTTCTGGTACAGTAAGAGTGGAGGACAGATGGTGGTTTCTCAGCGAGGCTGAATTGCTGAACATACTTTCTTCATAGCTGCCTGCTACATGATGTGGTACAACATCTCACTAGATACTCTGATTATTTTCCTAAATGGACATTTTTGGAGTGTGTGTTTCTTTACTCCAGTATTAGTTTTGATCCTTTATTTCTTTCAGGAGGTGTTGGACTTGTGTTCTCTAGAAAGATACTGTCAGAAAGCCTGAAGACATTTTCCAGTGTGGTATTCTCAGATGAAATACAGTTAACCTATCTTCAACACGAGTTGACTCAGACTTTCAAGCTTGCCAACTTCTATACCAGTTAAAGCTCTATTTACCTTTCTAAAGATACTGTGAAAAACTCCAAAATAATACATTAATCAGAAAACTGGTTTTGGGTGTAACAAATGAAAACAGTGTAGGAATTCCAAGTCACTGTTTCAAAAATGAGGTTTTCATGTGTACAAACATCCACGTCCTCAAAGCCTGTGGGTCCACATCTGCTGTTTTTTGTTTGGGTTTTAGTTTTCCCAACCTGAGGAGCTGTCATGGTGAATGCTCTTGTACACTTGTCATCCTCACTAGATGCAGGGCATCTAAAAGACACTAGTTGTGAAGGCTTTTTTTGGAACATGTGACTGGGGCAAGTAAATCAGCGTTGTGGTTCATCTTATCTCCAGTAAGACCATTCCAGAGTTTCTGAGATACAAATTGCAGCTGCTGAGAGCCATGGGGTTATGTTTAGAGTAGGGAACTGTAGGGCAAGTTTCCCAGCTCAGCTGTTAGCTCATCATTTCCATAGGCTGCTTTTGCATGCTCCCTGTCTTCAGTCTCTGAGCATGAGACTTGTGGCCAGCTCCCTGCTGACTCCTGAGCGAGGCCGAGCTGTATGGCATGCCTTTTATTTCTCAGTCCTGAAAAACATCCCTGTGCTGCTTGACCTTGCCATTTTAGAAGCTTACAAGTCTTCAGGCTGCTCCCCACCTGCCTGACTTTGAACACAGAGCATAAAGGCTCCCTAATAGAATCTGCATCTGAACAGGCCATATGGACAAGGGAAGAAATAAATATTTTACTTCTTCTTGGTTTCCATGGCATCCTGGAAAAATTGCTCTTGAACTTTGAGGTGCTATCCTTCCAGCATGTCCTAGCATGGAGAGAAAAAGGAAGGTAACACAGATTGTTGTTGGCTGCTTTGTTTTGTCTCTGACAGCACTGGGCTGGTACGTTAGGGTTTGAGAGAAGGGAGGAGGATAAAGTGCTTTGAAGAGGCCCACGTTATATCTGTATTTTGTCTTTGTAGGCAGTTTGTTGCACATGTGACGAGGAGGAAGCGTGCCTTTAGAAAACACAACAGAAGGATATACTGTTCATCAGGATGACTTGTTGGCCTGGCATTCTGCAAAATTGGAAGGAACTAGCTCCTGGCCCTGAAATGGGCAACGGGTGGCTCAGATGTTAGGCAATAACAGAGTACCTTCTGTACCTCACATTCCACTTATGTGTCCCCTGTGGACATCCCTAAAGTTTAAGCTGAAGTAAATGGGAGTTGTTCAAAGCATTTTTTTTTTTTTTTTTTTCTTTTTTCCACAGTGTTAGAGAGTTTAATTGTATCCTGTGTCTCCTGCTTTTCTGGCTATTTTGATGTGTTAATTTTTTAGCATACATCCATTATAAGGAGGGTTACTTAAGTAGTTTTCTTTCGTTCAGATGCTGCGTTTTCTATTTGATGTAATGATTTTGAATGTACTGTGTAAAATTCTATGTAAACTTTATTCATAAAAGGGTTCTGATTATGAGAAGTTGTGTAATAGTTCCTAGTTGATATTCCACTAAAGATGCATGTACATAAACATTTATTTCTTGGATGTGGTATGTACTGCGTGTGTATGTGGGGAGGAGGTACAGTTACTGTTTTGAGCAAGTAATCTTCCTGTGTTGCATGTGCTTGAAGAAGAAAGGTCTGTGTTTGGACTCTGGGAGAGAGGGAAAACCAAGCTTTTTTTGTTATGTATGTAAGACCAGCCACTGAAATTAAATCTAAAGGGTTGGAGACATTTGGGGAAGCACTTAACAACTGTGGGAGCTGAGTGCCCCAGCTGCCAGCTTTGCTGTTGTTTGGTTGAGTTTGTGCTGAGAGAGAAACCTGTGCTTTGAGGTCTGTAAGAGCTTTCTTTCCTGGAGTCCAGGGCTCTTTTAGACATTACTTGATATCCTTTTCCTAGACTTAACAGGCTCTGTTTCTCCCCTGAAGAATGGGAGAATCCATCAGCAAAATAGATGCCTACCTGTACTTAAAAGATATGTAAACATCCATTTACCCTGGTTGCTAATACTACCCTCCAGAATTTTCCTAGGCATCTGCTCTTCTACCCCAGTGACTATCACAGAGTGGTATCCTCAGAAGAATCTTGTGCAGCTCCTCTCCCTTGAATGCTACTGCAGATCTGTGTAAATAATCTTTAAGAAGAATCCACACTTGTGCTTTTTATTTGACATTGGTTAATATATTAGCTCATCTTTCCATCAGGTGTTTGGAAGAAAAATCATCATTTCATACTGGATTACTGAATCTTTACACTTTCTGTTGCAAGAAAATGAGTTCAGGACCTCTTGTGTTACTTCATATCATTCACAAGCTGGAATGAACTGCTGTAGCTTTGAGTTGTGCCGTTTGATGAATGTGTGTGCCTGGTTATGTACATTTAAGGGAGTCGATGACATTTTGTCACTATAATATGACACGATGGAGATGCAAGTAAGAAGATTGATCAGTTCTGCAGGGATGGAAGATGATGTAAGGTCCAAAGAGGGGTAGGGTTGGTATCTCGTGAAAGTAACTTACCTTTTGCATTGTTACTGCAGATCTCTTTAATGGTTTCTAAGTGAGCATAGCGCAGAAAACCTTTTCCCTGCCACACTGTGTGGGGAAAATAAGCCATGAGCAACATAAATTTCAATAGTTGAGACACTGAGGACAGCCAAGCTACATTTTAAGCTTTTGTTCAGACAGCTGGCTCTACAGTTACCTGAGGTGCTGTTTGCAAAGACAGGTAATACAGTTAGCATTGCTGCTGGCTGATACACAGACTTTTCAGGCTGTAATAGGGAAAAATGCTAATTGCCAGGATTTAGAAAGGGCTCTGAAGTCAGAATATAAAGGCAGCTACACATATTTTTGTTTGGAACCCGGAATTAAGGAAATCATGATCAGGCAGATTTGGTAGGAACTGTTGTCTGTGCTGAACACAATACTGTGTGTAAGCCAATGAACTTTTTTAATTGCTGACTTTGTTTCATCTCTATTACCCCCTAGCCTTTCAAATCAGTCTTTTCTATTACTGTTCTCTTGGTGAACCTCTCTGAGCGTGATGTACCTCCCCGACAGCTGTTCTTGAACATTAATTACATCAGGGCAAAATAACTGATATGAGAGGAAAGATTCTGTTCTCTCATCCATCATTTAATTGATCCTTTTATCAAAGTTAGTATTAGTGCAGGGTAATGGACAATGTCTTCACAGGAGTGCAACTTTGATCTAACTACACCAGTGATGGACTAGACCCCAATAGAGTGGTGTTCCTGCTTTGAATTCCTGCTCAGTATGTTGCTATGTGAAGATCTTACATAGCAAGATTTTTTTTAAAACAAACAAACATTATGCAAGGTATAGATCTTCAATCTGCAGACTTTGTTTTTTTCAGGCAGATTTTAAAGAGGCATCATTTAGCAATGTTAAAGCAATGGCATTTGCCCATTTGTTAGGAGAAAATGGGATTCCATAAATCTAGTGGCCATTTCTTACTGCTCTAACTCTGTTTTGGATAGCTTAGTGTAGCTCTTCAAGGATATTCTGCACCTCTTTTCTTGACAGAATATCAGTCAAGATAATAAGTCCTTCAGATGTTAGGCTGGTATGAAGGTGTTTGTGTGCCTGTGCTAAATATCTTCCTTAGTTCAAGTGAAAACATGATTATCTTTTCTGTTGTCATTACATTTTTCTTTGAGTGAAAACGTATGTGAAAACAAATGTCTGGCTCACATCTGTAGGGAGGACTTTGAAAATTCTGGAATTTAAAACTAGCTTTCATTCTTATCTCCCACTTGAAAACAGATAAAAGGGGTACTATCACAGTTTGCTGAAATTATTTTTCATTTCAGTCACAGCTCCAGCACTACAAATGCCTCAGAAAACTTAGGGGTAGGCAAATTAGATTCAGTGGAAGAATGATAATAATGTGCAGGAGAAAGAGAAATGGAGAAGATTGCCATAAACATGGACTTGTAAGCTTGTTAGTGGCTATAGATTCTGAAAGATTTGGGAAAAATGTTAGGGTTTCAGTGTAATACTTTAGAAATAAGCAAGTTAAATGTCCAGGACCATTCTGTGATGATTCCTGTAGAATATGGGCTTTGGTTAGCACGATGCTATTTGCATTTCAGGTTTTTGTTGTCTTTCTAGAGCTACCACTTCAGGTAAAGAGGAGGCTGTCAGCTGAACTCTGTGCCTTTTAGCTTCTCCAGACCTGTTCCAATTTGCAGACTTTGAAGAAGAAAGTGGAATTGAAATTATGTATGATTTGTGACAATATTTAACAACTTCTGTATAGAGCTTCTAGTACTTCATATGTAAATATCTTTGAAGTGGTTCTGCCTACTTTCATCTGATGTCGGACTTGTTGCAAGCACTTCATTTAGTACAGAAAGTACATGGAGCAGGCAGCACTGCCAACCCTGTAAATAGCATTAGTGGTAGGAGAGTTGCTTTGTTTATTCTGTCTCTCACTAAAAACTGGTAATAAATTCATCGTAGCAACAACCTCTAATATGCAGATAGCAGCCAAAGCCTGTGTGACAGTTTTGGTGCACATATGTTGCTGTTTAAAACCCTGCTGGCCTTGGGTTCTTTCAATAGCCTCTATTAAAACAGCATATCCATAAAGCTGAGTGTTACCAACAAGACCTACCACCTTTGTCCCTGGTTCTGTCTTCTATTTTATAAATACACTCAGGAAAAGTACAGGGATGTCTTGAAGTGTGTGCAGCACAGTGCCAGGTGTAGGCACCAGCTTGTCTGGTGCTGTGGCCATGACTGTTTGGGCAGTACTTGCACATCTTTGCATGGAACTGCAGATCAGCACATCTGGCTTTTAGCTGTGCTGAGGAGCTGAACCTAGGTAAGTGGCCTAGGTTGAGTGCCAACCTGAGGTGGCTTTATTAGTTGGCATCTGGGGATCAGTGAGGGGGTTGTGGGTTGTTCTGTGTAGCTGCATCTTCAGCTGCTGAAGTTTTTAATTCAGAATTACTGCTGCTGCAAGCCAGGATGTGAATGGCTTTCTGTGTTCACTAAGATGAGATCATGCTGTCACAGACTAATATGTGGGTTGGCAGTGGTCATCTTATCTTGTTCAGCCTTATCTTGTTCTTTTTTTTCATCAGATGTGTCAGTGTCCTTTTCCACGTAGTCGCATTGCACATACAAGAACAAAATTTCATAGAATCATAGAATGGCTTGCTTTGGAAGGGACCTCAAAGATCATCTCATTCCACCCCCCTCCCTGCCATGGCAGGGACACCTCCCACTAGAGCAGGTCACTCAAAGCCCCATCCAACCTGGCCTTGAACACCTCCAGGGATGGAGCATCCACAGTTTGTCTGTGCAACCTGTGCCAGTGTCTCACCACCCTCAGAGTGAAGAATTTCCTCCTAATTTCTAATCTAAATCTCTTCCAGTTTGACCCCATTCCCCCTTGTCCTGTCACCACAGGTCTTTGTAAAAGGTCCCTCCCCAGCGTTCTTGTAGGCCCCTTCAGATACTGGAAGGCTGCAATAAAGTCTTCTCAAGAGCTTTCTCTTCAGACTGAAGAAGCCCAATTCTCTCAGCCTGTCTTCATAGAAGAGTTGTTCCAGCCCTCTAATGATCTTTGTAGCCCTCCTCTGGACCCTCTCCCACAGGTCCATGTCCTTCTTGTGCTGAGGGCTCCAGAGCTGGACACAGTGCTCCAGGCTGGGTCTCACTAAAGCAGAGCAGAGGGGCAGAATCACCCCCCTCCACCTTTTTTTGGGGCAGTTTTCCAGTTGAGATGATACCCATCTGTATTTTTGGACTCTGGAATGTGACTGTAGCATGTTATTTTAGGCTGTTTCATCCCACATACTTTATATCTGGTTATCACAGGTTTTCATATGGACTTTGATTCCTTTGATAGAGATATCCTACGTTAAAGCAAGCAGTCATATTGCTTACTCATGAGCATGGCACAAACCACGTTTGTCCATGTTCATTCTTCATGGGCAAGATCAATAATTATCTGTACTTGAACTAGGACTCAATATTCCAGGTTTGTGGTAGACTTACAGACACTATTATTCCACTAGGATAGTTTGCATTGTTGATGCTAATTGGAAACATCATCCCTGATACATAGATCAGCCAATGTAAATATTTCTTGGTTATCTTTGATATTTAAGTTTTTCCTGCATCCGCATTTTCCTGGTGTGTGTCAGTATTTTCTGTCTTACTAAAGAAAGGCAGTTTTGGCTCTTAGTCTCAAAATTGTGAAGTATTGCTACAGCTCTTTGCTGTTTAGGTAATTTCTTGCCCAGAGTTGGGGTTTTTTTGGAGCTCAGATTTTCCTGTTAAAGGAAATGATGAAATGGAAGAAGTGAAGGCATGCTGTGAGCTGTTGCATGCTGATAGCCACATTAAAGATTCTTCTTGCCAGAACTCTACAGTATCATCTGAGATGCTGCTCCTTATAAGCAGATGAAAAGTCAGGTTGAAATGCCAACTCTTGCAACCCTTTCCAGTTAGGGAAAGGTTCTGATAGGAGTAACTTTGATTGCACATAGTAATAATTTGTCTAGCCTTTCTTCTCCACATTAGTCCTCTGGTCAGTCCTGAGATAGGAATTGTGGAAATCAGCTCTCCCAGGTGTGGCATTTAAACCAAATGTCTGCTAGAGTGACTTTTCCCTGAAATCCTTGTGTCTCAAAGAGTAGTTGTTACCCCTCATGAGTATCCTTCGAGCATTTCTTCTTTCTCTAGGAGATAGTTTGCCTTTGTTAGAACTTCAAAACACCTGGGAACCTGAACTTGATGCTGCATATCCATGAAGTTCCTTACAATAAATTCTCTCATTTTATGGGATCTGCAAAAGCAGCAGTCCTGTATTAAAGCAAGCTTTCTCTGGGAGTGCTGGAGGCCACAGAACATGGTGATTTTGCTAATCTAAGTTAGTGTTGAAAAGATAAAAATATTAGCTTTTGTATAGTTGACCTCGTTTCTGTCAACAGACAAATTGTTTTGGGAACAGCAATGAAAATGCTCCTTGGAATGGAAGTGTCAGCTCTGGTGGGTGGAAGTATATTAGCTTTAAGCTTGTATTTTGGAGTATATTTAAGTGCTATCTACACAGGAAAGATTTAAGTACGGCTTGGATGCAGGAGCCAAATTATATTTTGGAAACAACGATGGCTTACTTATATCCTGCAGTATATACAGTGAGGTCAAAACAAAAAAACCCTCTTTTTGGTAAAGCAGGAAGCCTGAGGTGTGCCTCTAGACTTCGTTTTGAGGGCTTACTGGTCTGCTTACTGAAGGTGAAATGGTGATATGTCTTGGCTGCCTCCCTCTTAATAAATTAAACGTGCCTGGGAATGTTCCCAGGCACCATGGCCAACTGGCTCAGAACCCCATCCACGCTGTGTTAAACTCTCAGCTACCATGGTAGGGTGGGTTCCTCTGAGCTGCCCAGAGTGGTCCTGGTGGTGTGGGACTCCCTGACCTGGGAATTGTGTGGGAGAACAGCAATTGGCACAGCCCAGTGCTAGGGAATGTCCTAGCTGCTTTCTGGCATATGTGATCATGTTCCAGGGCCTGGGAATGCTTCCAGACAGGACTTAACTTATGAGTACAGATGTTAATCCTTGAGTCTTCTAAATTCTTTATGAACTAAGCCATATAGAGGGACTCTTCACATCACAAGGATGTTTCAGAAAAGTAGGTTTAGAAGGGAAGGCCTCCTGTTTATTTTGAGGCAATAATTCTGTATTACTAGAAAGTCTGCACCTCCTGCTTCCTTTTAAATGGTTTTAGTGGTTGTTTAAACACCTTTCAGAATGTACTCACCCGTTTCCAGCCACCACCTTCCTGAGATGAGCAGGCGAGCCTGCCCTTCATCAGGATGTTCATTGCTTGTGTATGAATGAACACACTGTGGCCTCTCATGGAAGTGCTGTGTGTGGAGTGTGCTTTTTATGGTCATGAGGAATTTCATTCTGATTTGCTGTGCGTGTGTGCGAATATCAAGAGCCACAGTTTACTGTCAGGGTGATGTGAGGAGGGACAGTTTTGCATCTTTTAGGCAGTGGATCTTTTATGTGAGCAGGAGCATGGAGAGACCACTTTATTTCCTCAGCTCTTTCTTCCAGTGAACAGGAACAGCTGTGTTGAGCTGACTTTACAGAACATACAGGATGTTTTCCTGCAGGCTCTTTCAGTGTTTAATTGTGTAATATTGGAGTTGGAGTGTAGTCCTACTGTAGATGGGACAGTAAAACATTGATATTGATATTTATTCCAGCTCTAAGGAGACATACATCCTGGTAGACAGCATATCACGTAAGCTGCTGAATATTGGGGCAGTTTTACTCTAACTGATCACTTTTTCAGCCTTCTCTCCATGGTGTCCCAAGTTTCATTGCAGGCTATGCCTCCACCACAGTCACTTCAGGATACTGTTTGTCTTCCTGTAGGTTGTGGAGTATGCTGTCAGCTTTGGTGATTTGAATATTTATAGCAAGGTTAGCAATATAAAACACCGCTCCTGTTCCTCACGCTTTGTCAAGGGCTGTGAAATTTTACTTTTTTTTGCATGCGCTGCCTTGAAAACCTTGTGAAGGAAATTGGTGGCACATCATGCTTGCACCAGTGATGCACCCCACAATTTTGGGACAGCATCAGCTTTGGAGCACTTTGCTCAGAGGTAGTAAGCTGTCAGGGCTGACTCTGTCAATTAATATGCATCAGGCTTTGTGTCTGCTGATTGTTCTTCTAATTTAGTGTGTGTGATAATCTGTCTTGCCAGCAGTAGTGGTGCATATTTAAGGGCACCATACAGGGCAGGGATGCTCCCTGGCATCCCACACGCTGCCTGTGTGTCTGCAGGGCAACTATTTCAGTCCTTAGGCAGCCTCTGTCAGCCCACTGTCCTGGAGGTGTCTTAGGGACATGGAAGAGAGGTTGCAGGCTCTGCAGTGGTTGTCATCATCCCTCTTGGGGGTGGAGAGCTGTGGTGCTGCCTGTGTGTGAGATGGGTGTAATTTGTGCAGGGCAGTTGGCTCTTTTGTATGTCAGAGAATGTGGCTCTCTGCTGCTCTCTACTAGGCAAAAACTCATCTAGCACAGGGTTTTACTTGTGTCCATAATCAGTAGGATGTTGAAGGCCATATTTTATTTAGCATTTTTGTGTGATAAACGCAGGTTGCTGTCTAAAATCACGCTCTTGTTCCTCCCTTGTAGTGCTTGTGTATCTCCACAGTGAACAGAAGAGAGAATCTGTCTGAAAAGTAACTCTCCAGACAAAAATTTTCAGCCACGTATGTTCTGTGGCCAGATAGACAGTTTATTGGTTTGGGTTTCTGCTCTCAATTGCATGGACATTCCATGCCTGGAATGGAATTGGAAATGAGACAAGTGGGGCAGGGAAGAAGGTGACAAGAACCATTCCTTCCCTTCATCAGTACCCCACACTTAATGTTTTATTGAAGTCACAGTGGAATTGAGGTGATTGTCAGCCCCAGAAATGATTTTAAGTGCTGTGCTGTCTGCTCTTTTGTTTCCTGACACTAATGAATTTTCCCTGTGGAGGGAGAAGAAATAAAAATACCTGCCTCACTTCTCTTCCCTTAAGCACTCAAACTTCTGACTGTGTCAGCTAAGCTTAGTAGTTTAAATTTAAATAGCAACACCTGTATTTTAAACCAGGAGTTTGGTGAAGTTGGGTTCTTTTCTTCCCATTGCAACTTTTCAGAGGCTATTAATTTTAAAGGTAACATAGCATCCACTCAGACTTCAGGCTTTGTAATTAGGAAGTAGAGAAATAAGTCGCTTGTGAGCCAAACTCTCTTCATTTCTGAGGTGTGAGGTCTAGTTGTGTATTACTTACATAAAATAAATTGTCATTTTCAGTGGTCACAGGGCAAGTCTGTGTTAGAGCTGATGCTTCTGAAAGTCTGCTGCCCATTTACAGTCTCCTACTGTTTTCTTGCTTTGCTTAAAGCTGCTGCTGCTTGTGTCTATTACTGAAGGGTCCTTTTTCTTTACTGTTGTGATTTTGTCACCGAACCAGTCTGGTGAAGAATTGTCTCTCCTTTCCTCCTGCTTGATTTAGCAATTAAAGTTTTGTTACAGTTAAGCCTTAAAGTATTGTACTGTAAAACTGTCTTAAACGTTCTGTGTTTTGTATACAGTGGAGAATAATGTTTAGTTATTTAATCAAGGGGAGTACAGAAAACAGTGAGAACTATCAGCTACAATGTGCTTCTCTTGAGAGTCTTCCCGTTTTGGGAAAAGCAGCAAATTTCATATGTGCATGGAGAATGAGATGAATGTTTAAGTGGTGGTACCTGAAAGTTTGATTGTGATGTGCAGTTTGATACACATGGCCTTTATCTGAAGTGTTAGGGAAGCTTATGTGTAAAAACAAAAACAAAAAAACCAACCCAGAAACTACCCTTGAAAATTGAATTTTGTTAATAGCTGGGCTGAGGAAGTTTTGCCTGTTTTAAGGAACATTGCAACTGTATTGACTACTTAAAATCAGAGAACTTGTCCACCTTTTAAAAACATTTATCATTTGCCTTGAATCACGTGTTCCATTTAATAGCCTCCTTCATATAGAAAATACAGCATGAGATGTCAGTTTAAATGCAAGTCTAGCAATGCTTTATCTTCTATGTGAAAGGAAGTACTCTGTACATTTTTCCATGTTTGACATCATGGTGTTTTGAATAACCATGTTCCATATTCATACCAATTTTTTGTTTTTGTTTTCAATTTATGCACAGCACTTGCTCTGAAATTTGGGGACTGAGTACACCAAACACGATAGATCAGTGGGATACCACAGGCCTTTACAGCTTCTCTGAACAAACCAGGTGAATATTCTGCCCTCTCTCGCATCATAGGAATCTTGTGGGAGGGATTGGCTTTGGAGGGTCTGTCATGGGATGCTTTAGCTGTCGAATAGACTGAGGTGCTTCCTAGGCCTCTCATGGTACAGCATTTAAAAATACTTGCTTGCCAGTGTAGAAATCCAAGTGTTCTCAGCTGATGTTTTGACCAACGAAACGCTAATTCTGAAATACTCCTTGTTCACGCCAGTGCTATAGGAAGAATGGGAAGACTTGTTAAATGCAAGCTCTAACATGATTTGGTATTTATATTAACAAACTTGGGGAACTTAATTCTTTAGACCTAATCTTACAAAGTGTTTAAACTGCTTTGTATGCCACAAGCTTTCAGTTAAACCTCGCTAATTGGCTCAGATGCAAGCTACTAAAGAACTGTTTGTGGATTCTTCGGTAGTTAATGGTGGGCGAAATCTAAACAGGGTCTTTATTTTTTTTCATGTCACATTACTTGATTTGTGTATTGAGGTTTGTCTCCCATCCCATAACAATCATAAACATCTGCATTTGTGTAAGCATATGCAGCCTATCTTAAAACTAGCAAAACGTTTTCAGCTGGTAGCAAGGCAGATGAAGTCCAGAAGATAAACTGTGCAGCCCTCACAAGATGTGCATTCATGCTTTTTTTGCATTACAGTTACACTGCCGTGTGGATCACTCGGGCAGCTGACTGCTTATGGGCTTATTTGCAGTCCTGTGGGAATTCCTGTGCTTAAAGCCATAGTGCATCCATGCCACAGCAAAGCCTTGAGGTTTAGAGGTGGAAGGGGCTATTAAGTGTGTGATTTCATTTATTAATTTATTTATTTTAATTTTTAACAACTGTCTTCTGCATTTAAAAAAAAAAAAAAAAGAAAGCAGATGAAGCAATCACCCTAAATACTTGGTTGGAGATAAAGTGGCTTTTAATGAACTCTAAATTCACTGGCAATAATTTGAGCGGCTCAAAAATAAGATACCATCATTTTTATCACATTCGGAGCCTTTTGACAAGAGTATAAATGTCACTGACAGTGTCAGCCCACTGAATTCTGAGAATAAGTAAACGACCCTTGTGTGTACAGTGTTGCTTGAGAGATTAAGAGGCAGCGTGCAGTCTATAAATACTTCTCCACATCTTTCCCCTATAGATCTCTCGATGGCCGTCTACAGGTGTCTCACCGTAAAGGATTACCACATGTTATTTACTGCCGCTTGTGGCGCTGGCCAGACCTTCACAGTCACCATGAACTTAAAGCCATTGAAAACTGTGAATATGCTTTTAATCTTAAAAAGGATGAAGTATGTGTAAACCCTTACCACTACCAGAGAGTGGAGACACCAGGTAGGAAGATTACTTCTGACTTTTCATAGCAGCATCTTGCACGTACTTGTTGAGCATCGTGTTTTAAGTGAAAAATGGAGAAAGAAGATGCTTTCTCTTGCCAAAAGTACAAGGTGAAAGTGACTTACCTTTTGCTAATGTGGACTAGTCTTACTCAAGAGGCACCCAGGAGTCTGATTCTTCTAGTACTTAGCAGTGCAGTTGTAGTATTACCAATATTGAGAGTCAATTTCAAAATTTTAATGATTTTATAATATTAAGAAATTGTAAGATATTTTAGGTTTGGGGTTTTTTTTTTTTTTCTTTTTAGTTCACAGAAGTGTGTATTTGGAGGGTCTTACTAATGCTTTGAATTTTGCTTTTGCAGTCTTGCCTCCTGTACTGGTGCCACGGCACACTGAGATTCTGACGGAGCTTCCACCTCTCGATGACTATACCCATTCCATTCCTGAAAACACTAACTTCCCAGCTGGAATTGAACCACAGAGCAATTACATACCAGGTATTTCCTTAACCTCTGCTGCAAACAGCACACTTAACATTGTCCCAGTGGAGCAGAGATGGTAATTTCATCCTAAGTGATCAAATTAATTGGAAGATGCACCAATAAATTAAATCTAGTTGATTTCCTATATTAGTTCTAGTGGAAATGCCACTACATGATCCTGTGTGAAACCACAGCAGTGTGGTTTCACAATAGCTTACTTGGTTTCAATAGCTTATTTAAGATTCAGAATGCTAATGAGTACAAAGTAGGCCTTCACCTTAATCTTTAAGCCTGTTTTAGAAACATATAGGGGTTGACAAATGCTGAATATTGGACCAGAACTCACCATGTGGAGAAAACTTCCTTATAACCTGTTTTTACAAGTGGCAATACAGTGAGTGGTTTTAATCAGTAGTTCACACTCAATCATGATTTGCTTTGTGTATTTCTTGCTGTCTTGTGCATGCAGTTTTGTCTTTTTAGTATGAAAAAGCAACCCAACAGTATTGAACTTTTAGAATTCCTTCTCCCTCCCTTTGCCTCTTCCCCACCCCAAAACAAATACCAAGGCTGATCTGCTGAAGTGCACCCAAAAGCCTGTACCCTTATTGAAACAAAATTGGTGACCTTTGTTTCCTGCCCCAGCTTCCTGTTTCCTATCTCCTCAGGAAGTTGCCTGGAGTGTAAAACCAAGCAAAGCTGAAATTTAATGCAGCTGTGTTACAAACAAGCTGAAAATGCAGATGTGGAATCTGCTGAAGAATGAGATGGCTGCCTTGGAACTCAAATATGTGCAATGTACAGATCGTATCTATATGTCTTAATCAGGATTTGCTTGTGTTTTCCTTAAATGTATCCAACAGCTGAAATGGCACCAAAAAATTCCGATTAATATGATCTCATCTGTTTATTTTGTGCCATCCTGGGGTAAGCAGGTCTTTAAAGAACAATTTAAGGTGCTCGAGGTTGGTGTTGCTTTCTTAACTTGTGTACGCTTTTTTGACTCAATCTGAGGGCTTTTGACAGCATTTGCAAACAACTTAACTGGGAAGCCAACATGTGAAAATCCAAATGAGCTAAAGCAACCAGGGAGTTATTTGCAGAGAGTCTGAGGTGATTACAGGTGTTCAGATGATCTTCAGGTGTTTGTGCAGCCAACCACACCTTGCCACCTCCTCTTCATTAACCAGCACTATCAGTCTAGGCTGGGAGAGGAGATACTGGAGAGCAGTCCTGGGGAAAGGGACTTGGAGGTGCTGGGGGGTGAAAAACTGGACACGAGCCACCAATGTGCAATGACAGCCCAGNTAGGGAGGTTGGACCAGATGACCTCTAGAGGTCTCTTCCAGCCTAAAACATTCTATGATTCTTTGTTACTGACACCCTCCTATTCTCATATCATGGCATCTTACTTTATTTGACCTTCCTGACTTAATCTTGAGTACTTAATTAGGTTCTGGTGAGTCTTGTGTGTTTCAACATCCTGCTTCAGACAAGCGTTTTCTTTAGCTGTAGGCTGGACCTTCGTGCAGCAGTACTGGGTCTAAAGAAAGGTTGTTTTCACCTACTGCTGGGAAAGGTGGTGATTGTGAAGGTGCAGGATGGCCTCCAGGACTGTATGTTCCCTTCCAGATTACAGATGTGCTGACCTTCATTGCCCAAACTTCTGTCAGCCTTCAAGCTCTGCCAAGAATTCGTAATGCTGTGCTTGGGCATTTATTTCCAGCTGTGGTGGTGCTCAACCTCTGACCTTACAGCAGTATTAATAGTACTAGGTGGAGGAAATCTTCTCTGTTCAGACAGAGACTAGATATGGAAAATGATCTGTGCCAAAGAGCCTAGATTAGCAACTGGAAACAGGAGGCGTGGGTTGGATTGGAAATGGTTATTGACCTTTTACCATGGCTGTGGCCTTAACTGTAACAAATGATTTGGAGATGGGTGGAGTCCCCTTCATCACAATGAACCCTGTAAAAATGTTCAGAAGTATGATTTTTGTCATCATACTTCTTGCTAGTAAAGATTTCCCTTAATCTTCCTTTAAGATTCTCACTTGAGTTTTCTCACATCTATATTTAGCGTGCTGGTCTTGCAGAATTAACCAAAGATTTTATTCTTTCAGTTCACTTTTATTTATTCTTTCAGTTCACTTTTATTTATTCTTTCAGTTCACTTTTATTTATTCTTTCAGTTCACTTTTATTTACTCTTTCAGTTCACTTTTATTTATTCATCAACTGACTTAATCTGGTTTCCTCTCACTGACTTCCTTCTGATTGTACTATATTGCTCTAAATCTCAGGCATGATGCTTGATATCATTTGATGTTAATTCTTAAGCAAAAGGCTTTATCTTTAAATTTCTGCTGTTTCAATAGTAGTGTAATTAAATGTGTTTAATCCCTCAGATGTCTCGGAGACAATTCTAATTGTGGAGATAGTTAGCTTCAAACACTTTCACTAAAGAAATCCAAGTTTTGCCTTTAATACATAGGAAAAGACTCTTGCCCAGTTCAAAGAAAAATTATTTCCTGAATCGCAGTTGGTTAACTCATTATCTGTATTACAAAGCACATTTTGAATGGGGAAAAGAAACAATCATACTCTCCTGGGTTTTGGAGATATTTCTGTGGAATTAGACACAGTTTCTAGGGTCAGAATGCTTCAAACTTGTTGCTGAGTTTATTTTGGTCTGTGAAACTCCATCTTTAAAGAGAGGTAGTTAATAGATGATAGTTTTAATAGAAGTATGGAAGTAATAATAATGATAATAGAGCTTGTGCAGTGTAACTAGGTAGATGGTGTAGTTACCATTAGTGCATGAAGTCAACTGCTGAGTATTGAAGAAAAATGGATTTGGGGACAGAACTGAGAAATAACCTTTAAATCTAGCAACTCCAGTAAGGCGTGGGAGGGTATCTGATCTGGTGGTTATACTACATAAAGACAGCTCTCTTTTTTTTTTTTTTAATGTAGAAGTCACCAGATGGTTTTTTCATTTGTAATTCTACTAAATGTGAAAGCTGTTGATCACAATTGTGAAATTGTTACTCACTGTAGTGAAAGTATCTTGTCTCAACTGGAACAAACAAGGATTATCCGTTAATTATATAACATATTTCAGCAACTGACTGGCACGCAATAGGCAGGTAATGGGTTGGAAGTCCTCCTGGAAGAAAAAAGGGCCAGCAAAATGAAATTCTAAATCGTTGTTCAGGTGTCACGTGGAGCTCGTGGAGGCTTGAGGACAAATGCTAAATCTTACAAATTTCCCCAGTCGTTGAACCAATAGGTGGATTATTTTCTTTGACAGAAACACCACCTCCGGGATACATCAGTGAAGATGGAGAAACGAGTGACCAGCAGTTGAACCAAAGCATGGATACAGGTAAAATTTATTTTGTCACTGCTTTGAAGACTTGGGATTACTGGTGGTGATCCCGCTGCACAGCAGCAGGAATTCATCCTGAGCGGAGATGGCAGTAGCTATTTGTACAACCTGGTGGTTTCTGTTTAAAATATCACTTCCACTCCTTTGTGGACAAGATTTTTTGCTAGGGGAATGCTTTTAAAACATTCTGTACCATATTGAGTATGTTTCGTTTGTTTTGTACCAGGAGCATACAGATCTAATTAAGTCTTCCATCAGAAAGCCTTAAAATAGATTTTGATAGCTGGCTGATAGTCCCTTCCAACCTTGACAATTCTATAATTCTATAATTCTGTGACTGGTTTCACCCTACCCCTAAATTTTGCCTTCTGGAAACGGGTTCTTTGAAGCAAAACGTGTTTGCCTAAACAAGAAATGCCACATCTTGAGAACCTGTCTCTGAACTCTGACAACCTTATCACTTCTGCCATGTTTCAAATTATTTCTTGCACGGAGGGGTCTGCTGAAAGAGTAGTGGAGACATGAAGTGTTTGTACCTTTGTATGAAGGGGTTTCTAGATGGTCTGGTCGCCCTTAGACTTGGACAAATCACAGTTAATGTGCTGGATAAGAACCTGCTGCCATGTGCTGGCAGACTTGAGTGTGTTTGGCTAGCTAATGTTAGCAACCTTTTCCAGTTAATTGGAATCAACTGCACTGGTTTCTGTAAAAACTGTGATATTTTCCCACTATGTGACAACAGGCACCTTAATTAAGCCAGACATCAGCAGTCCTGTGCAAAACCTCTGTGTTTTGCCTGCTAGTGCACAAGTTGTGTTAGAGAATTCATGGTTTCCCCGAGGTTTTTCCTTCCTCCCTCCAGGAAAAAAATAATTCCCTCAAATGAGGAAATCCAGCTTGTTCTTTTCTAGAGACAAACCCTCTCCTTTGAGAATAGAGGGGTGATGTCTTGATGGTCTCGTCCACTTTTTCTTAGCTTGTTTTCATGGAATTTAGGAAGAAGTCACTGGAGGAGTGCATAAGTATTTGTGTTCACAGAGCATGCATGAAGTGAGAGCTCTGCCAAAGTGAGAATTGTGCCAAACACAAGGCTAAAATGTTAATTGAGTCTTTACGAGAAGGGGTAGGTTCCCAGGAGTCTGGAAAATTAAATGTAATCTTAATTCAGAATAAGCATGTGACAGGCTGGAAAACTGGTTGTGGGATTTCTGAGGTTTCTTTTTCCAAATAATTTTAATGTAAAACCATTATCTAGATAGTGGTCATACTTACCCATCTGAAATAATAAGAATCATTTGGTCTGAAACAATCTGTATTGCTTCAACAGGATCTCCTGCAGAGCTGTCTCCTAGCACTCTCTCCCCAGTTAATCATAGCTTGGGTAAGCTGGAAATACTTTTAAATGTTTCTCTGTCTGTGATGACTCTTCTTTATATGTATATAATTATATTAAAAATGAAAGTGTGCTTTAAAAAAGTAAGATCTGTATTAGGAGGAGACTATTGGGTTGGCTTCCTGATGACAAACATAATAGGGCTGGGTTAATAACTTGTTAATAACTATTCTATTTCTGTAACTAATGACATGGTTGTGCGTGCAGGAATTGCATTTACAAAATAAATAGTTTAAAGGACATTATCCTATCCACAGTGCTGCCCAGACTTGCTGTCTCCCTTGTGTATGTGTTGTGCTGCTCTTCTCATGCACTATTTCACCTGTGACCACAACGTGGTTGTTGCTCCCACATTAGTTGCCCACCTGCTTTGATCAGGTGCCACCGCTGTGGTGTCTGTGTAAATGCCTGGGGAAGATCAGATTCCCTTGGGCTTGTTTAAGGAATGGTGATGGGATGTGACAGGAAAATGCTGTTCAGAACTCTGAGCAAGTCATTAGGGTAGGTAGAAAAGGGGAAGCAGCACAGGAAAAGCTGAAGATGCACAGGGGAGATACTGAGGTCTGGTAGGGGAGAGTGAAAGGAGATTAGAGCTGCCTTTGGATAAAGAGACAGTATAAGATCTAGTGCAGTACAAGGGGAAAAAAAAATTCATATTAATATTTTTTTCCTTTCTGTGGTTCAGTGTTTGATAGTTTAATCTCTTGTTTAATGTTGCCAAAATGTTTGCAAGTTACAGAAAGGCAACAGAAATGTCTCAGCGTCTGGCACTCAAGAGTAACATTATCTTAATCATTTTGCTGAGCAAAATGCAATTACCAAACTACATGAGCTGTGGTCAGATTAGATCACCCCTTTTCCCCCCCTCCTCCTTCCCTTGTGTGGAATAGTGAATTCCATTCTGTTTACCGGGGTCAGTAGAAATGACAGCAAGAAAAATACAATTTGAGCATTTTAAGGAGACTACTGCTGGAAGAAGCAAGTAGCAGGACAGATAAAATTTGGGGCTGAAAAGGAATCTGTGTTAAGCTTATTTTTTAAAATTTTTTTTAGACTTGCAACCGGTTACTTACTCGGAGCCTGCGTTTTGGTGTTCAATAGCATATTACGAATTGAATCAAAGAGTGGGAGAAACCTTCCATGCATCACAGCCTTCCCTGACCGTAGATGGCTTTACAGACCCATCAAATTCAGAGCGCTTTTGTCTAGGTCTGCTTTCCAATGTAAACAGAAATGCTACAGTGGAAATGACAAGGCGACACATAGGTAAAAATCTCTGGTCTTCTAACTGTTTAATTGCATTTCAGCCATTAAAGTATCTGGAGTGATCCAGGTAGGTTCAGCAGGTCTGGGTGTTGGGATCCTCTCACCCTCCTGAAGGGATCAGCCACTTCCCTTCTGGAGGCTTGCCCAGGAGAGCTTGATCTCTCTTGGTGAGGACCAAAGTGGAAAGACACAGAGGCCACCACTTCTGAAGTTGGGGGGAAATGTAGCAGCTTCTGCTGCCAAAGCTGGTTGCAGTTGGGAAGAGACGTAGTGATGCCTGGAGCTGAAAGGAGCTGCCTCTCCTCAGTCAGCAGCCACCAGGTTGGTGGCAGTAGTGGTCACACAGCTGTCAGAGCAGGACAAGAGGAGCCCACTCAACTCTGTGGGATTTTGGTTGCTCATGGTGCTGTCCTCTGCCTTCTGGAGAAGAACGATGCACCAAAGCATCCCAAAGGGCAGACTTGGCTGTCAGGCTCCTCATAGGACCACCCTACCCTGGGTAGTATTTATATTCAGAGATGCTTATAATTTGTAAATATGGCTTAAATTTCAAATATTAACATGTTGCTTAGCTTATTCTAATTTATAAAATGCAGAATGGACATTGGTGGTACTGCTTGAATTCTTTTCTGAAACTGGAAAAGCTGCCACTGGGATAACTTGCTGTTTTGACATAATTAAAATTTTCTTTGTAAAGTTTAGTAAAGAATTGTTTTCCACAATGCAGCATCTTGACTTTAAGCTCTTCAATAAACTACTTTTTTTTTCTAGATACTTTTATTCAACAATATTAATGAGATTTTTTGTTTGTTTTACTTACGGAGAAAAAATTCAGCCTCTGTAGTGGAACTCTTTGACTCCCTCTATGTCAAATCCAATTGCTTCTCTTAGAAATTTTTTAGATGTGCAGAAACACAAGCTATGCCTGTGCTGGCTGATCAAAATGGTCAATGATGAGGAAAAGCCAAAATGTAAGGAGCTCTCACTGTTTTTAATAGAGCAGCTCACATTTTGTTTGGAAAAGAGTTTTAAAGAAAAAGGGTAAGAGGAGCAATGACCTTTGAAGCATCTGTTAATTCTAGTTTGCTTTGGGAGACCAGTTGTACATTACTTATCTTAGTTCTGATAGGATTAACCCATACAAGTTTTTCTCCATTTAGAGAGAGAACAAGATCACAATTTAAAAGTGAATAATAGGATTTTTATGGGTATTTGTTTGTAATAGGGCTAAATGAAGTTCTGTTTTTGTCAGACTAGTACAGAGAAGGGGCGTGCAGTGGGTTATGAAATAGTGTGGGTGTATGTAAGCAGAGAGCATTGAAGGGGTATACTTTTGTTTTCCTTTTTTTGCCATAATGGCCTGCGCCACTTCACATACAACACTTTAATATTAGCCCTAATTCTGTCAAATCTAAACTTTTTATCTCAATTTTGCTATTTATTTTAAGTAAAAAGTTATCCCGTAATGAACGCCACTTCCTAACTTGGATTTGGTTACAAGCCATTACATAGCTAGAAAATTCCATCTTATTACATACCTGCAAAATTCCACCTTATTGCATACCTAGAAAATTCCATCTTGCTCTTAACCAAGAATTATTCTTCTTTTCCTTCAAATATCCTGCATTTGTGGGAGAAAAATGCAAATTAATTGTGTCCTACAGCTGGCAGCAGAGCATCGTGCTCACGTAGATAACCGATTTCTGTTTCTGTTATGAAGAAGAGCCTTGGCCTTCTCTGAAACAAAACACTCCCTGGTTTATTAGCCTGCTTGCACCATACCATAACTAGATTTCCCTCGGGATTTTGCTGCAGGAAGGGGGGTACGCCTGTACTACATTGGTGGAGAAGTTTTTGCCGAGTGCCTCAGCGACAGCGCCATCTTTGTCCAGAGCCCCAACTGCAATCAAAGATACGGCTGGCATCCTGCCACTGTCTGCAAGATCCCACCAGGTGAGTGCCCTTCAGATCACATCTGCTTTCCTTTTCACGGTCTCTTCATATTTCCTGGCTTCTGTGTAGCAAACACGTCTATTCATGGGTTGTACCCTTGGGGTTTTTTATTTTTTCGTTACAGGATGCAATCTAAAGATCTTTAATAACCAAGAATTCGCTGCTCTTCTGGCTCAATCTGTGAATCAGGGTTTTGAAGCAGTTTATCAGCTTACTAGAATGTGCACCATAAGAATGAGTTTTGTTAAAGGATGGGGAGCTGAATACAGGTAAGAAAAAACACCCTTTGCTTTTAAATTTTTAATCATTTTTCTTCCTTCACTAATACACTTATTCCCATCTAGCTTGAAAGCCATACATTCAGGCTTCTTACTGCCATTGTAGATAAGCTGTCTGCAAGTTAAGCCCTTTTCCCTTTTTTGCCCCTCCCTCCCATATTTTCCTTCCCCCTCACTCTCAGCCATAAAGACCAATAAAGTGATTTTAGTATTGCATTGACGTCAGCTGTTGATCAAGGAATGCCATCAGAGTTCCCTTTCCTCACTCCATCCTGCTTGCCTTGCTGATTGTGGTGCAATCACTGACCACATCTAGAAAGGTTCACAGTTTGTGCTCTGAGATTATTTGCTGTTTGTTGGGTGTACAGTCATTTTGGTCTTTGTCTGGTTCTATATGGAGTATAATGAGTTCGTTAGGTTGTGGCGCGGGATGCGGTTGATGGTACCCAACGGAAAGGAGTGGAGTCACTTGGGGTGCATTCTGCAGAACAAAACAACTGCAGAACATGCATTTAAGGGATGGGAAATATTTTGGAACTTGTAGTGGAAAAAACTTTGCAGGAGTGAGATGACTGTGTTTATGTAGTAAAACTGCTAAAAAGGGTTTGAGTGGAAAAATAGTCTTTTATCTGCTTTTGAATGGATTCCAGTTGTATTCTCTATTAGCACAAACTAAGAGCTGTAGTCGAGGACAATGCCTGTTTTTAATGTAGTATGGGAATTAGGAAAAAAAAGGAATTGACTTCTAACTGAGCAGTATTAAAGACTTCATTATTTTGGAGAGCTGGAGATGGGGGGGTTTTTAACGAATCCCTCAAACCTCTCTAGAAATTGTCTGCTGAAAGAATGAAGTCTGACATATCAATACCCTATTGCAATACAGAGTGATTTTTAAAAATCCCTATTTCTGAAGCAGAATAATGAAATGTAAGTTCCACTGTGAACCCTGGAGTTCTGGTGCTTTCATCCACTCTTGAAATGCGTACATGTAAATAGTGTCAATACGTGGGGGAGTCTTCTCAGCTAAATGAAGTCAACTCTGTAAAAGCCTGGTTAGATGAAATGAGAAATTTGAGTAATGGAATAAATTGGTACCTCTTTGTTAGCAAGAGGTACACAAGAAAGAATCTGGCTCGAGTTTAAAGAGCTGTTGTATTTGGCTCGAGAGGAGTATGTATACACAGGCATAATTAAATACAACATTCAAATCAGAGCAGAAGAAAGGCTTAATCAGTCAGATTACTGGGAGACAACTTGAAGTGAATGGAGTGTGAGCGCTGGGTTAAAACAGCTTTTGGTAAAGTTACTTCTAAGGAGGGAGAAAGTTGGGTTTTGGTAGTCCATAAACCATGTAAGAGGTTGTAGGGTTGAAAAAGCTGCAGTGGAAGCACTAGCAGAACAGCACAGAAACTGATCACTGGTGTAATGCTGAACTAGTTTCTTTGCATCTCTGTTTATGATGAGGCTAGTAAATTATTGATGCAGAAGACTTGTAAGTTATGCTGCAGTTGTGATTAGAGCAAGAAGAGGTTGCTCCTGCAAATGCAACCTTGAAATTAAATGAATGTATTCTGAATTGTTAAAATGGACCAGGAGGCACTGTAAAATCCATCCTTCTTGTTAAAACTTCCATGCTCCATAAAAAAAAGTTTCTCACAGAGCAGACATCAGCAAAGCCAAAGCATTACCTACATTTTAAGTATTACGCATTTTAGGTGGCTAAATGTGCAGATATGGCAGGGTGGTGGAGTTTATAAGCTTGGAAAATGAAATGGTTTGTAGCTTTTTTCCCTCTCAATACATGTTGACTTGAATTGAGGATGGTGGTAGAAGTTCAGGTCAGCAGACAAGTGTTCACGTTAGCACAGGAGCTATCCAGGTCTAGGATCATCTTCTGAAGAAAGTTAAGTAGAGGTAATTACAGAAAAGAGACTTAGTGATACGTGCACTGGAAATCCATGGGTGGAAGCATCTGAGCTTTAGCTCTGAGATGGCTGTGGAGGGACTATCACTATTTATCAGCTTTCCTCAGTGCAGTGCAAAGCCAAGGCTCTTGAACAGAAATTTTGAGGAAGTGTGTTGTGGAACACATTGTAGGGGAGTTGACAGCAGTGGAATAATGAACTTCCTTCTTTGGGAGAGGATTTGAGGCTAAGTGGAATTATATTTCCTGTGGTTAGATTGTTCTTCTGTTGGATCACCCTGTTCTGACATAGGCATTCGGGGCTAAGATAGCAGTGTTTTTTTAGAGTGCTGAGAGAGCACAGACCCCAGCCACTTTTCTTCTCCTAGAAAATGTGAAACCACAGACAACTTTTGAAATCCATCCTCTCCCCAGCTTAATCTTTCTGCCCTCTCAGTTCCTCTGTTTATATAAACAGATTTCCTTACAGCGAAGGGTTGCAGTGCCGACATGAAGGTGCTGGGTTTGTGCCTGGCTAATCTGCTGCCTTTGAGTCTTTAATGCCTTCTTGCTTTCACTTTGGGATAGCTGGAATTACTAGGAAAAACTGGCTTAGCAACAGTAGTCTTGCCAGTCTAGTTTGGGAAAACTCCCATGCCTGGAGTGGGTACAGTGAAATAACAGGATTTCTCAGCCCACTGTGGATTTCTTTGCTCTGGAGATGAGAAGGAAGATTTTTGAATGCCAGATCTCTGAAACAAAGAGTGAATGAAGCTTTTATGGTTGTCAACCCATCAGCTTCACTGAGGCTTTCTACATGGTGTTTAATTAAGGGCTTCTATTGTGGAAAATTACAGGCGAGTTTATATAGAAGACAAGGGATAAACAATTTTTACTTGAAGTGTTTGTGTGAGGATGTTACGGTACAAAACACATGTAAAAGTATAAGATTACAGGAAACCAGAGGTAAGGCTTGGTGGTGCTTTGAGATAACATCAGTGAGCACAGTGTAACCACACACTGTGTTTTGATGTAGTGTTTCTGACAACATCTAGCAGTCCCCTTGCATTTCTCTTACCAATTGCTCCAAAAAGCCAGAGTTTATGATCAGTATTGTGCTGTTTGGCCATGCTGGAGGTGCAGAGCCAAGTGTGTTCCCTATTTCTCAGTAGCTGTCTACAAAGTTCAGACCCCTCTGAAGGTACAGCTGCACACAGCTGTCTGTAACATGAACACCACAACGCTTGAGATCTTAATTTCTTTTTAGAAGTAAGGCTCTTGGTGTGACACTCAATGCTGCAGTTCTCATCTTATTCCCCAGAGTAGAATATTCTTGATGAGTTATGGACAAGCATGTCATTATTGATGTGCCTTAGGTGTGAGGTGTTTCGGGGGTTTTTCTGTTGAGTGTTTGGGGTTTTTTTCCAAGTACTGCCTGAAAAATGCTTAGTAACAGTTATGGTAATAGTTGCAGATTTTTATCTTCCTGTGTCGTAGGTAGGGATGGAAACATATTTGATCATGTGATGGAGAACTTTATGGCAGCTAAAGCTGCTTTCTGACTTTCCTATTGCTCCTTATTTTCTAGGAGGCAAACAGTAACAAGCACTCCTTGCTGGATTGAACTTCACCTGAATGGACCTCTACAATGGCTGGACAAAGTATTGACTCAGATGGGCTCCCCTTCAGTACGCTGCTCCAGCATGTCCTAAATCTCCTTCCTCCCTTACCAGTGGGCTAAATATCAAGTCCAATCAACAGACTTAATATAACAGCTCGTCTGTCGTAGTATTTGTGTGTGGTCCCCATGAACTGTTTACTATCCAAAAAAGGTTTTTAAAAAACAAAATGAAAAAAAAAAACCACAAAAAAAAAAAAAGGGAAAAAAAAAAAAAAAGAAAAGAAAAAGAAAAACAGCACTTGAGGTCTCATCAATTAAAGCACCTTGTGGATTCTGTTTCCTATACTCTGATACTAGATGAAAATTTAGTGTATAGAAATGCCTTCTTCAGAAAGAAGAAGGGACAGCTCTAAAGACTCTTAATGGTGTTTTTATTGGGTATATAATTGAGTGTCCTAATGGTTTATCAATAACATGAATAGCTAAGTATATGTACAGGTAATGTATCATGATCTCAAATATCACAGTATTGTGCTGTTCTACATTTTAGTTCCCATAAATAGTTGTTTGTTCTCCTGATTGGGGCAAATCTCTCATAAAATCCCAAGACTCTACTCCTTTATTCTTTTCTATTTTTTTATATAAGCAGGTTTTCGAGTTGTCCTGAACATAAAAAGCAGACTTTCCTTGTAGAAAAGCTTAACTTTTTGCTGCCTTCTTAAAGAAAAAGAAAATCCCTCCATTGGAAGGGAAAGAAATGTCTTGAGATTCATCTGTGAAGTCTTAAGACACCTTATATGCTTAATGGGGCCTAAAATGAATCCATATTATAAATTCCAAGTATCCATCACACTAGGAGTCTACTGTTCCCTACCTATCTGAGTTGATGCATCTGTTTGCCAGCTGTATTGCTGGCGTTGGGGATTTTTTTGTATCTTGAATCTTTGAAATGATTTTTTCTTTCTCATAGAGTGAGAATTTACTGTAGCGCTGGATACTGGATTGAGTACCCAAGATTTTTGGCTTACCCTTTACATCTGTATTTTTTTCATTGCACAGATGTCACTAATAATGAGAAGTTTTAGGTTTTTTGGAGCCAAGTACCTTGAAAAGCCCTTTCCCAGGGTAAGCTAGACTCTTTTCGTATAGGTTTTAAATAGATGCAGCTTCTTAACGTATTTCAGTAACAGAATTTAAATTTCTGATCCGAGTGGCTTTGTATAGCTTACTTAACATACCAGATCATACACATTCATTTTGTCATAATGGGCCTTGTTATTAAAAGTAGTTGCTTCTGCAAAACCTCTAGGATAGTGGTTGCTGAGGTATGACCAGCGAAGGAGGACTTCCAGGTTCTTCATGACAGTGCATGTTATTGTGAACCCTTGGACACTACAGCTGCACCATATTAAAAATATTCTGAAATATATTCTACAGATAAGTCTGGGTTGGGGAAGGGTTGGGAGACTGTATAGAAGGGTTATTCTGACTTGAAAAATATACATCTTACTAACAATCTTGTGATCTAGCTGTCTGTCATTCTTCTGTTATTGTGGCAGTAGCAGGATTGCCTTTTGTCTGGGTTTTTTTTTTGTTCTTTTTTTTTCCCCCTCCCATTGTTTCATCCATTACACTAGTACTGTACTTTGTAAGTACAACTAGTGATAGCTTTGAGAACAAAAACGTGGCCAGTGTTACAGCTTTTAATCAGTTGACTGAATTGATGGTAGTGGTGGATATTTTTATGCCGTAATGACTAGGGCATAGAAGCAATACCAAAAATCAAGCCTTGACAAAGTGGGCCAGACACCTTTTAAAATAAAGATTAAAAAAAATTGGCAAAGCAGTTACCAGTTTGTGCTAGTTTTACCAGTAGACTAATGTATTGGTAGAACTTGTGAACCTAAGAAATAAGCTTCATGCGTGTTGCATTTGCCTAATATGTGAATACACTAATAAAGGTTTTAATTCTCATGATGGTCGGGTTGGTGTATTTTTTTTAATTAATTGCTATATATTTTTTTCTGTTGAAGGTTGGGAATCATTCTGACCCACCAAAATAAGCGGCACAAGGGTCCTGTGGGTTGTGGCTGGAAATATATAGTTTTTGATGGTAAAATCACTTCTTAGGCAGCTGTGGTGGAGGTTCTGATCTGCATGTGCTTCTACTGCAGGTTGACTTCATTAAAGCACTTCCTTTTCTCCTACCACAATCAAATTACATCCCACTAGCTCAGATGTTTGCCTTCACCTGTGGAACAGTTAGATAAGAGCAGCTTGTCTGGGTGAGACTCCATTCCATTTATGATCAGGTCGCAACTTGAAATCAGTTGCATGACCTAATTTCTGTAGTCTCCTTACTGAGGATCCCTCTGTGTGTTCTCTTGGTTATGGTGGCACCACTTGAGCATTGCAGTAACCTTGTCCATGCCTTTTTTTGGAGTCCAGGTAGTGGACACTGCAGACATTATGGGTGTGCCCATGGTGCTGCCTGCATGAAAGGCCATCTCGGGTTGTGTAGAAGACACTTGTTTTGACTTACGTTAGTACCACCAAAACGTTCTCCCTTTCCATTACAGCCCCAGTCAAAGCACTGATGTCCAGAGTACAAAGGAAAAGTGAATTTCTGTTTTCAGTGAGGCTGTTTCGTTAAATAAAATATTTGCCAAGCAGGGAGTAATCAACTGGGGATACTTTAAGTGCAGGTAGCCAGATGATTAGCTGGAAAACCTGTGTGAAACTGTTGGTGTAAGTTTGCGCTGGGATCTGAGCTGGGTTCTGAGCTCCCTCTTGTCACAAGTCCTGTGCAAGCTTCATTTTCACAGGACTGCCAAAGCCAAGTAATCAGAAATCAGGTAGTTGATTTGACACCCAAGCTCATAAAATAATTTTTGAGGTCCCTTCTAGTGGCTTGGCTGACACCAGAACCCTTTCCCCTCCAGAGAAAAACCCAGTTTCATTTAGAAGTTGTTCCAGGGCTGAGGCTTTGAGAACAATGTCAAATTCCTGGGCTTTTGGACCTTTAAACTGAGGCTTGGTAGCAGAGCATCATCCCTGTGTGTTTCCCCCTCCTTTTGTGCACGTTTCCTGTCTCTCTGCAACAGGAATCTTCTCCTTCAGCATCTTGCAGAGTCCTTTGGCTTCCAGGTGCCACAAACATAGAATGTGTTGAGAGCTGTGGTGTTTTCTTGTTCTTATTCAGGATGTTGTCCTTAACCAGAGCTTAACCTCCTTGAGACCTCTTCTACTGCAGGCAAAGTAAATAGTTCAGCTTCAGGTTTCCCTGTATCATCAGCAGGGAGAGGTAAAGTCAGACTTTGGGGCTCTGAATTGCTCTCAAGTAGAGATCCTGGGCTTTCAGGCTGAGATGTCTGATTTAAATGCATGAAGTATGAATACATGTCTTAAATGGTCCTTGGGTGCTCTCAAAGTGGTCTGCTTAGATCTTAGAATCATGGAATGGTTTGGGTTGGAAGGGACTTCTGAGATCATCTGGTTCCATCCTTCTGCCATGGCAGGGACACCTCCCACTAGACCAGGTTGCTCAAGGCTCCATCCAACCCGGCCTTGAACACCTCCAGGGATGGAGCATCCACAGCTTCCCTGGGCAACCTGTGCCAGGGTCTCACCACCCACAGAGTGAAGAATTTTCTCCTAATTTCCAGTCCAAATCACCCCTCTTCCAGTTTGAACCTCTAGCCCTTGTCCTGTCACCACAGGTCTTTGTAAAAAGTCCCTCCTCAGCCTTTTTGTAGCCCCCATCAGATACTGGAAGGCCTCAAGAAGGTCTCCTCAGAGCCCTCACTTCTCCAGGCTGAACCAGCCCAACTCTCTCAGCCTGTCTTTGTAGGAGAGATGTTCCAGCCCTCTTAATGATCTTTGTAGCCCTCCTCTGGACCCTCTCCCCAACAGATCCATGTCCTTCTTGGTCTGGGGTCTCCAGAGCTCCCAAATCGTTGGCCCAGTGAACTGTGTTTTGGTTTAACCTTCAAACTTGTTGTGCTTCATTGTGGTTACACCTTTTTTAGCACAGCAAGCTGAAATTTTACAGCAGATGGGTTTTGAGTTAAAATACTGTGAAATACAGGATTTCACTACACTCCACCCACACGGTGTTTTACTTCAGTGTTCCTTTTACCAAAACAAGTCTGATTATAGCCTAATTTTGGGGTCACTGAGGCTCTGAGGAGTCAGTGAGGTTCTGTCTTCATTAAGAGAATTACACACATAGCAAATAACATCCCAACTGTGTTAGAAAGTCCTTCTAGAAGAACCTCCTCAGGGAATTACAATTGTGACTGGTCTGAAAGGATTTATTGCTATCAAGAAAATAATAATGAAACCTGTGTTTTCCTGACCACTGAAGCTTGGCTATTAATTAGCCATTAAAAACCATATTAAATGGGGGTGTTCAAAAATAACCTTCAGTCATGTTGGTCATTTTTAACTCTTTCTTGGGTAAAAATTTCTCCAGGCAAGGCTGCTGTTCCTCCTCTTGGGAAAGCAGTTTGTGGAGTTAAGTTTCTAGTCCTGGGTTGTCACGGCTGCGAGAAGCTGAATCGAGGCTTCAAAGCTGGGAACACCCTTTGATGTTACATTAGCTGCTGTTTCATTAGCTGCAATCAGGATTAAATCTAGTTAGTTGGCAGAAGAAACATGAATGACAAGTAATGAGTATGTAAAAGATCTCAAACCACGATGCTCTTGATCCCTTCCCCCCCCGTTTGTTGTCAGAACGGATCTGGTTCCCCTTGGGATGGGATCCAAAGTGGGAATGGACAGAGATGCTCCAGCCCCGCTGGTGTTTTCCTGCTGATTCCTGACAGTTGACACAAAGCTTCTGATTTTTCTGTTAACAGCATCCAGCTATTTGCTGGTGTGAGGTATCGTAAAAAATTCATGTGTGCCTGGTGAATTAATTGAGCTTGTGAGCAACGTGTACCCGAGGCTGCAAATTCCGTTTGATTTTAGGACTTATCTTCGCTTTAAAGTCTTTGCTTGCTCCCCTTTGTTGTTTTGAAGTAAAATTCCAGGAACAACTGAGCGTGGAACGTTGTTAAACTCGGGTTGACAGCAGTTAGAGTTTATCTTTGGATGAACTGGTGGGTGCTGTCTTGGCAGTTCTTGTCTCATCTCTGAGAGGGGTTGTCTGGGTGGTTGGTCACCTTGATCAACAGGACAGGGAGGCTGGAGCCTCAAGCATGCAGCCACTTTACAAGGGAGCTGGGGTCAAGTTGAGTCAAGCTGTAGAGTCATCCTCTGGACCAGGGGATGGGAGACTGCCCAGGGTTATCTGCCATATGCTCTGAACTCTTCAGAGATAGGGAAGAGTTGCACAGGAAAAGATGGGGCCAAGAGGATGTGAAGAGGATGGGGCCAGACTCTTGTTGCTGCCCAGTGACAGGACAAGGGGCAATGGGCACCAACTGGAATCCAGGAGGTTCCACCTGAAAAGAAGCAGCAACTTGTTTGGTGTGAGGGTGTTGGAGCCTGGCCCAGGCTGCCCAGAGAGGTTGGGGAGTCTCCTTCTCTGGAGATTCCAAAGGTGCCTGGATGTGATCCTGGCCCCCCTGCTCTGGGTGAGCTGCTAGAGCAGGGGGGTTGGACCAGATGTTCTCCAGAGGTCCCTTCTAACCCTCACCATGCTGGGATTCTGTGAATAGTAAGGTAAGCTCAAGTTGTCTAGATGCACGAACTACTTCTGAAATAAAACCAATGCACAATGAATTTAGAAACACTTCAGAAGTCCTGTCTCTTCTCTTTGTGTGGCATGTCCTTGAAGAGCTGATCTGTAGGCTCAGAAAAAGATGGTGCTTCAACTGTGGAGATTTGGGTGGGGGTTATTCAGCACGGACTCCCCAGGGCTTCCACAGCTGGGTGTTGGTGCATTTTTTTTCCTGTGGAATCGCTGATGGAACCTGATGGTGGTTTAAAAAAAAAGAAAAGCCTCAGGCAACAGAGGCAGGCTTCTGAAGAGGAGCAAGATTTGATCTACTGGAGCTCTGAGAAGAGCAAAATTTATCCTGCCGTGCAGCAGTGCCAAAATTTGTGAGTCGGAGGCATTCTGATTAACACCACATGGACATCAGAGGAGATGTTGGCCCAGGTGTGGGTCCTTATGGACCTGATCCAGGCTGTGTGCAGGTGGAATCGGTTGTGCTGTGCTACCTCATACGCCTGGTTCTGAAGCTAGCAAAGGCAGATGAAGTTTAGGCTTGTCTCTGCTGCCAGTGTAGGTGGGGACAAGCTCAACAGGGTCCACCTGAGGGTTGAATGAATGTTCACTACCCAGGCTGCTGCCTAAGAATGGAGAAAAGACTTCAGAATTAGTTGCCCCGTATTTTTTTGTAGGTGATCTGCTGAAGAGCAAAGAGTATTGACTTTGGCAGGGGAGGATGTGGAAAAAAAATAGGTTTGGAGTAGGGGACAACTGGAAAGGTCTTTTGGATGAGGCACTGTCATGCATCTGAGGAGCTAAGCAGTCTCAGAAGTACGGGAGGACTGTTGAGCACTGAGGTTTGGGAAGCACCATGGGTGCTCTGGAGAGCATCCACCTCCAGACCTGACGTACCTAACAGGATCCTGGTGTGCAGAAGAGATGCATGTAGAGCACTGAGGAGTGCATTCATATGCCAACATCAACCTTCTCTCCTCTTCTTGTCGCTAAGCCTTGGAAACGATAGCAGTAATTTAGGAACAATAATCGCCTTCTAGTCAACTGCACTGTCTTTTCTTCTGCAGCTTCAGAAGTCTGAGAGTCCAATGAGGGGGAAAACCACAGCCATTAGCAACGCTGATGTTAGGGCTGATGCGAGGGGAAAATATCTTCATGATGCATTCAGCCTTTGAGGTTTGTGCAGCGCATGAAATTACAGCGGGCAAAGAGCCAGGGCTGAGAAATTACTGAGGTTTGGTAGAACAGGAAAGGTGGTGGAGCTGAAGAAAATGAAAGAGTGGCTGATGCTCGGCTGCAGCAGTGATAGGTGGCCACAAAAGCTCTGAACACTCTTGATACGTATCTGCTAAAGATCATAGAAGTAGTTCTTAATTTTCTAACAGCACTGGAAGAGTTGTTGGAGCACAGGGAGAACAGATCTGGTTTTGCATCTCTGCTGGTGTCAAAGCTACAGCTCAGTTGTAGTCCCTCAAGAGTGAAGAACTGACTCAACTTGTCCTGCAGCCTGGTGCTGGATGGAGGAGACTGTTACCTGACCGCAATTAGGAGCAGTCTTACAAATAAATAGCAATAAAAAGCCTACAACCCCTGTGGGAAAGAGGTTTGTTGTAATAGCCATGTGAATTTTGATTCTGAGGGAGAAAAATTTGCTTTTTCTTTCATGCTCAGGCAATTCTTAGGGTTGAAGGTGCAATATGGAGCTACAAGCATTCCCAGATCCTCCTACTTCCATTAAATTAAAGTTTTTAAAAATCAATTTCTAATTACTGATCCCAAGCATGTCCAGAATACAGAACATTGATTTACTAGTGGCCCTTTTGGTGTTATTGTCATAGCAAAGTGCTTGTGACCATCCCACCCATCCTCACTGCCCTGCCTGCTCTTAAATTTGAGATAGTCCTTCACCATGCCCTTCAACAGATGAGGTTGTGGGGGACATGTCATAATATCAGCAAATATTTTCCTTCTTTTCTCCAGATATACCCAGCTTCACTTAACTTTAGGATCTCTTAAAGACTGGGGCCTACAAGAAAGCTGGGGAGGGACTTTTTATGAGGGCTTGTAGTGATAGGACAAGGGGTGATGGCTTCAAACTGGATAATGGGAGATTTAGGTTAGAAATTGAGAAGAAGTTCTTCACTCTGAGGGTGGTGAGACACTGGCACAGGTTGCCCAGGGAGGTTGTAGATGACCCATGACTGGAGGTGTTCAAGACCAGGCTGGATGGGACTTGGAGCAACCTGGTCTAGTGGGAGGTGTCCCTGCCCATGGCAGGAGGGATGGATCTAGATGATCTTTGAGGTCCCTTCCAACCCAAACCACTCTGATTTTGATTCTGAGTGTTCAGGTGCTCCTCAGCAAATAGTTCAACTCATCCTGTCAAGTGAAGGTGTTTTACTGGAAGACTCACCAGAGTCTGACTCTGAAACTCTGCAGGACTTCTTTGTCTCCTGATTTTCTTCTAAAAATGCCCAAATCCAAAGTTGGTGGGTATTTGCATGGCAAACAGCAGCCGTGCTTGTTCAATGTGGAGTAAACACGATGTTCTTCTGACGCCTCGAGGAAGAATATTAAAGACTTTAATTTTTTTTTCCAAAATGCTTATTTGCCAATAGCTGGAAGTCATATTAAAATGGGGGGATGAAAAACCAGCTTCAAAGTTATCTCCTTAAAAAAGGGGGGTAGGAAAGGGGTTAGTGTTCATGTCATAGTCTAAATATTTGAATTGTTTGTATTGGGAGCACTGGGTTGAAGCTTGTCTGGCTGATGGACCAAAGCTGGGTTGAAGTTAAGCTTAAAGAGGCTTAATTTCGAGTGTAGGACACATGATCACAAACGTGTATGACATTTTCAGCTTGCTGTGTCAACAGATGCTGCTGGTTTGTGCTGACAACATGGCAGAGGTATCCTGTCTCCAGTGAAGACACTTGAAATCAGGTCAGCCACCAGCTGAATTATTGATGTTGTGAGACGTGAGAAATGAGCTCGGTCAAGCTGGGGAGGCAGTTCTGACCTTGATGCCACCCCAAGGACACAAGCTTAGAGCTCAGTAGTCCCATTTCTCATACCTTTCAGGAGGAACTTTCTCAGGACCTTATTTCTGGTCATCCAGGAGGCGATAATACCATAATTACATGATAATGACCATCATTCACGTGTCCTCTCTGAGCTCTACCTGCTCTCAGTAGAGCTGTGGCCAGTTTACACTTGACTG
Source organism: Brachypteracias leptosomus (assembly GCA_013401335.1). NCBI lineage: Eukaryota > Metazoa > Chordata > Aves > Coraciiformes > Brachypteraciidae > Brachypteracias > Brachypteracias leptosomus. The sequence goes on along the minus strand of VYZX01025287.1, from coordinate 16,478 downwards.
GATGCTATTTGGAGCCAAAACCCCTGAGCTACATCTTTGTTGGAGAACCAGAAGATGACTGTAAAGTTGTGAGGATCTGTCTGTACTTGGTTCTGAGAGCTGAGACACTTAAATGAGCAGAAATAATGATTTATCCTGATTTTGGGAGGATAAGCAGGATTTTGGGAAGTTGAGTCTATGACTTGGGCTAAGCAAAGATGTTCTTCCCCCTGCGTTCCCTCGATCCCCCATGTCTGGTGATGTCAAAAGCTCTGGGTGTGTTTAGAAGAACTCATGTGATGTTAATTAGCAGTGCAGTAGGTAGCACCGACCACGCTAATTGCTAATGGTGGGACTATTACGTCCAACTGAGTGGCTAAGAAAATAAAAGACAGATGGCAATGAATTAACTGGCTTTCGACTGTGGTTCAGATGCTGGCTTGAGGAGCTGCAGTCAAATCTAGCAGAACCTGTTGCAGGACAAGGGGTGATGGTTTGAAACTCAAAGAGGGAGATTCAGACTGGAGAGGAGGAAGAAATTGTTTATACTGAGGGTGGTGAGAGCCTGGTTGAGGTTGCCCAGAAAGGTGGTTGATGCCCCATCCCTGGCACCATTGCAGGTGAGGTTGGTTGAGTTGCAGATGTCCCTGCTCAGTGCAGGGGGGTTGGACTAGATCATAGAATCATAGAATGGCTCAGGTTGGAAGGGACCCTAGAGATCTTCTAGTCCAACCTCCCTGCCATGGGCAGGGATGCCCCTCAACTAGACGAGGTTGCTCAAGGCCTCATCCAAGCTGGCCTTGAACACCTCCAGGGAAGGGGCATCCACAACCTCTCCAGGCAATCTATTCCAGCGTTTCGCCACCTTCATACTGAAGAACTTCTTCCTAAGATCCAGCCTAAACCTGCTCTCCTTCAGTTTAAAACCATTTCCCCTTGTCCTGTTGTTGGACACTCTTGTGAAGAGTCCCTCACCAACCTTCCTGTAGGTTCCCTTCAGGTACTGGAAGGCAGCTATAAGATCCCCCCAGAGTCTTCTCTTCTCCAGGCTGAACAATCCCAGTGCCCTCAACCTGTCCTCATAGCAGAGATGCTCCAACCCCTGGATCATCCTTGTGACCCTGCTCTGGACCTGCTCCATCAGATCTATTCCCTTTATGGTGGGGACACCAGAAATGGAGGCAGTGCTCCAGGTGGGGTCTCACAGGAGGTAAGATCCCTTCCAACCCAAACCAGTGTGTGAAGAACAAACCCAAACCAATCGTTGGAAGATTTCTAGTTAAGAGAACATGTACTTGGGTTGAAACAGTGGGGGAGCAGGGAGGAACTGGTGCAGACCATGGGACTTTTACGTGGCAGTCCCAGTTCAACCCAAAACTCATGCATTGGATGCTAATATTGGTGTGTCTGCAGCTATGGAGCTCTGGCTATGATGGAGCTGATTCCAGAACTAATGATTTTTAAGATGTGCTTTTCAAGGTGTATTGGATCAATTCCTCCTCTTCCAGTGTTCTTCAATGTCCCATGCTCTATCTGGCATTGGTGAAACTGGCCTTTCACTGAGCAACCTGGGATCTGCCAAGCCCCTTCAGAGCCTCTCCTGCATGAAGAACTAATTAAGTGTGAAGATTAAAAAGGGATGAAATACTGATATGATGGAGGTAACACGATCAGAACTTCAGAAGTTAAAGTAGGAGGTGTTCTTATCTTCCTCCCCTTAGAAGGTTCTTGCATGGGTCATTTTATACAAGGCATCAGGTTCTCTCAGTGTGGGCATCAAACCTCCACAGTTATGGAGGAGTAGGGGGAAAATGATCTATTAGAAGTTCTTTTGGGGGCGTGCCAGGGAGGGAGAGGTGGAGCATGATGAACGTATGTGCAGATGGAAAGCAGACAAGTGGGTACTCTCTTATTCCCTCACCTTCCTGGAGCCATCAGGTACTTCTTGTGCCTATCACCCCTATGTGCTTTCAAAGTTCAAACTCTTGGGGAATTCCTTGGTTGCTGTTACCCAATGATGAGCAGCAGCAGAGCCAGCATTAAAACCCACATCTTCCTGCCTTCCAGTCTCAGGCTGGTTTCACCAAAGCCACAGCATTTTTTTGACAGGGTACCACTGCTGGCAGCCCGTAGCTCTGAGTCATGGAAACTTTGAAGTTCCTTGTGTACATCTACAGAGATGTGTTTTGTTTTGTGTCCCCTTTCCTCTGGCTTGTGGAATCGGTCAGATTTCAGCCCAATGAGACCCATCAGGGTGGCTGCCTTGTCCTTATTTAATGAGGCAGTGGTGGAGGTGCTGTGGCCAGGCTGTAACTCAAGATGGGGTTGGCCTTTTGACCAGCTGAAATAGGAAAGTATCTTCTTCAAAGAGGCAAAATAATGAGAAACAGGTGTTGATCCTTATGAAGCTGGTTGTACATCGGTTGACCGACTATTTTTGTGCTCAGCAGCCTTGGGATTTGCAGATGTGACACTACCACAAGCCACCCTTGCTCATTGTAAGGGCAAAGCCGCTTTGCAGAAGGCCTGAGGACCTTCAATGACCTTGATTCCTTATGTAAGACAAGCTCGTTTGACCTCAGTCATCAACCCAGTGCAATGTGATAAACGATCTGTGGGTGAGAATGACCCATGTGGGTGAGAATGGCTCATGATGTTCCACTGCTGGCAGGGTTTTAAATACAACCTGGTGCTTCCAAGAGTGAAGAAGTCTGAAAGAACCAAAGCAAATTATCACCTTGGCTTTAGTGTTGCATTGAGAACTCAATCCTTTCAAAATTACCACTCTTTAAAACAAAAATAAATAAAAAGAGGGATGCATTTGTTGATTGATATGTTTTAAGGAACTTAAAATATCAGGAAAACTTTTGCTAGATGATGGTTTTCAATCTATGCAAGAGAAGCAACCAAATTTTTTTAGCTTTGGATTAAAAAAAAATGAATCTAGGCACTTCTGGCAGAGTTGAAATGTTACATGGAAGAGTGTTGATTACATGGGACTGTTGATTACAAGCAAATCAGACAAGTTGGTCCCTCGGTCATCTTCCCAGCCAGGCAATCTCCCTGAGCTTATGTCACACCATGTGTCTCCAGCTGTTTCAGAATTAAATTTTTCTGACAAGTCTTCTACTGGATATTTCTCACTTCAAATTTTCATGTCCCATATAATGTAGAAATGATCTGACTCTCTACATATAGGGTGGGCATCCATCTCTGCAGTTCCTCCAGCTGTTGTTATATACGGCACAATAACTTCTCTTTGGATGTCAACATTTCTCTTTCTCAAAGCTGTTGTATGAATTTCGACCACTTCAAAACCTCTTCATGGTTTCCCTACCTCCTAACAACAGAACTCTCTTCCAAAAATTGTCTGTGCTGTGCTATTACTTAACTCTCCAGCCTCATTATCTCACAACCTGGGGAAGCAATCTCTTGATCTGCATCGTTCAGGGGTGTCATTTTTGCTGTCATAGAATCATTTAGGTTGGAAAAGACCTCTAGGGTCACCAAGTCCAATCTTGATCCCAGCACCTCCCTGACCACTCGATGGTTTGTGTGAAACGTCATCATCAGGCTTGATGGGGCTCAGAGCAACCTGACCTAGGTAGAGATGTCCCTGCTTATTGTAGGGGGGTTGGGCTAGATGACCTTTGGAGGTCCCTTCCAACTCAATATATTCAATGATTCTATGAAACCCCAAGGTCTCACAAAGCATAGGACAACTAGAATCTGGAAAAAGGCTACCAAGACACATTTTGAAGACATCCTACAGTGGTTGCAGTAAGGTCTTGTGGTCTTGGGTAGAGGCCAAGCTTCACTGGGATCATCTATTTTTGTGAGAATGGTGTTTCTTAGGGCATCTTGTGACTCCCTAGCAAGACAACCTTGACTTCCTATGGGTAAAGGATTCCACTATGCTAAACTTGATCCTACAGTTGCCATCCCCGCCAACCACCATGGTCAGATGGTGTCTGTCGCTCTCGGGCACATGGTCTTTGTTCTCCACATGAGGTTTCACATACAAGCTTTGCTTCAGGTGTTCCCAGATGGAGCAGCACTCTCTTTACTCTCCTGCCAGGCATTCCCACAACAACCTGGTCACCATTCATGCTGTGGCAAGACTCGTTCAGGGGTTGGGAACAAAACCCTGTCTCCTCCCAGGTTGGTGTCAGCAAACACCATCTTTTCTGGTTGGAGAAGCTCACACAGGCAACTTCAGTGGCCGTGGTAGACACAGAAATTTCGCATTCGTGCCCTAAAGCTCTGGGCTCTTTTAGGAGGCATTCATGCAAAGCTTTCTGGTCTGTCAACCACAGTTTGCTGTCTCAAAAAGATTTTCCTCTGTTGAGCAGCCCCCGTTTCCCTCTGGGTTTGGTGGAAAGGCAACAGGATCTGCTTGTCTCAGCAGCTCCCCTCCTGCTTGTCCTTGAATGCTCCAGGAGATGAATTGAGTGGAGTTTGGCTTCTTTTTTTTCCCCTCCAGGTAGGAGATCTTATTTTGAAATGATTCCAGAAGCATGTGATGTGGGGTTAGCCCGATGTAAATTTTCCTAGGCTGCTTCTTTCCCATGTGACCAGGAAACGCTGACTCTTCTGCTTTCCAGTAGGGTTGTGCCCAGGGTCTTCTGAGATGTTTCACATTGCGTGGCTGAGCTCTCCTGGAGTTGATCTCCTGAGCTTCCCTATTTCTCTGTGAAGAACCAGGATAACCAGAGAATCATAGGATGTTTTATGCTGGAAGGGACCTCTAGAGGTCATCTGGTCCAACCTCCCCACACAAGCAGGGACATCTCTACCTAGGGCAGGCTGCTCAGAGCCCCATCAAGCCTGACCTTGAATGCTCTGATGATTCTGGTCAGTGAAGCAGTTTGGAGGCAGTCTTCATATCAAGTTCTGGTAAAGTCTGTTGAGATCCCTGAAATCCACCTGGGACAATCCCTGACTTCCAGAGCCAAAGATTTGTGCACTTGATTCAACCCAAATCTAAGACATTGTTCCTCACAGCTGGGATGTCCTCACTAACTCCTCTCCTCCTGTGGTACCAGAGGTCAGAAACAGGGGAAGGAAGGTCTCCTAGGAGCAGCTTTCTCCTCTCTCTGTTACAGCTTCTGACTATTTTGGGATACCCAGTGGAGCCTGCAGCCTGGTTTTCTCCTTTGGCTCCTTCAAGACCCATTTTTCTATGTTTCCCTCATCTGCTGTCTTCGCCTGTGCTGGGAGGACAGAGAAAACCTGACCCTTCATGTCTGACATAGCTGAGTTCCCAAGGGAGGACCATTCCTTCAGAGTCCACCCACATTTTTCTCTACAACTGTGTCTAACTCAGTGAGGAGATTGATGTTGCTTCCTTCCCCAAGCCTCTCACCTCTAAGGTTCACACCTCTCATGTCAGGAAAGTTCTCCCATTTGAAGGTCTTTCTGGTGGTTCAGTGGCAGCTGTTGCTACAAGGTAAGAATTTGACAGTTTCCAGCAAGACGAGGAGTTGTGTGTTGAGCGTTGCTGCCACATTGCAGAGGTGCCTCCACCACAAGATTCAGCTGCCAGGTTCTCTCTTTCAAGTGGAAGGAGCTGAGGTGCTCTCACATGCATCGCGGGTCATAGAATCATAGATTGGTTTGGACAGGAAAGAACTCCAAAGGTCATCGAGTCCAACCCCCCTACAAGAAGCAGGGATATCTCTACCTAGGGCAGGTTGCTCAGAGCCCCATCAAGCCTGGTCTTGAAGGACTCCAGGGATGGGGCCTCCACCACCTCTCTGGGCAACCTGTTCCAGTGATCAACCACCCTCATANTGCACTTGGCTTTGTTGACCCTCACAAGGTTCACCTGGTCCCACCTCTCCAGCCTATCCAGGTCCCTCTGGATGACATCCCATCCCTCTGGCACATCAACTGCACCCCCCAGCTTGGTATCATCCACAGACTTGCTGAGGGTGCCCTCAATGCCACTGTCAATGTCATTAATGAAGATATTAAACAACACCGGTCCCAGCACAGACCCCTGAGGGACACCACTCGTCACCTTCCTCCATCTGGACATCGAGCCGTTGACCATCACTCTCTGGATGTGACCATCCAGCCAGTTCTTTGTCCACTCAACATTACACCCATCAAACCCATAATTCTCCAACTTAGAGATAAGAATGTTGTGGGGACCGTGTCAAAGGCCTCGCAGAAGTCCAGGTAGATGACATCCATGGTTCTTCCCTTGTCCACTGACGCAGTCACTCCATTGTAGAAAGCCACAAAGTCATCTTCTGTATCTCCTCCAAGCAGAGAAGGGCAGCTGCAATCAGTGTTGAGCTGAGGAGCTTCGTGATGGAGTTTTGGTGTAGACTGACCCTGTATCCTTCAAGTTAATGATGCAGGGAAATTAGGTGAGGATTGTCTCTTGAAGATAAGATCCAGGATGGTTGAAAAGCAGCTTCACACACACGTTGGTTTGCCTGTTCCCACCTGCTTGCATAGAGTCCACTGGAGCTGTACTCCTGTGTCTGAGAGGAAAATGAAAGAGGTGTGATGGACCTTCATCCACCCATGCACTGAGTTGTGGTGCTGGTCCAGGCTCTGCAGAAGCGACCACACCATCTCCACGTCTCCAGAGCTGCACTGGGGCCATTGTAGGGAGATAGAGACCTTGTGACACAAACCATCTACAGAACCCATGATTAAATCCATAAAACATTACATTGAACATCATTTTTGTCACATAATGACAGTAACAGAGAGGGAAGAAAACCAGGAAAGAGCTTGTGAGAACACTTTTGAGTTACAAAGTACTGGAGGCCACCACACACACACCCCAGGAATTTATGGAAATGATGCACACCAAAAAAAACCCTCTATAAAAGGGATCTGAGTCATGTTTGGTTATGATGATTATGGCCAACTGTTCCTGGTATTTAAATCGCGTTTAATGGAGGGAAAAATTTGTGGCAGCCCCAAGCCATGAAAATTTGGGTTTTATTTTATTTTTTAAAAAAAAAGTAAGCACACAGCAGAACTTGAAATGAAAAAATCTAATGAAACCCATGTCCTGCAGAGCACTTGCTCTGGGACTTTATAAACATGAAAGAAAATATTCCCAAGTAAGCTAAAACTCACTGAATGGGAAGGGGTTTCCATCATCTGCTCTGGTAGGGTTTGGACCACACCGTGTTTCAGGCAGTCGGGAAGATAATGAGATTTTTATGTCAAATTTATATTTTTCATACGTATTACTTAAAGCAATTCATTCCAGACATCAAAAGGCCAGTGGCTGCATCAGTTGTAAGAATATGCATCGTTTTTATACCAGCTGCAAGGATCTGACCTCCAAAATGTCTTGGGTGGTGGTGTTTGGGTTTTGCTGGTCTATTTATTAATTTTATTTTTTTTTTTTAAATAAATGTTAATCTAGCAGGCAGGGCTTTCATTTAGGGAAGTGATGGTGCCCCTGGACTCAGCACTGGTGAGGCCACACCTTGAGCAGTGGGTCCAGTTTTGGGCACCACGGGATAAGAAGGACATTGAGGGGCTGGAGCAGGTGCAGAGAAGGGCAACAAAGCTGGTGAGAGGTCTGGAGAACATGTGTGAGGAGCACCTGAGGGAACTGGGATTGTTTAGTTGGAGAAGAGGAGACTTAGAGGAGACCTCATTGCTCTCTACAACTACCTACAAGGAGGTTGTGGTGAGGCTGGTGTTGGTCTCTTCTCCCAAGGAACTAATGACAGGACAAGAGGTGATGGCCTAATGTTGCCCCAGGAGAGGTTTAGATCGGACATTAGGAAGAAGTTTTTTGTTGAAAGAGTGGTCAGGGACTGAACAGGCTGCCCAGGGAGGTGGGGGAGTCACCATCCCTGGAGGGGTTCAACAATGAGTAGATGTGGTGCTTTGAGACATGGTCTAGGGATCAGGGAGATGTTGAACTTGATGATCTTGAAGGTCTTTTTCCGACCTCAACGATTCTATAATTTCAAGTGGAAGGGTAAATATGTGAAGGTTTCCCAGGAAATTCACTACACTGCGAAAAAACCCCAAAACGCTGAAACCTTGAATTTCATTATCTGTGTAACGTTATGGATGGGAGAAGCCATCAAACATTGGCTAAACGCTAGTTAGGAGGAGTAATTTTTGAAATTCTTGTCAGCTGGGACAAAGTTATGTCTGAGCTCCCCGTGGCCTCGACAGAACCGTGACAGCCCGGGGAGAGACTCATCCCAACACCCCGGCTCCGGCGGCAGGGAGAGTCAATTAGAGGAACAGGTTTGATCGTAAACCTCCTGGAAAATATGAGGGTATTAAAGCCGGCTGGGTAATTAGCATAATTACATCATAGCGCATGCAGAGGAGATGATCTTCGGGGAGGCTGCGTCGTGGGAGCTCGGGGAGAGCGCGCGCGTTGAACGACGGGCTAATCGACCGCTGCGGGGAAGGGAGCAGTAAAATCTTGTTATGAATTTGTTTATCAAGAATGCAGAGATGGGGAGGAACAGGGATGGCAGTTAACGGGCTGAGTTATTGCGTTTTTAACCTTGCTTTCTGCTCACCCTCTCTTTGTCGACGCCTGCGCGTCCTGTTTGCTGTAGGGGCGGAGGAGAAGTAGGAGATGACAGAGGAATTTGAGGCTGTGAGGACTTTGGAGATGGTTTCTCCAGCTCTTTCTTCTTTTCCCTCTCTTGTTGTCTTTGCCATGCTCTGGTTGTGGCTCGGCAGAGGTGATGTCCAAAGAAGGGCCACGAGGATGATCAGAGGCTGGAGCACCTCTCCTACAAGGAGAGACTGAGAGAGTTGGGGTTGTTCAGGCTGGAGAAGAGAAGGCTCCCAGGGGACCTTCTTGTCACCTTCCAGGATCTGAAGGGGGCTACAAGAAAGCTGGGGAGGGACTTTTTAGGATGTTGGGTAGTGGTAGGACTTGGGGGAATAGGTCAAAACTAGAGGTGGGGAGATTCAGATGAGATGTTAGGAAGAAGTTGTTCCCCATGAGGGTGGGGAAACACTGGCCCAGGTTGCCCAGAGAGGTGGTGGAAGCCCCATCCCTGGACATTTTGAAGGCCAGGCTGGATGGGGCTGTGAGCAACTGATGTAGTGGGAGGTGTCCCTGCCATGGCAGGGGGGATGGAACTAGATGATCTTTAAGGTCCCTTCCAACCCTGAGGATTCTATGCTGGTGCTTGTAGAAGTGCTGCTGGCTCCTGCACCGTGGTTGCTTGGCTTTCCTAGCTCCTCTTTCCACCAAGGCAGGGAAAGAAGTGCTTGATGACTTGTAGATGATCAAAATTTACCTGCAGTGCTGGGTCCATACCTGGGGAGCCAGCATAAGAAAGACATAGATCTGCTTGAGCAAGTAAGAGGAGGGCACAAAAACTACTCAAGGGTAGAAGCCCTCTGCTGGGAGGCCAGGCTGAGAGAGTTGGGCTTGTTCAGCCAGGAGAAGAGAAGGCTCCAGCGAAGCCTTCTTGTGACCTTTCAGTACTTCAGTGGGGCCTAGAAGAAAGATGGGGAGGATGTGTAGTGATAGGATGAGGAGTAATGGCTTCAAACTGGAAGAGAGGACTTTTAGATTAGGAGGAAGGAAGAAATTCTTCACTGTGAGAGTGGTGAGACACTGGCACAGGTTGCCCAGAGAGGTAGTAGATGCCCCCTCCCTGGATATGTTCAAGGTCAGCTTGGATGGGGCTTTGACCAACCTACTTCGATGTGAGGTGTCCCTGCCCATGGCAGTGGGTTGGAACCAGATGATCTTTGAGGTCCCTTCCAACCCAAACCATCCTCTGATCTTGGTAACATCCTGGGTCAGGATCAGGTTGTCTGACTCCTCCATTATACTACTGAAGTTCTTCTGCACCTGTCCAGGTGTCAGTACTGAGATAATACTTCAGGCTTTGGGTCCTGCTTCTGTGTCTGTGGTTTATGCCTTTTAAATGAGCTGCTGCTTTGCACAGTAAGTACAAAACAATTCCAAAAGTATTTACTGCTGTTTGAAGCAATCATCAGAAGTCACATGGGAGGGCAAGTCATGAAGAAGAGGAAAGGCTGAGAGCCCTGGGGCTGTGGGGCTGGAGAAGAGAAACCTCAGAGGGGACCTTATCTGAATATCTAAAGGTCTGAAGGGTGGGTGTCAATAAGATGGGGCCAGACTCTTGTCAGTTGTGCCCAGGGACAGGACAAGGGGCACCGGGCACCAACTGGAACCCAGGAGGTTCCATGGGAGCAGGAGGAGAAACTTGTTTGGTGTGAGGGTGTTGGAGGCTGGCCCAGGCTGCCCAGAGAGGTTGTGGAGTCTCCTCTGTTTTAAGACACAAGACCCAAGTGTTGCCTGGAGGGTCTTGCCAGCTCTCTGCTTCGTCCAAAATCAGCTTGTTCCTGGGGAGTGTGAAAATACCAGGGACCTTCCCACATCTCCAGCCTCCCATGGCTTTGCCTGCATGGTCAAAGGCCAGGGTACCTACTGCCTGTGGCCAAGGTGGTTAAACCTATGGAAAACACTCTGGGATTTCTCAGTTTTATCCTGAATAAAATCAAACATCCACCTGATGGCAGCAGAGAACGGGGAATGGGGAGAGCCCGGGCTGGGTGAGCAGTGGCCAGCCTGGCTGGCTGTCACCAGGGGTTTAACACATAGAGTCATAGAATTGTCAGGCTTGGAAGGAACCTCAAAGATCATCTAGTTCCATCCCCCCTGCCATGGGCAGGGACACCTCCCAATAGAGCAGTTGCTCACAGCCCCATCCAGCCTGGTCTTCAAAATGTCCAGGGATGGGGCTTCCACCACCTCTCTGGGCAACCTGTGCCAGTGTCTCCCCACCCTCTTGGGCAAGAACTTCTTCCTAAGGTCTCATCTCAATCTCCCCACCTCTAGTTTTGACCCATTCCCCCCAGTCCTGCCACTGCCCGACATCCTAAAAAGTGCCTCCCCAGCTTTCTTGAAGCCCCCTTCAGATCCTGGAAGGTGACAAGAAGGTCCCCTGGGAGCCTTCTCTTCTCCAGCCTGAACAACCCCAACTCTCTCAGTCTCTCCTCGTAGGAGAGGTGCTCCAACCCTCTGATCATCCTCACATGTCGCACATGGTTTGGTGATGTTGCCTTCCCATGATGTGGCCTTCTCCCTGTCCTGGGGAGAGCTCACCAAGAGCACCTCTGTGCCCTCCTGGAGCAAAAAGGGCCATGCAGGACTCGGGTACCACTTTTAGGGATACCATGATGTGATGGGCAGCATGAAGTGCCCAGTGAGCTTGAAGGATTGCTTCTGCCAAGCATTACCACCTACAACAACCAGGTGTTGAGGGCTTGGATAGAACCACTGCAGGCTGGGTGTCTGTGGTTGGCCCTATGAGGGGGTCATGGTCACTTCAGCCGTGGCTGCTACTTCTGGCAATGTCCAGAGGTGTCAGGAGGAGAGTAAGAATGAGACAGGGGTGGATGTAATGGGGAATTTGGGAGCTTAACATGGATGTTTGGGTCATAAGAGGGAGATTTAAGACAAGCTTTAGGGAGTATCTCAAAGAAACATTATAATAACTTTCTAATCAAAATATTTCCTTATTTTGAATTTAATTCTATTTGGGGAAAATACACTTTTAAAAGCTCCAGTTGAAATAAGTTTGACTCCAAATTTAACTCTTAAACTCATTAACACTTTCTCCTATTATACCCCTAGTTACGTTACCTTTTTAATTGCCAGTGAATGGAGAAGTCTGCTGCACATCTGCAATAATTAGTGTCATCTCTGGGACCTTGTGAGATGTTTGGCACTAAGCAAACGTTGTGGCAAGATGTGAGGAGATGCTGTGACAATAGCAGGAGGTCTCAAATGGGAGCATCTCCATCCACTTATCTCCACCCATTCCATATAATGCTCATCTGGAAGCACCTTAAACTCTTGACTGACCCTGCAGGGACATAAGGAAGGTGGTGCCACACTGTTCAATGTGAAGCCCCTTCTGCACCTTCTCTCCTCAAATCCTCTTAGGATGTCCCCATCATTGCTATCAGCTCAGATCACCAGCCAGCAGAGAGCTGCTTTGGGCTAGTGCCATGAAAACAAGGTGCCACTTCCACCCAAAACCCCTTCCAAGACCAGTTGGGAGTGGAAGCTTGTCCTCATCCCAAAGGCAGATGCTGTGTCCACACTCTGAATGCCTGGGTTCTCCTTTTGATGCCTTTCAAAGACCCAAAGGAAAAAAAACAAGAAGGAAAAACAACAATATAATAATTTTGGAAACTATTGCATGTTGGCAGAGTAACACAGATGATAAATGGACTGGTTTGGGTTGGAAGGGACCTTTCAAGGTCATCTAGTCCAACCCCCCTGTTCTGAGCAGGGACATCTGCAACTAGAGCAGGTTGACCAGAGCCCAAACCAACCTCACCTGCAATGGTGCCAGGGATGGGGCATCAACCACCTCTCTGGGCAACCTCAACCAGGCTCTCACCACCCTCAGCATCAACTTCTTCCTTCTCTTTCCTCTAAATCCCCCTCTTTTAGTTTAAAACCATCACCCCTTGTCCTGCAACAGGTTCTGCTAAATTTGAGTGATAATCGCCGCTGCTGTTAACTTTAAAGAGTCTTTCCATGATCCCTGGCCCATTTGTGAGAATAATTGGAAAATAGTATTTATATCCACATGACCTTTCAGTGACCAAGTAATCAGAGCAACAGCACGTCAAGGATTTGGTGTCAGGTGAAAAGCTGCTGACCCCAATAGGCCTGTGCTGGAGGAACGTGGCCGTGACGGGCCGGAGGGCAACCTTGTTTGAAGACCAAGGAAAGCTCAACAAGCTGATTTCAAAGGTTAACCTCATTCTGCATTCAAAGCAAACCTTTAGCTAATAATAATAAATGCCAACAAAAGAAACTATGGTCAGTTACAGGTAATAAACTATTAATTAGAGCTTTGTCAGGAATGACTCTCAACCTTTTAGCCAAGACAATGAGCAATTGGGGGTCCTTTGTCTCTGGGCTCTTGACTTGAGCAGTGTCAAGTGTTGGATACAGGTGAGTTATGTTGTTCTCCCCCTTGGGAAAGGTGATGCCCGGTAATTTGAGGATATTGGGCAACTTAGGAACTAATTAGTTCAAAATTAAATTTTCCACTCCGCCAGACCAAACACAATAAGACGGGTCTTAAGACACAAGAGACCACGTTGGAAAGGAGCAAAGGGTGAATGGGCACATGAAAGAGCCAGCGCATGTTCCAGGCGGACCCAGCCACCCTAATTAGGTGGAACACAAAACCAGTCCCCTGCTCCTGCAGACCTGAGCTGCTGCCAGCAGGGTCTCACAGCCCCCACTGCTGTCGGGGTTGGGGGAGGTCCCTGTCGTCCCCAAATCCTCCCTGTCCACCTCCTCGTCATGGGATGATGTCTGCCCACCTTTACCTTCTGGTTCCTTTTCAACCTCCTCCCTTGTGCTGGGGCTCACCTTCATGGATAAAACAAGCTCAATTGCTCAACTGAACACCATCTAAAAATTAAAACTCAATTAAACTAATTGTGGGCTGAAGTGATGGGCTCGTGAGGCATCGCTGTGCCCATTAAATCCCATTGCTGATGTAGATGAAATCTGCTTTTGAAGGGTAATGGTCCACATCCTACCTCTTCCCTGGTGCTGGGATTTCTCTCCTTGTGCCTCTTGCCTGCAAAAAGGAGCTCTTGGAGTTAACCTGTTGCTCCCCATGTCCAAGGTCTCCTGGTGAAGCTCTTGTTTCCAGAAAGGTCATTCGTGGCCTCCTTCCCACCCCATGGCCATGTCAGGACTGAGGACAGCTGAGAACCAGGCTGCTCACCACAGGAGACAGGGCCATGTCTTTCCTTCTTGGCCAAACGCATGGTCATCATGAGATGTGCTTCAACGTGCATGTCTGGGCATGCAGTGTCTACAATTAGGAAGGTGAGGTTGTCTCATGGGATGTGCTTCACTGCCTGGACCCCATCTGCAGAACCAAAATTCTGGGGGTATTTACAGGATTGGGCTCCAGCTGAGTAAATCCTACTAGGTAGGAATCTCCTTTTGAGTGCAGTCAGGTTGCAATTAATCTGAGTTCCTACAGAAAGTTCTTTTTAAACAAACAAAAACCCTATGAATCATAGAATTTTCAGGGTTGGAAGGAACCTCAAAGATCATCCAGTTCCAACCCCCCTGCCATGGGCAGGGACACCTCCCACTAGATCAGTTGCTCACAGCCCCATCCAGACTGGTCTTCAAAATGTCCAGGGATGGGGCTTCCAGCACCTCTCTGGGCAACCTGTGCCAGTGTCTCCCCACCCTCCTGGGCAAGAACTTCCTATCAACTCATCTGAATCTCCCCACCTCTAGTTTTGACCCATTCCCCCCAGTCCTACCACTACCCAACATCCTAAGAAGTCCCTCGCCAGAATGTCCACAAGATATCATTTAAATACACAAAACCAGGATGGGTTATGTCAATTTGGCTAAAATCCCTCGCCACACCCCCAGGAGCCCCCAACCCCTTGCTCCAAGCCACCTCTGCACCATTCTCCTCCTCCTCCTCGTGGTTATCACCGTGGAACGCTGGAGAAACTGTAATTGTTCATAAGCAAAGTATCACTTCCCCAAGTACAGTATTTAATGGGTCGTTAAACCAATATAAATAAGGCTGAAGCACACATGGAAGCCACGAGGATTTAAACATAATTACACAGGGGGAACGTGGAGCGTGACTGTCCGTCAGCTGCATGAGCAACATCCCCCAACCACGGGGATTAAACCCGGATCAGGAGGGGATTGACTCTCCAGGGCTCTGCTCGAGGTTGTTGCATTTATTTGCTGCTCAAAGCAAAAAAAAAAAAAAAAAAAAATCTGGGGACAGATTTGTTCCTGGAATAATTTCCTCAGCAAAATTAACACCCCAGCCATCCCTTCTAGAGACACGAGGTGATGGAAGGGAGGTGAATTAAGGTGTCATAGAATCGTAGAATTGTCAGGGCTGGAAGGGACCTTAAAGATCATCTAGTTCCATCCCCCCTGCCATGGGCAGGGACACCTCCCACTAGACCAGGTTGCTCACAGCCCCAGCCAGCCTGGTCTTCAAAATGTCCAGGGATGGGGCTTCCAGCACCTCTCTGGGCAACCTGTGCCAGTGTCTCCCCACCCTCTTGGGCAAGAACTTCTTCCTAAGGTCTCATCTGAATCTCCCCACCTCTAGTTTGGACCCATTCCCCCCAGTCCTGCCACTACCTGACATCCTAAAAAGTCCCTCCCCAGCTTTCTTGTAGCCCCCTTCAGATCCTGGAAGACCACAAGAAGGTCTCCTCGGAGCCTTCTCTTCTCACATCATTTGGGGCTGGTTTTGGAGAACATTTTGGGATTGTCCTTGTGTGTCTGCCATCTGTAGATCCAAGTTGCTAGGGGGAACTCAATGTGCACCTCAGCTGACCTTCTCAGCGCTTCACCACACCACCCCTGCCTCCAGCCTGGAGAACCCCAACCCTGAGGACATCCACCCACCTGTTTATTTATCAAAGACTTTACAGCGTGAAGAGCTGATGCAGATCTATTAGGGAAAGCTGCTCAAAGCATAAAATAATGTAGTGTTAAAAAAAATTGTATAATAAAAGCCAAATTGGGCTTGTTCAGCTTGCAGAAGAGAATGCTCAGGGGAGACCTTATTACAACCTTCCAGTATCTGAAGGGGCTACAAGAAACCTGGGGAGGGACTTTTCACGAAGGCCTGCAGTGATAGGGTGAGGGGTGATGGGTTCAAACTAGAAGAGGGGAGATTTAGATTGGAAATTAGAAGGAAATTCTTTACTCTGAGGATGGTGAGACACTGGCACAGGTTGCCCAGGGGGGTTGTGGATGCTCCATCCCTGGAAGTCTTCAAGACCAGGTTGGATGAGGCCTGGTCTAGTGGGAGGTGTCCCTGCCATAGAGGGAGGGTTGGAACTAGATGATCTTGGAAGGTCCCTTCCAACCTAAACCATTCTATGAAGTTTTGCTGCCAGGAAGGTCTATGCAAGATGAGTCAAGTGTGTACAGGAGTACAACATGATGTGTGGCCTTTGCATCTTCAGACTACAACCAGTAAAGAATAAATTTTCTGGTTAATTTCCCAGGTACTGGCATCAACAAACAAGGATTTGATGTTGGGTTGGTTTTGGCAAACACTACCTGTAACCTGTGCTATGGTAACTCAGGGGTGGAGTGTCCTAATCCTACAGTCACCGACCTGGCAGAGAGAAGGGCAAAGCTCCCAAAGCTCCAAGGTCAGGCTTGATGGGGCTCTCAGCAACCTGACCTAGCTAGAGATGTCCCTGCTTATTGTAGAGGGGTTGAACTAGATGACCTTTGGAGATCCCTTCCAACCCAAACCATTCTATGATTCAATTACCTGTGCTATTAAAGCAGATAAAACCAGGGATGAGGTACCATGGGATGCTGATGGGATTATTTGTCTTCAAAGCACCTATGTAAGGATGGTCTTGACTTGTGCAGGTATGTGGGTTGGTAACTAACCATAGGACTTCTCAATCTGCAGTGATTTATCCTTTTTTTTTTT
>VYZX01025286.1:814-18335 GCA_013401335.1 Brachypteracias leptosomus | reverse complement strand
TTTTATTTCTTGTTTATCGTGCTTTAAAAAAAAAAAAAAAAGAAATTCTGGTGATTCATTAGTTGTTCTCTTAAGTTCTGCCATCCATTCAGTGCACATACTTGAAAGATCTGATGCTACTTTCAGTTTTATTAATACAAAAAGGAATGCACTAGATGGTCTCATAAATAAAAGTGCCCATTTCACTCTCCCATCCAGAATTCTAATCACCTTTACAATGAAGGCCTGACATGTACAGTACTTACTAAATCACTCAATGTATTTTTATGTAGTAATGATGTCTTTCCTGCAGGATTTTATGTTCTTAATGACTAGAAATATGTAAGCAATAAGTGTATTACTTCAAGTATGTAAGCAGCTAGAATGTGTAGCAATAAGTTTTTCTGTGTCATGAAAACATTGCTACTCACTTAAATAAAAGACATCAGTATTTAATTTACCACCAGCAAAGTCCAGCTATGAACACCAATGAATTCTAACTCTAATGCATCATCAGTAAAACAGTGCATAATAACCTCTCAAGGTGCAAAGAAAAATAATACGTATCTGCTTTCACATGAAAGGTCTTACAAGTACTGGACAAACTGGAATGAATTTTAAAAACTTAACTACAATGTGAGTAAATATTGCAACTATAAAGAGTATATAGTGCAGTAACTAAAACAACATGTAAAAGTGAGTTTTACAACAGTACATAAAGAAAGCAACTCTTGATTGTGATCACACCAACCTCTTACACCAAGATGTTAAATTGTAGTTTCAGAAACGTTGGATTCTCTTGTTCTAAGATGAGCTTACTAAGTAGTAACATGATGCTTCTGGTCAAAAGTTTTTTTCTGCAATATTCTGTAAATGAAAGGAATCTTGGCAGGTCAGTATCTCACTAGAACGTGCAATTCTGCATGTCATGGCCTCTTGCTTATTCACTGAAACAACAGATTTCATTACAAAACAGCTAAGAGAAACAAACATTGCCTCCTGCAGTTCCTGCTTTATGAGCAGCATTCACCTTTCCTTTCCTTTATCACAACACCCATTGCCAAGACCACGTCTCACCACAGGACAGGAAAACAAAAGAATTAAAGAATTGCTAAACTGAGTTCAAGTTACCCTTAGTCACCAACTGATGATACTCCTATTTAGGCATTTTTTAAAGCCGGGTTTGAGTACTTCCCGGAAGCTCGTGCTGCATTCCACATTACAGCTGGGACTGCATTATAACAATGAGAAGAGTTTAAAAAGTCAAGCAGTCTCTGTCAGATAAATACCTCCACGCATAACTATCTGGTAAAGCCCCAGTCAGGTTTGCCCTGCAAACCTCACATGAAATAAAACACAGAAACACAACAGATTTCAAAGAAATATTTACATGAATTGTAGATTACCCATAAAGTTGCCTTTATCTATATCACATTCTTGTCAGGGGACAGGGTACAGCGCGTGTTTCAATTTGATCCTCAGTCCCCTCCTGGAACCTATTCATTTACTGAAACACTAATTTCTCTGGAAAACAATGCCAGTCTAAAGCTCTCTGAGTACTTCCTTTCTGTATCAAAAGAAATCTTCCAGTGCAAGTAAACGGAGCATGATTATTTAGATATTTTCACTTTGCTTTTCAATAACACTTTTTCAAGATGGCACATTAAAAAGCTACTTATTTTCAACTGCAGGAAAATATCAGTTTAATTACATTTCAGCTGTAAGATGTGAAAACCTTTTCATAATCAGCATCTTTAAGGTACCTAGATACCTTTCAAAGCAATTCCCATGAAACTTTTAGTAGGCATTTATAAACACAAAACGTACTGATATTAAAGACTAGAAGAGCAAGTATTTAACATGGTTATTTTAATTTTAAAAGCTCTTGCAATAGATGGAGTCATTTAAATTCTGAGTATTCTAAAGATATTTCTGAAATATGCACTTTGGTTCTGTAAACAGGTCAGAGCAGCAACTGCAAGAGTTGTTTGTCCTGTGCACCTGAGGGAAGTTTGCTGCTACCCATGGCCAGACCGAAGAGTGGCAGCCAAAGTAGTTCCCAGACCAAGTACCCCTCGGATGCTGAGTACGGACAGCCAGGAGAACAAGAAAACAATTCTGCACCATTACTTATAACAAATCAACTACTAAGTTAATCATATGATTATGTGAGCTACATTCTGGGATTCATCTCTGCCCTTCTTCCTTAGTAGTAGGGCCATTTTGCAATGTGGTGATTGTGTTTGTTTGATTTTTAATATAAAGAAGAAAATGAACACAAAGTATACCGTGTACTTCTAAATTATTGTTTTTAGATTCTTGAGTATTTTTACATCATGGAGGGGGGAAAAAAAATAAATAAATCAAGAAAAGCAAACACAAAACTAGATTAAGAAAAGCGGTATTGCCTGGGAAAGAAACAGTTGCCTGAATGACAAACTTTTCCTATAAGATAATTGATGGAATTGATGGAAACCAAAGAGAAAGATAACATATTCATTCCTGTAATGTTAAGATACATAGGAAAAAAATCATTTAAAAATACCCAAAAATTCACAATTGCAAACTTACCCATACTATTATGTCTAACTACAAAATCCATCAATACTTGGAAAAATCCACGTCAACTTTTGTTCTCTACAGAATTAACATCTCATATTTTCCTATTTTCACACCTCTAGACTTAACACCAAAGGTAAAAATTGGAAATATGCATCAGTAATAGATGATGGGAAAACGTTTAGCCAAAAATTACAAATCGTCTGCCAATAAATTATGAATTAAGGTTAATATCAGAAGAAACCCAAAATATTTGAATGCAAAGAAATTCACCATATTACAAACTGAAACTACTTTAAGCTCAAATTAAGACAGTGACTTCTACAGCACTTTTTCCTTTACTTACCCATCATTTAAATAAACTTTCCTCTGACCTCAAAGATTTTCCCCAAGACACATGGAAATGTAAAACTAAACTGTACCTCTCAAGAATGGTTAGTACTTAAGAGTGCGACTTTTCTGACTTCATATTGGCTCCTCAACAGGGATTCTCTTCTGTTTACACCAACGGTCTGTAACTCATTAAAGCCATCTGTCACAAGGTGGGATGCAGAGATGCTCCCCAGCCAGTGAGTCTCCAACCTGAAACACTACAGGTGGTTCCTCCCTCCCAAGCACAAGGCCTTGCATTTGTCCTTGATTCATTTCATAAGACCTCAATTGGCTCATTCCTTCAGCCTGTACAGGTTCCTCTGGATGGCAGCCCTGCCTTTGACTGTATTGACTCATGTATCTTCTAGTACAAGATTCCAGTATCTGCTGGAAGCCAAATACTTGTGGTTTCTTCACGTAACTGATGCTAACCAACTTCTACTGGTTACTCTGACAGAGTGGCTCTTAAATATCAATCCACTTCAGTGAAGACACAGTTTGGAGCACCAAGAGTCAGATATTTGAAATGAGGCAGTGAAAAATAGCTTTAGATGGTAAATACTTAACTAAATATATTCTTTCAGTGCCCGTACAAAAAAACCCCAAACCAAGCACAACAAGATAAAGTATTATACTCATGCACATTTGCACTATGTACAAACAAGACTCATGACTGACTCCCATAAGGCCTGCTAGTCTATTCTGCAAAACTAGTGTTAATAATGATAAAGAGCAAATTATCATATCAAGAGCAATGAGTATATTTACTCTTCAAAATACATAAGGAGTAAATTATCAAGGGTTAACACTTAAGGAAAAAATGTAAGTGTTCACATTATGCATAATTCTAACGTCCCATCTAAAATAATTGTTTCCAGAAACTGTAGGGTTTTGGTTTTGTAATGTAATAACAGCATTCTTAGCGAAGGAAAAATCCTTAAAAACTCTTAGAAGAAAATACTGCCAACTAAAAGGAAAAAACTATTCTAACAAAAATATTCTGTCTGGTCATTTACAATGAATCCACACCAAAGTAATCACAAAGACTAGTGGAAATGTACATCAATATTTAACAACCCTTAGTAAGCTTCTCTTCTTTGCCCCAAAGTGTGACATAAACTTTTATCTTCAACAGAATTTAAGAGTAGGATTAATTTGATTCAAAATAAGACAAAAAAAAAAAAAAAAAAAAAACAAAAAAATTGAAAAGTAGAATAAATTTAATTAAAAAAAAAAAAAAAAAAAAAAAAAAAAAAATTAAAAGATTAGCTACTGTATTACTAAAAAATGAATAGATCATTGTATTCATTGAATATAACACATTGAGATAGCCAGTATATGTAAGATAAATGCAACTCATACATATTTGCTGTTTTCATTTAAAGTAAGAACTACTTATTTATATGTTTTTTAAAAGCTGCACCAAAAATGCAATAAAAATAAAAAGGACCACTTCCAATATTGTGACTCTACTAAACAATTTGTCTGTACAAAGTAAAACACATACTGTTTGAATCTTTTAATTTCTTTATTTTTAAAGCTAAGACAGAAGGAAAATCCTACTGACTGAAAGACATGTGTTAGAACCTGCCAACAAAGAAATATGAATTCCTTTAACATACTCCACATATCAATACTTAATGCTGAGCTAAGTGATACAGATTTAAGTATTTTGTAATTTAAACTAGATCCACACTTCCAGGTTTGAACAACTCTTCTTACTAGGAATTACTTAGTGCTAAGATTATAGTAAGCAGAAACCATCCAGTTGCTGTATCAGTTCCTACTGAAAACTAAAACTAAAGCAAATCAACATGCACCGTTTCTGATATCTTCTGCTGGTTTGAGCATGACAGTGGGGCTGGCCTACAGCTGAAAGAGCTGATTGCAAGAGTTACAGACAGACCAGGCAGTGACCACTTCTAACGGTACAGCTGCATCCCAAAGAGGATGTATGAACAAGTTCTAAGACAAGCACTCAAGTTCAACAGTACCATGTACAGCCTTACCACTTTGGTATGAAAATGTCTGTGATATTTCTCTGTTGAAGAAGTCTTTACTAAAATATCTGAAATACAGATCTGAGCAAGAGAAGATTAATATCCAGTTTTCATCACCTCAGGTATTTTCAGGAAAGACACATTATTTTCAAATAAACCTGATGAAAATGTGAACATAGTACAAATATACAATATGCAGTGAATGCATACACACATTTGTTTCAGAGGAAATATAGTCACAAACAGAAAATTTGGTAAGAGAATTTCAAAACTGTTCCTACTGCGAAAAATTCAAGCAGTGACAAGTGCCACAAGCTCCAGAGCTCTGTTCCAAATGAACACAAGTGGGCTGGCCACAGGCTTTCATGAAAGCACAGTCTTGGCAACTTGGGGGGAAAGTTCAGAGTCAAAACCCCTGCTTAGTAAAACTCATTAAAACTTTTTTTTTTTTTTTTTTACAAATTTTTAATTGTATGTTCCTGCATCAAATATCAATTGAGAAATTATGAAAGATAAGACAGTAAGTATGTACGAGCTGAAAGATCAACATCAAGAACAATCATTTTGTCTTCCCTCTTCCTCCAGCCCCATCCCAGACTACAAGCAGGTGGCCCATGGGGAGCTACACCCAGGCCCTGCTCCTCTGAGTGTGATGCAGCTGCTTCTCTGCTGGGAAAGCAGCAGGTCAGTCAGACCATGCTGGACCAACACGGCCACACAAACCAGTCCCACTTCAAGCCTCCTCTTCCTTCTCAGTACAGAGAAGTCTTATGTTAGGAGACCACTGTTCTTAGCGTCTACATGCTAGCAGCCTTCAACCTCTGTCAACAGAGGACACACAGTCTCACAATACTAAGTAATTGGGTAACCAAAGCATCGGATGATTCTTAACTGAGAAGTGGAAATCAAGGCACATGAAAAATATAATCTCAAAAATTCCTACTCATTAACAGACTACATTGATACCTCTCAGCAAAGACAGCCTGAAATGTGTTTCACTTTAATGTGCAGTAACCATGGGGAGGAAAAAAAAAAATAAATAAAAAAATTAAATGCTCAAAATTATCAGGAAAGGAACTAGGAGGTACACATATAACCCCTGCAGTTCAAAAAACAACAAAAAAAGATACATTTGAACTAAAAGTTGCAGAGAAAAACAACAGTATCCAGAGGCTTGGAAGAGCTTCTGCACAAGAAAAGATGTATCAAAGAGAAAAAATATCTTGGAAAAAATATGCTCTTGGACAGGAATAGAACAGACATTTACATACTTATGAACAGAATCAATAATATAAATACAGAATAACTTTTTTTTTCAGTAAGATTAAAAAAAAGAGCATTATATAACATGATCATGTCTTGGTATAAAATATATGGAAGTCTTTCACAAACATGGTGAAACTGTAGAACACATTGCCATGGGCTATATGAAGGACAAAAGAATAATGGGCTTAAAAGCCTTCAAAGAAGTGGGGGAGAAGCTCCTGAATAACTAGCATACACATTGGCCCAAATGCTACCATGGTGGAAGCCCTTAAACCTGGAGCAGCACACGCCAGTGTACTTATCAAAAGCAGCAAAAGTCTGTTATCTCATATTGTACACTCCCTCCCAAACTATCCAGCACTGATTACTGTCGAATTCTGAACAGTAAACTTGATCAACTTCTGACCCTAGGTATCAATATTTCCATTGCTATTCAATGTAATTATGTTAATAAACTCAGGAAACCAAGACTTGGTTTTCAACGGCTTCCTATAATGTGTGACCCTGGAAAGTAGTTCAACTATCAACAGCATAACATTTCTAGTTATTGCAGAATTCATGGATAAAAACCTGTTAGACCGCTAAAATACACATTTAAAACAGCTTTCCAAAAAGCTGTTCATATGGTTCTCATAGCAGATACTTTTTAGGGAAGTGGACAATAACCTGTACAGACTAGTAAGAATGCAATCTTCAAAAATTGTACAGCCAACTTTTACCACTAGGTTGAAATTTAAACAGCAAGTCCTCCTAAAGCTATGTCAGTAGAAAGCATACATCTTACCTGAACTCCCTCTCTATTGGGTCTGAAATACTTAAGTTAGTTTTGCAACTCCTGTTTATGCATTTCTAGACTGAAGCTTGACTTAGGTAGTTTGCTTTCTCCTCTCACTCCAGATGAGTGCTAGCATAGGGAACCACCTCACTCTCTCAAGCAAGAAAACCTGGAGAAAGGGGTCACTCCTAAATAAATAAAATGCTGGATGGATGACTCAGTTAGGACCACTCCATTTTTACTTCATTCAGCACAAGACAGAAAATACTGTGAAACTAAAATTGAAAAAGTATGTTCTTTTCTGCCACATTTGATAATCTGAAGAGACAAGAGTCATTAAGTTTCCTTCTTTGAACACACTTCAGAAACCACTACTGAATTCAATCTCTAATTTAATTAAGGTTTCCACTGTAGTATTGCTTTTGCAACCCACAAGTAAGGTATCATCCATAATAGGTAAAATAATGTACATAAATATGCTGTTACCTAAGTCATCACAGTAAATTAACACTTTAAAAGGAAAGCTTGTAAGCACTATCATATTTAAGTAGTAAGACATGAGGGTGTGCATGTTCTGTAATAATGACACACCTTAATAAAACAAGAAGTATGTCACTATTATCCCATACTACACACCCTAAAATGCTTCAGTATAGATCACATCTATGTATTTAACAAATACTTGGAAAAGATGCCTATTTAATGGCTGATAAAGTCAAATTGTTTCATAGAAAAAAAACCAACAACATAAAACATGTCACTGATTGTTCCTAGTTGTGTAACAATTCCTAACAAATTTTCATCATCATCATCAAATTAAAAATACAGTCTGATAAAAAATACTTGTGTCAATGAATGCACTCGTGGTTCCTACAAAAACAGCTTAAAGAAAAGGAAGCAGAGCCAGTGAAAAGGATCTCATTTGCTGAAATTCTGAAGTGTTCTTGCAAGCTTAATGGTGAGTTTTCAAAGACAAAGTGCAGCTAAAAACTCTAAATAGGCTCTTCAGGGGTTTTGGTTAAGCTACCTCTGCCTTTCCATTTTAACAACCCAAGAAAAGGCCTAATAAGATCAACCCACTTTGGTTATCTCAATTAATTCTCAGTCTGAACTCAAGGAATGAGGAGTTAAGTAGTTTTAGCTCAGCTCTTCCACAATAACACTATATTACTTGCAGTCTAAAGCCAGAGTCAGCACAGAAATTCAACATTTGATTTTGTTTTCCTTAATTATATCACGGTTCACCTGGAAATAAACTGCAAGAATTTGGAAAACATGATTGAACACTTAACTGAATACTAACTACTTAGTCATTGCCAAGCAAAATACAAAAAACTACATTTGTGGCAGCCAGAATAAACAAAATTTAACATTGATACATCTTCATCTTAAACCCAACTGAAATGTATTTAAATACTTTTTAACCACATAAAATTTCACAGCATTTATTACAGCAATACACTTTCTTAGGCATACTCAAAATATCTCAACTACTTCCTTCCTTCAGCTGAGGTATAATAACTATTACAAAAAATTAACATCAACAATCTTTCAAATTTGATCAAACTTGACAAAATTATTGTTATTTAATAGATTTCCATCCATTTAATATCTCTTCGGTTATATAAACTGGAAACGGTTTCCCAATTCATCTGAAGTTTTCACAATTTTATTACCCAAGAACAAAGAAAATTGTAGATATTCATGTATCACAATATTCCCAGTTTTCCAACTACATAGTTGGAAATGCTGCTAAAGTTTTAGATGAAAGACATTCAGACATGAAATGACCAAAACACATCCTTTTAAGTAACAGTATCGAAGTGGAACAAGAAATAAATCTTGAATTTCAAAACAGAAAACATTGAAGACATGCTTATATAAACGATTCAGCCATAACCAAAACCAGTAAGTGATTCTTCCAAGCTATTTTTGTTACTCAAAAGGCAACTACGATAACTTGCTGTGGATACTGAAAAGCTTGTTGTAGAGAAGTTGCTGCTTCTTTTGCTAACCTATGAACAAAATACCTACATGGGGGGGAGGGGGGGAGGCAAGTAGGGTGTTGGGGGTAGAAAGTA
Source organism: Brachypteracias leptosomus (assembly GCA_013401335.1). Taxonomy (NCBI): domain Eukaryota; kingdom Metazoa; phylum Chordata; class Aves; order Coraciiformes; family Brachypteraciidae; genus Brachypteracias; species Brachypteracias leptosomus. The sequence goes on along the minus strand of VYZX01025286.1, from coordinate 9,303 downwards.
CTCTCCACCCACTTTTTGAGAGGTCTTGCCAATTCCTCCGTTATTTGATAGAAGGAGATCAAATTCAATATACAAGACATGAAACAGATATGAAAATGATCCAACAACAAATCTTAAAAATTGCAAATGCCAACAAGTCTCTACAAGTATATTACTGGGCCAGAATGAAGGAAAATCATTGTGAAATAAGCTTTTCTGGTATGCAGTTATAGCGAATAATCATGAGGTGATGCCGAGAACTAGACAAATCTGGTATTTGAAGAATGTTAAAAACACTGAGGTCACAAATGCACACTGTAACTTTAATATCCACCTCTTACCCCACTATTTTGATATTAAATCTAATTCATTCTTCATTATAAGCTGATAAATCGTGATTTTAATGAACATCTCTCTTGTCCATATCCTACAAAGCATGTGGAAAGGGAAACAATACAGTTAAAAATGAAGTGAGGCTGATTTTATGTATGCCATTTACAGAAGGGGAATATTGCTTGTTTTTAAAATGCTACAATATAACATAGATCTTTTTTCAATGACTTACAAAAGTAGGACCAAGACTTTGGACTTATTAATATTTTTTAGACTAAAAGAAGGTTTCTTGCACTCCTAGCTCACAGGTAAGCCTAAGACAGAGCATCAAAATCATAATTGCATTGGGCATTTTTCATACTAAAAGCGTATTTGCTTGATTATAATCCAGTGTAATATACTGCATCAGTCTACACACAGTAATTACATAATCTAACCTTGTCCCACCAGTTTGTTTTAAATACACACTAGAATAGATTTGAGTTTAATTGCCTCTGTTTACATAAAGAGCTAAAAACTTCTACATTCTGAAGACATCGGGGGAGAAACAGAAAGTTAAAACCAATCCTTCTATTAAATTCCCCACAATTTATTGCAGAACTACAACAGGAATATTAGCAGCTCAGTAAAACAGCAGATCATTTTATTTGGGGGTGGGGGGTGTTATTACACATTATTTATTACCTTAGAATTGCTTTATTCCTAATTTTATGTATATACTGGTTACTTTGGTTCAAGTAACTTGGCAGAGATTCAAGTCAGAATATACATACTTCCAACAAAAAAAGAACAAAGACATTTTTGACTTGAGGAAAACAGAAAATCTGTTCACTGTCTAAATGTGATCTGTTTTTCATATCTCCTTTTGTTGACACAAATAAAACACGGTTTCTCACAAAGATTAAGGAACCAGGCAGTGCAAGGAAAAGATGAGCAAGTAGTTTGGGTACACCTGCATGACAAAATCTGGATGGGAAAATTTCTTCAAAACCATCAGTAGTAGCTTAGATAAGTAAATCCAAGAAGATGGGGAAAGTTGGGGGGGAAGTCACCTCAGGACCATGACATCGTGATCAATTTTATGTTTTTAATACACAAAGGTTTTGTTTGTTTATGGTTTTTTCCTGGTCACACACACACAAATTTGAGGCCGCACCCCAAATACTGGGCTCAGTTTGGGGCCTCTTACTACAAGAAGGACATTAGGGTGCTGGAGCCCATCCAGAGCAATTAAGCTGGTAAAGGGTCTAGAACACAAGTTTTATGAGGAGCAGCTGAGGGACCTGGGGTTGTTTAACCTGGAGAAAAGAAGACTCAAGGGAGACCTCGCTCTCTACAACTCCTTGGAAGGAGATTGAAACGAGGTGGGGGTTGGTCTCTTCTCCCACGTTACTAGCAATAGGACAAGAGGAAATGGCCCCAAGTTGCACTGGGATAAATTCAGATTGGATATTAGGAAATTTTTTTTCACTGAAAGGGTTGTCGAGGCCTGCAACAGCCTGCCCAGGTAAATGATGGAGACCTATCTCTTCCAAACAAAATGATTCTATGATTCTATAAAATGGAGACAAGTGTTGCAATACTTTTATGTTAAGGAAACATGCAAAGTGCAGGTGATAATTCAATGTCTACCCACATTTTCTTTACCCCCAAGGTAAAACACAATAGCTACAAGACACAATCAAACAAATAAAAAAGAAATAAATGCAGAAACAAAGAAATCTGGTAACATTCAAAGTTGTATCAAAACAGAGACAGTTGGGATATGTGTCCTTGTACAGAAGATGATGGGAGATGTCATGTCATTTCTTCTCAACTGGTATTAAAACCTGTAAGATTTGTGGTATCTGGTCAGGGAAGCTGTTGAGAATAAGTTCTAGAAACCATTCAAAAGAAGATCTGGGTATCGGTGTTCTTCCTCTTTGCCTAGGTTCATTCTGCAGCTCAGATTTAATGAGTTGAAGGCTGAGAAGAAACTACAAACTCTAAGATGACCATCATGCAAGTAGCATTAACCGCAACTAAAGCCTGAAATGCCTTGTCTCCCTATCTGTAAAAGCTGGAGCTTCAGAGATCAATACTAGAGGTCAGTTCAACTGCTTAATATATTACCCTAGTGCTGATACAGAAATAAAATTGTTTTAGTTTATCCTGGTATCTGTTACAGCTAAATATAAGCACCTATTCAAATGATCCTTTGACAGCATGTCCTTGAAAAAGGTACAGGCACTGCAACTAAACATACCTGACAGAGGTCTCTCTTAGCAACATTAAATAAGGTTATAACACTCCATGATCAGACTGCAGCATTAACACTCTCATCTTAGAAATTTGCCATTTCTTAAGGCTTTGGCCTCTGTCCGTTTATTCCTGACACTCAAAGAACAAAGACAGAGAAAGAAGAAAAGATTTTGCTAAGACAAGTGCAGGTAAACTGCTGACAGAATGACTGGTTCCACAATACTGGTTCCTACTCAGAATTCATCATAAGAAGCCTTGCTGATGGCAGATACCCACTCAGCAGAATTTCAATACAAAACCAAAAATTTTTTATCAGTGGCTAGCCCTAAAATAAGCACTTACAAAATAGATCTGAATGTATTTCTATTTTTATTCTTCCTCTTGATATAAATTGTATTTTGTATACAAACAAATACTCTTTACTCTTACTCTATTATGACAAAAGCAAACTCCATAAAACTAGTTTATTGACTTTCACTTAAAACAGGAAGATTTCTTTAAGATTCTCATAGTCATTTAACAAATCTTTACTTAAATCAGGATATCAGATATCAGAACCATATCAGAAATTATTAAAGACTGTATTACTAAAGAATAATACAGGAGGAAGAGCACCATCTAAACAGCCTAGCTCCCCTTTTATTATCTTCTAACTTGCAAGTTCACTCACAAAACTTTCCCATTTTCCATCTTCAAGGGAGGTTCTCCTCCCCCTCTATTTTGCCTTGGTAAAACCTCATCTGGAGTATTGTGTCCAGTTCTGGGCTCTCCACATCTAGATGGACAGAGAAATACTGGAAAGAGTTCAGTGGAGGCTACAGGGATGATTAAGGGACTGGAACATCTCCCTTAGGAGGAAAGGCTGAGAGACCTGGTGCTGTTTAGTCTGGAGAAGAGAAGGCTGAGAGGGGATCTGATCAATATTTATAAATATCTGAAGGGTGTGTGTCAGGAAGATGGGGCCAGTCTCTTTTCAATGTTGCCCAGTGATAGGATGAGGGGCAACAGGCACAAACTTGAACACCTCAACATGAGGAGAAACTCCTTTACTGTGACGGTGATGGAGTACTGGAACAGGCTGCCTAGAGAGACTATGGAGTCTCCTTCTCTGGAGACCTTCGAAACCCCTCTGGACATGTTCCTGTGTAGCCTGCCCTAGGTGAACCTGCTTTAGCCAGGGGGTTGAACTAGATGATCTCCAGAAGTCCCTTCCAACCACTACTATTCTGTGAAATACCAGGTTTTGTATACAAGAAAACAATAGTCCATATGTTGTTATGAAATACACAAAAGCCTAAAAAAGCTGTAAAATAAAAATTGAAATATCTGAAAGTGGTTTTGCTAATTCCATGCAACTAGTCAAAAGCAGCATCAACATGCTGTACTGAAACAACATTAAGTAGTCTTTGCTTTATAAACAAACCAAAACCTCAACCTCAGGATTTATAAATTCAACCCCTTTTGCCTGTGAAGTTACTAATGGTGCTTGAGGCCAACATGCTGCTTCTGATAAAAAAATGGAAATAGAGCTCTATGTCCTTTCCCCAGGACTCTGCACAGCCCAGTCAGAGTCAGACACAAACCACTGAAATCAGCCGCTTCCTCCCCAGGCCTGTGGAGGTGTTGGGGCCAGGTGAATGCTTACAGCTCAGCTGCTCCGTCCTGCACAGAGCCCAGGAAGGAAAACCACGAGTTACACGAATGAGAAACCACAAAAAAAATCCCTGCACCAATGTTTCTGTTTGACTTCTAATAGGATAATACAAGGGCTGATAAAACGAGCTGTGGTGGACAGAACATGCAAAATTGAGGAGGGCCATCTTACTATTTATTATTGGGGGTTTTTTTAAATGAACGCAACTAGGATACACCTTCTATAACATTTTATGAATAAGCACTTATGCTGTATAAAGGCATCACAAAAGCTTTCAAGTTTACAAGTCAGGCTTTAAAACCTCTGAGATGATTTAAGACAGCAGAAGAAACCTTCATTAAACCTAATAAAGTTTATACAGAGAGTACAAATTTAAAAGTTGGCTACATTTTGGGGGGTTGGGGGAATATCACGATTTACAAATACTATTGATTAGAAATTCTTAGCGCCAAAAGTATCAGCTTTAAAAAAAAACATAAACCGTTAACGAATTTGTTCAGAAAAACATAAAATAGCCTTTATTTTCCATTAGTCTGTTTACTTGAACTATTAGAAAACATTCCATACTGATTTATAGTCATAGGAATCAACTTCGCAGATAAATTATTTCTGGATTCCCAGAACACATTCAATGACCCAGTTCAAATTTCACAATCTTGTATTCAGCCCAATAGACTGTGTTTGATTAGATGCACATTATCTGCCTTTCTGCTCCCTCACACAACCCTAGAAGGGATAGCTGTGTGACAACTGCATATATAGTTATAAATTCAATAGACAACAGTCTTGCTTTCTGGCTCTCTCCAAAACAACACAAATTCTCAGCTCCCTATACAAATACATAGGAAAAAAAAACCCAAACAAATTTAAAAACCTCAGAAACTTCAGTCAAAAAAATGCCTAAATTACAGCACTTCAAGCATAATAAAAGTTCCAATTTCTTACAGAAGGCTGACAAAAAAATTATTTGCAACAATGAGCTGAAACAAAACCTGGGAATTTTGAAGAAGAAATTGTTAAGTGGTTTGCTGAGGTACTTCACTGCAATGCCTTCCTGGACCGTTATATTTGTCCAAGTTTAATTTTCTCTCTTCCTCTCTGGTAGTTACAGGAACCTGATCCAATAGTGACATAAAGAACTCTTAGGAAAAATCTTGCTGCAGTTAACAGCAAGGACAAGCATCTGACAATCATACCTAAAGACCAGATCTCATCTCTCATGGTGATCCACACCATTCTGATGTCTCAGCTTGGCATCTTCCTGATGAAATACTAACATCTTTCTCTGCAGAACAGCAAACAAGCAGGCAGAGATGAGAGCCAAAGCATTAGTTTTTGAGATGAACAAATCTAAAAAGAACCTCAGGAGACCACCCAAGCTATTCCTCTTCTCAGGCCATACTATTAGCCTCACACAAGCCATTCCTTATAGGTATCTATCTAACAGAAAAAAAAAAAAAANAAAAAAAAAAAAAAAAAAAAAAAAGAGAGATACTGTGCAAAGACTTCATTCTAAACAGTGTGAGCTCCATCTATTCAAACGTTTCTTACTGTTTACACCACTAGTCTACAGAATCCAGGAGCTAAATCCACCCAGTAAAAGCAGTGAGATTCTAAAACCAGAATATAACTATTTTACAACACAGCAGAGATATTACTGTAAAATATACCACATTTATGGCACTCTAAGATTTCCATTGGAGGCTAGTATAGACACATTAAAGAAATATAAATTAAGTCCATAACATAACTAAAAAAAAAAAAAAAAGTTAGCCATACTTTTGCTATCATCTGTTTTCTACTAACTGCTGAAAGCACCTGCACTGCAACATAGTGAGAATGAAAGAACACAATGCATTTGTGAGTGCTACACTGAGCTCTGTCACACAGTTGTTCATTAAATAATTACATATGTAACGATTCCTGAGAATTAAAAAGTTGGATAGGAAAGAGGAAAAAACCCTTGCAAAATCAAAATCTCTGCAGCTGGACAAGCGCACTGAAGGGTAAAATGGATGCTATAGACAGCTCCTTATTCAGGTCTTTAAAAGTATTAATGTTGCAGAAAAACTGGCTTACAGATCAGCTAGCTAAGATTGAAGCATTTAAAGATTAACCCTTGCTTATCTGCAACCCAGTTTGTCTCCGAGTTCTTATTTCAAATGAGTAGTAACATGTTCAAGTATCAGGGTTTTTTTTTTCCTAGAAATGATGCCTTACACCAAAGTGGTAAAACAAAAATAACACTTAGTGATTAGCGATTAAATTTTAAAAGTATTACTTTTGACAGCATGTGTAATGATTTCCAGAGACTCTACATTGCAAACCTCCAAAAGTCTAGGAGTTCACTACTTTAAAATCTGGCTTACCCTCAAGCCTCTTCAACTGAGCGACAGAAATTCTGGGTTTCAATGCAACTCTGAAGACAACTAAGTTGGGTTTTGGTGAGGGTTTTTTTGATAGCTCTTTTCTCCCTGAGCCAATTTTGAAGCTCTAACAACAGTGTATATTCACTTAAGACCTCAGAGGTACAGCTGTCACTTGTAAGTTACATCATCATGAAGTGGCAATCTGTGCTGGCCTATGAAGTTATTAAGAGATTTAGATCCACTAGGTTGCTCAAAACATAGATATACTTTGAAAAATATATAAATACCATTCCTTATTCTCTTTTTTTTTTTTCATAACTCAGGTCTCAGGTTAGGTGGAATTTGAAAGATCAATCCAATATTTCATGAAAGACATACTTCACATCTACTTAAGAGTTCATATCTGAAGCTGCTCAAAGGTGCACAAACGCTAAGATCTACAGCTAAGATAAGGCTCTACACAAAGGAGTAATTTGCTCATTCCAACAGCACCAACTCCTCCTCTAGGAGGAACTAGGCTTCTACCAGATCTAAAAGGGACACATGCAGCCTTTTTTCAGAAGCATGTCTCTCAGTATAACACATGTAAGCTGTCTTCAGAAGACTGTATTAAATAACAGCTTTTACAATTTACAATTACATTTTATAATTTAAGTAATTATTTGGATAGGTGATTAGCTTGTCTAGAAATGTATGTTCGTTTCTACACTTGCACATACATGAAATGAAAATTCCTAATTCATGACATGAAATGAAAATTCCTAATTCATGACACTACTGCCAGCACCATCACCAGTTACAGTGGGAAATTTTCTTCCCTGTTACTCACAAACTGCAGAAACACATTATATGTAGTTTAAATTTAAGGCAATGTATGTATTTTTAGGCATGACTTTCATTGGCCTAATTAACATAACTACACTGAGTAATACAGATGACACTTAGTTTAGCTAATTTAGCCCTGGGACAAAAATGAGTCTGCAGTGTAACATCACATACCAAAGCTTCCTCCTTTGATGTATAACTATGATGTCTAGAAAGGTATACAGCAGAATTAAAACTGGATTATAAATAAGAAGGATATGCAGCAATAAAAAGCTAACTCATTCAACTAACATCCTCTCAGGGATTCCTTCTGCAAGCAAGAACAAGAAGTTTGATTATATGACTCAGCTGATTTTAGAGGACCATTTTTAAACTTAAGCTGTATCTGTGTAAAGCTGAAATGACTTCTCTGAAACAGACTATGGAGAAGGATACACAAACACATTAATTTTTTAAAAATCATGAGGGCAATTATCAGACTGGTATGTTCTAACTGCAGTCTTTCAAAAACTGATGACTGAAATGGTTTCCTGAGCCAAATACTTTATTAACTTTAAGAATGAGTATAAATCTCTCTTTACTCCTCAAAGTCAACTTGCTTCCATGAAACTTGAGGAAACAGACTTATATTTGTCAGTAAAGTGCAGATGGAGTGCTATTTGTCAGTAAGCTGAAAATGNCAATTCTCTACATATTTGTGCCAAATTAGCAAAATTACAAATACAGTCAAGGTTAAAAGTTGAAAAAGGGTCATTCATCTTTCCTACAGAATATGTTCTCAAAATGATCCCTTTTCACTTAGCCAAGGACAGGTCCATTAGACACAGGTTTTCCCATGTTAGTCCATTTTTCAAAACTGGGCTCAACAAAATGAAAAATAGTATTTAACTTAAAAATTACCTGCACAACTTCTCTCTCTGCANACAAATGCTAAAAATGTATTGGGGCCTTTATTAGCTACCGTAATTATCAATAATCCATTACAATCAAACTTCAGATATGTTTCACAGCAATTAGTAGGTGGTTCAATTAACGTTTCTGCATTCAGTTATAAACAAAACAAAATTAAAAGCTGTGAAGCCATTAAA
>VYZX01025283.1:0-15029 GCA_013401335.1 Brachypteracias leptosomus | reverse complement strand
ATTCTATGATTCTATTTTATGATAAATACCTCCCTTACTAGGGCTCTGTTAGGCAAGACCTGGCTGTGGGTTAATAAATAAATAGAGCTTTTTTTTTTTTTAGTGAAGTGGATTTTCTGATGTCATTTCAGATCATGCCCCTTTGGAAGTTCATGTCCTGCCTACAGGACATGGGTTTACCCTCAACTAGCTGACCTCTGACAAGTGACAGCCTCTGTGCCTCAGTTTCTTCATCTCTAAAATGAAGAAAGTAATAGAGAACCAGCTTTGTAAACTGCTTGAGGAATTCACTGCTGAGAAATACCAGTATCCTGTACCTTATAATGGAGTCTGGCAAACCCAATGAGCCTTTTACTCCAAATCAAGTGCTGTGCCTCTCTCCTGTTACATCTCTCTTCTCCACTCTCCAGAGAGGAGGCTCTGTGGGATCCACTCCCTCCTGAGATAATGCAAAATCTCTGAAACATTGGTACAGCCACATCTTTTTAAAAAAACCTCATGTGCTCATAGGTCTTGTTTGCACCTCTGATAACCCACAAGCCTTAAAAATACAGTTTCTTGGAAAGAAATATTTTAAAATCTAATATTCCTGGTCAGTTTACATGCTTGGATAATCCCCAGCATGATGATTCCTGGTCTCCTGCTTTTCCTCTTCCTCAGTCGTGGTGAAGGCTTGCTGCTGGGCATCTCACTGAGGTGTGTAGGCCTGGAGATGTTAGTGAGGATGAGGAAGGCAGCAGTTATGATGGCCCACATCAGCTTTCAGCTCCTAAAGAAGGACTTAAGTTTTTTAACAGAGAATAAAGTACATCCCTGTTAAATGAGATGTTTTCTCATCATCTTTTGAAGATAGAGGACACACAGCAGGATGGGTGACATCCATTGCAGGTCTCTATACTCAGTTAGGAACTTGGGGCTTCCCTTTCATCGTATCCTGAAGCTCTCTATGGACTGTTGGGGAATCACAGAATCATAGAATCATAGAATGGTTAAGGTTGGAAGAGACCTTGAAGATCATCTAGTTCCAACCCCCCTGCTGTGGGCAGGGACACCTCTGTCCCACTAGACCATGGATCAAACCACATGGATTTAGTTTCAATTGAAGATACAGGAGAAGGTAATTGCAGCAAAGTCTGATTCTGCTCCAGTGCTGTTGGGATCCAGAAGCAGGCATAATCCTTGCTTCCCCCCAAATCTTGCCTTTAGAAAGGAAGCACTCTACAGGTTGGAGACTGAACTCTAGGTAAATTATAAGCCAGGTATTGAAGATATAGGTATATATAGAGAGGTATTGAAGAATTTGAATCCCTCTTTGATTTTCTTTTGTAAACTATAAGGTTTAGGAATGTAGGAACATTTTTAAGAAACCCAAAAGGCTATAACCAGCTGTTGACATGACCAAGGATCTCACCTCCTAGCAAGCATCTTTGCTCAAAGCAGTTCCTCAAAGTCCTTATTTTTATTATGACATTGATATTCTTTGTTCCACTTTTGAACTCTCAATCAGCCTGGCCAGGACATGTCTGGTTACGTTCAAGCACCTCCAGGCTTTTATGGAGCCTTAGTAAGATTTGGTCCGATAGCAGCATCTGGTCTATTTGAAATTCATACTCTCTCTGAAATCATGCAGAGAGTCTCAGCTCCTACGTCTGTCATGAAGCTGCAGCCAAGCCCAAAAAATTCAAGCCTGAAAAAAATGTATCTGCTGCCACGTGCAGACTCAGGCAGCCAGAGAGGGTGAAAATCCACAGCACCCATCCTGGCTGCCCAGAAATACCTGTACATGGGATGAGACACAACTTCAGCCCCCAAAGCAGGACTTTTTCCTGTGCACCCCACAGTGACAAGTGAGTTGAGTTTTGCTGGACCCCAGTGGGCACAATAAAGGGTCCTTGGAAGGACCTTGGAAGGCTCGTGTAAAAAAAGCTGGATTTTGGCTAGGTGCAGACACCCTCACCCAGAGCCTGCAGTGCCAGCATAAGATGCCCTCAGCCACCTAGTCATGTCTTTTGGGTCAACCACTCAGATTTATACAGTGGCACTGATCTGATACCCTAACACATGGCACAGGATGTGGTCAGTGAGAGTTGATGACATGGATTAAGACATAGATTTTGTGTAGTTCCACTTGTGTATTGCTACTTCCTTCTTGATTTTGTCAACTGGCACCACTGGAGGCCAAGAATGACAGTGAGGGCTCTGAACAGTGCTGTTTGTCCAGGTGTTTTCCATCTGGCCAGTGTGCACATCTCCTAAATCCTACCTCAAAGCCGAGGAGAAGGGTAGGAGCAGCTTCTGACACTCATCCTAGCCCTGCTTTTCCATGGGCTCACCTGTATTGTGAAAGAACCTACTCTCCCAGCTTGTTCCTGTCACTCTCTGGTCAGCTGCACACCATAAATATTAATCATAGAATCATAGAATGGTTTGGATTGGAAGGGACCTTAAAGATCATTTAGTTTCACCCGACCCGCCATGGGCAGAGTCATCTTCCACTAGACCAGGTTGCTCAGAGCCCCATCCAACATGGCAGTGAACACTTCCAGGGGTATCTACGACTTCTCCAGGTCTCTTTTATGTTTTCTTTTGGATTGAACCAACCAGTTACCTGTGAAAGGAAAACTGGGTGCATTCAGGGATCACTTGAAGGACTTCCCTTTGTAGGCAGTATAACTCAAGATAAATTTACCTCCCTCTGTCCTACATGGTTCTCCAACCCTACCCCGGCAAGCCTCAACATCAAGTACCCTTAGGAGATTCTGCCAGGAGGGATGTACCACAGAAGTGCCACTCTGGTGGGATGTATCTTCAAGCATGTTGCACTGAAAATTAAGTCTTTCTTAGGGCCAGAGAGATGTCATGTTAATCCCAGAAGAGACCATGGCCAAATACCAATGCAAGATGAACATAGCCAGCGGCTTTGTGAAGAGACCTGCCATGAAGTAGGTGGATATGACTTGGCTGGGAGGCTGGAGAGCTCCCCTTACAACAAACACCACAAGCAGGGTAGATACAATTAGTATTTCACTTGCACTGGAATGGTTTTTGGGGGTCTTCACTGGGGAAGGTGTGGAACCAACGGTCATGATGCTTTAACATGAAAAATTTCTCCTCCCTCCCCACTTTTTGACCACCTCGCATTATAAATGAGAAGTGTACATGTAAAACCTTCTTGGCATGGTATTTCAAGAAAAGAATAGGTTTTAGTACTCTTCAAAAAGTTTTTGTGTAAAGGAACATGTTTCTTTACACAGGGCAAATCACGAGAGAAGGTTTTACCCTGACAAATCTTCTTAGGCCTCATCGCAATGTCCTTTAATTCATCCTCCAGGATGTTTCTTAGAATCATAGAATGTTTCAGGCTGGAAGGGACCTCCAGAGGTCACCTGATCCAACCTCCCTACACAAGTAGGGACATCTCTACCTAGGGCAGGATGCTCAAAGCCCCATCAAGCCTGACCTTGAAGGACTCCAGGGATGGGGCCTCCACCACCTCTCTGGGCAGCCCATTCCACTCATCTATCACCCTCACATTAAAGAACTTTTTTCTAATATCCAGTCTAAATCTCTCCTTTCCTAGTTTAAAACCATTACTCCTTGTCCTATCATTACAAACCCTTTTGAACAGACCTTCCCCTGCCTTTACACAGGCCCCCTTCAGATACTGGAAGGTCACTATAAGGTCCTCTCGGAGCCTTCTCTTCTCCAGGCTGAACAGCCCCAACTCTCTCAGCCTGTCTTCATATGAGAGATGTTCCATTCCCCTGATCATTTTGGTGGCCCTCCTCTGGACATGCTCCAGTATGTCCACATCCTTCTTGTGCTGGGGGCTCCAGAACTGGATACAGAGCTCCAGGTGAGGTCTCACCAGGGCAATTCTTGGTCCTGTCAAGAAAAAAAAGCATTGGATTTAAAGTAGTGTTTAGGTAAGCAAACCATGCTCAGATTCTAATATTAATTTATTACATTACTGTCTATGAAGTATCCTATTTATCCAAGATCCACAAAAGGCAGCTCACTGCATTAGCATAAACAAAGAGCGCAGAGCAGGAACCATGGCAAAGGGGAATGTTGGAAGTGATGCCAACAAGACAGGGCCAGGGCAAATATTTTGTTTGAAAAGCAAGAAGTTAGAAATGTCAGGGATGAAAGCTCATGTGACAATGCCTTCTTAAACTGGCAAGTGTAATGTCACTGTCGCATAATTAGGATGTGTCAATGGATGTGCCTGAAAGGTTTATTTGGGTGGGTTGCACCTCCCTCCATCACTACAACACAAGCTTCGCAGCCAGTGCTCTTGATTCCTGTTTGGCTTTACAAGAAGCATATCTACAAACCCTGCCAGTGTTTGTAATGATGCCTCTTAACAAGGTTTCTCTGAGCATAATTCTGTGATAAGCAGCAAACAAGCTTCACATATTTATAACCAGGGAAGAAGGTTTTTTTCTCTTAGCATGACCAGCCCCAATTGGCCCAGGAAAATGTTCTGGAGAGCAGGACAGAGTAGACAGTGAGGGAGATGATGGCTGTGGACAGGTCATTCTGCAATGCCTGTTCACCTCCATTGACTGGTCAGAGTCTGGGCAATCAGCCTGACAAAGTGCCTGGGATGCAGTACCATGGTAGCATGAACAAATCAAGGTTTCACCAATGTAGGCATCTCCATGTGGGTTAGAAGATGGATTCAAATGCCTAAATGGAGATGTCCAGTGCCATTTGAATTGTCTTAGGATGCCCCACCTGGTCTCCAACTACTTCCCTGAAAGGGTTGGATCTCTGACACATCTTCTTCTACATCTACTAGAAAGTCTTCTAGTTCAGGTCACCAAAACCTACCCCAGGTGTCCATAGAATCATAGAATTGTCAGGGTTGGAAAGGACCTTAAAGATCATCTAGTTCCAACCCCCCTGCCATGGGCAGCAACACCTCCCACTAGACCACGTTGCTCACAGCCCCATCCAGCCTGGTCTTCAAAATTGCCAGGGATGGGGCTTCCACCACCTCTCTGGGCAACCTGTGCCAGTGTCTCCCCACCCTCATGGGGAAGAACTTCTTCCTAACGTCTAATCCATGCTTAAAACCAACAGAGATCCAGTGGCCATTGGTCAGGGAGATCTGGAGATCTAAGCAAATGCAGGTACCAAACATAGGGGTGAGCTGAGTTGCTTTCCAGGCTTGACTGTCTACAGTGACCAGGTATCTACCAAGTGTAACGGGAGCTCAGGCATCTAGGTCATATAAGGGCATCTAAAGTTAATTATTTGGATAAATCTTACTCCTTATATACTTCAATAACACATTTGAGAGCTTCTGAGGTACCCAAGAAGCCAGAATTCAGATTCTTTTCTGTGGAAATGTCAATAACTTGAGGACATTGTCGTAGTTTATTATGAGCACTGTGAAAAACCAAGAAGCTGAAGTAGCTGGGCCTTTGGTCTGACAGCTTCTATGTTCTTCTATTCTGTGACCAGCCCAGCAGTAGGGTGGGAGCAGTGAGTTATGTCCATGGAGTGACAGTGACAGGACAGGGCAGAGAATTCATGTTCCTCCTCTGCTGAGTGACAACAGGAGCTAAGGTAGGGAAGGAATTTGATTTTTCTCATTGCAAACTTTAAAATGGACTTGATCTTAAGCTCAAATTTTCCAAGAAACTACCACTAGCTTTCCAGCCACAGATGGGACCCCACCTCCTGGCAGAACAGGCTCCAGAGGTGTTTCTCCAGCAGTTTCAGAGCACTCTACTACAGCAAAAAGGCAGAGAACACAGCGTGCAAAGCCATCCAAAGGTGTTTGCATAGCAAAGGCAGAATTTTCAAAGTAGCCAGAGAAAATTCAGACCCAGTGGGTGACAGGCAACTCTTTCCTTTGGACTGCTTGGAAAATCCTCCTTGTGTACACTCAGACAGGTGACCACTGTGAGGGCAAACCATGCACTTACAGAACAATTTCCAAAAGATTAGTGCTGGCACTTGCATGTTGGAGGCACAGAAAGGTGACTTTCCCACGTGACTGGTCACAGCCCAGTGATCCATCATTAGACCATTCTGCCTCCACATTTTTCATCTCACCAGGTAGTTTTAAAGCTAATCTCCTTTAATGCCTTTTTCTAGCTATGGTAGCTGGAGGCTGCTTGAGTTAAGAAACCTTTAGAGTTGTACAGTCAGTTACAGGGCTGCTTGAAGACATTGTGTTGTGCCAGTTCATCCATCATCATTTTATGCTGCCATCAGCTCCTGATCACACAGGCCAACACTGAATTCACCAACATCCCCTCAGAAGTCTTCTCTCAAACAATCCTGCCATAGGTTCCTGTGGGCCCAGCTTCTCCACTGCCCACTGTGGTGCCAGCATTGCCTGGACACAACCGACAGAGATGGCTCCTCAGGGGCCCTTCACATGGAAGGACACCACTGAGGGAGCTCAGCAAGATGTGCCCAGCCCCACCAGAAGCCACACCCAACAAGAAGCACCAAATCCTCAGCCCCTGGTTGATATAGCCCTGGCCCCGCCCACCACCCCACCCATGATCATGTGAGTGAGGGTGGAGCCACAGAGCCACAGGTGGGGCAGGTTCTATCTCTGGATCCTGAAGCCAATAGAGAAAACAAAACATCCTGCTGAGTTGTGACTCATCCACACGTCAACTCCAACTTGGGACCCACAACTCGTGTGTACTATGCATGAAGCTTTATAACAACCATCCATATCAGAGCTGATGGAGAACATGAAAGCAATACAGCAATGCTCCTTCCGACAGCACATCCTCACAGGTGATAAGAGATAGGAAATCCAAGGATTGAGTAAAAACATTAGTGGGAAATTATTTTCCTGAGAGACTCCTAATCAAGCATCCCTGCCCATGGCAGGGGGGTTGGAGCTAGATGATCTTTAAAGTCCCTTCCAACCTTGACAATTCTATGATTCTATGATTCTATGATCTTTAAGTTCCCTTCCAACTCTGATAATTCTATGATTCTATGAATGTAATGATAAATAAGACTTTTAAAGTTACTGTGAATCAAAAGGGCTGCTTTAATTAACAAGAAATCTGATCTCATAAAATGTTTGAGGTTGTATTCACCTGTCTGAACTAAGATATATTGAGATAATTGCATCTGAAGTATTAATCCCCTTTATAACTGGTGGAAAAAATCACTATAGGGACCAGATAGGAAACTCATATCACTCTAGGGTAAATAGCAAATGTTGTATCTGTGCTTGATACTTCCTAACTTCCACATTTGAGTATTCACTCTAGTCATGCCCCATTTCAGTGCAAGAAAAACTGGCTCTGAGGACCAAAGCTGTCTGTGAATCCCCTTGATCAGGACCTTCATGCGAAATGACTCCAAAATCCCACTCAAAGCCAAGAAGAAATCCGGGTCCCACAGATTCCAGTAGGGAGCAGGGATTCCCCATAGGGTCACTACTCATATGACAAAACTATGCATGTACTTAGGAGTTTTGCTGCAGTGGATCTACAGTGCTCTGGATCTCTTTGAATTAAACCCTAACTGAGTGATATGACTGGGAGGAGTTTTCCTTCCAGAAGACAAACTAAAGTCTGCAAAACTACCTTGAATTCACTGTTGCTGTAACAGAAGTTCAAATCATCCCAATCATCCTTTTTCCTGCCCCAAAACAAAGCTATCAGCTCACATCTCCACTTTTCAAGGCTGGTTATAAACAGAAAGTCTTGCTTCTCCTGAAGTTTAAACAGTTTTGCTTTCATGCCAAAGTGGAGCATGAAATTTGAGTTTCACTCTTGGTGATTTCAGCCTTTTCCTTTCCAGAGAGCTCAAGAGCCAGCTCCTGTGAATAAAACCACTTCACATCACTAAATCCTTCTCATTTACACCCACAAAGCACCCAGGCCAGTTTTTCCAAGAAATGCATTTGTGTTCTCCCTCCTTACCCTGGGTCTACCTCCAGGTAAAGCAAACTTGTATAAAGGCATTATAAGAAGCTCATGGGGAAGACATGTGGTGTAATGAAACTAAATCATAATGTATGTAATGAAAGCTTGGAGTAAAAACATTCTCTTCTAGGAATGTTATCACTTTAGCAGCACATACATTGGTTACAAAGAGCTAATGTCCACTTTAAGTGGTATCAAGAGCTGGAGCAATTGAAAGATAATAAGGAGAAAATGAGTAATGAATCAATTTTATTGTGTGCTGTTGAGCAGTCCTTGCTGGAAGAGTGTGTGTTGATACTGCCCAATAAAAGGGATGGATGGGACCTGACAGTCGCAGGGACAAGCACTCCCACACTTTCTGAACTAATAAATGATTTTTTGAATGATTTTTGCCTTAGCCAATAGGATCCTGCTGAGAAAACAAGATGTTTTCTTGGGGAGCTCAGTATAGATGCAGCAAGTGAACAGCACACTCTTTATTTAGGGAAGGAGAAAATACCAGCTCAGTGGAGAGACAAACTCACTTTGCAGTTTTTTTGAAGGTGGCCATGCTGGCTTCCCCAGGAAAGGTGACACTTCTGGGGTCTCTGTGGGACTCATCTCTTCTTCATGCACTGTGTCCCTGAGCCACTCCTCTCCATTTCACCTCTTAGGTTTGGTACAGGTCCCCAATTCATGCTTGCATCCATGCTGCACCCCAACACAGAAACACCTATCCAGAAAAAATGTGAGTGCTGTAATACATTTACTGTTAAAAACAGAGTAAAATGAGCCCACACAGACATTTCTTCCTGCTACAGCAAGACTAGTTTCAGTAACCAAGCTACCTTGGGTGTTTTCACTCCAGGCTAAATGGTGGAGATATATTTGGCAACCATTGTCTTCTAAAATTACACTCTGTAATGTAAAGAGTCCCCAATTGTTTAGGACCATTTCACACACAAGCTTGCACCTTGAATTCACCACTTAAGCCTTTCACTAGTGTATAGTTGCCTGATCTAGGCTGCCCAGATGTCCATTATGGTTAAACAGGCACCTCCAGAGAGTGATCCCAAGCCCTTCTAGATATTTGCTCCACACAGGAGGAATTACATGCTGGAGGTATATATGTCTTTCCTTGGAAGAACAATCTAGACAATGAACTTAAGCTAGAAGCCCAACTTCTCCTGGCTAACTTGCAGTAAAAGTCCCTGATGTCCTTGCAGTGCCTATGTGGTGAGGTTTTATCTTGGAGGGGACCCAAGCCCACGATGCTGCAATCCTTTGTTGTGTATCTACGAGTCCAGGACTGCCAAAAGGGGTGGGTCAGGAGAAGAAAATCCAATGGTATTTCTGTTTCATCGTGATGAACAAGTCCCTTTTCTTACTGTTTCCTCCATTCCATTTTTCCACCCCTGTTTAATTCTGATTTCAGAAATTTGCGTCAGTTCTGGATCTCACTGTTATTTATAATCGCTCCCCTGTGTTAATTTGCAAACATCTGTAATGGCAAGTGGATGTCTTCTGGCCTTGGGAAATCCCTGGGTATTCAGAGGTTTGTGTTTCAATTGGAACATCCAGAAGTGAAGAGGCGGGAGGACAAGAACATGTGTTCATAGAATCATAAAATACCAGGTTGGAAGGGACCTCAAGGATCATCATCAACCTTTCTTGGCAAAAGCATGGTCTAGACAAGATGGGCCAGCTCCTGTCCAGATGAATCTTGAATGTATCCAACATTCTACGTCAGCACTAAGCTAACAGGTCACCTGCTACTACAGCAGCCTTTTATTAGGGCAAGGGTGAAAGAAGAAGAGACAGTAGAATCATAGAACTGTCAGGGTTGGAAGGGAACTTAAAGATCATCTAGTTCCAAACCCCCTGCCATGGGCAGGGACACCTCCCACTACAGCAGGTTGTTCACAGCCCCATCCACCCTGGCCTTCAAAATTTCCGGGGATGGGGCTTCCACCACCTCTCTGGGCAACCTGTTCCAGTGTCTCACCACTCTCATGAGGAAGAATTTCTTCCTAACGTGTAATCTGAATCTATTCCCCTCTAGTTTTGACCCATTCCCTCCAGTCTTACCGCTACCCAACATCCTAAAAAGTCCCTCCCCAGCTTTCTTGTAGGCCCCCTTAAGATACTGGAAGGCCACAATAAGGTCCCCTTAGAGCCTTCTCTTCTCCAGACTGAACAACCCCAACTCTCTCAGTCTATCCTCATAGGAGAGGTGCTTCAGTCCTCTGATCATCCTTGTGGCCCTTCTCTGGACACGTTCTAGCACGTCCAGATCTTTCTTGTGCTAGGGGCTCCAGAATTGGATGCAGTAGAAGCAGAAGAAAGTAGAAACACCATTTAGGGTGAGTCTGAAGTAAACACTGACCAAAAATAAATCCGTATTGAAGGTTATACAAGAAGACACCTACTCCTCTCTGGCACAGAGGAAAAATCTCAGGTTTGGGACCCCACCATAAGCTAGCCAAAAGCTAAGATCTCAGCAGAGGTCATGGGGGAACAGATGGCAAAAGTCACTAGGTACAGATCTCCTTGCAGAAAATTAGGTTTCCAGCCTGTAGAGTTACTATTCTTGTGCATTGAGTAAAATTTAGGTCAGCTAAAGCCTCATTTTCAACAGCGTGTACCACAGGAACACGGTTGTGAATCATAGAATATGTTGGGTTGGAAGGGACCCCTTAAGGTCATCTAGTCCAACCCCCCTACAATAATCAGGGACATCTCTAACTAGGTCAGGTTGCTCAGAGCCCCATCAAGCCTGACCTTGAATGTCTCCAGGGATGGGCCCTCCACCATCTCTCTGGGCAATCTGTTCCAGTGATCAACCACCCTTCTATTAAAGAACTTTTTCCTAATGTCCAACCTAAATCTACCCTTTTCTAGCTTAAACCCATTACCCCTTTACTGATGCAACACCATCAGTAAAACTTTTTAAAAGTAGACCTGGTTTCAGACACATACAGTGACTGAGGATTTGTAAATCTCTCTGACAAATATCAATTTTCTATCATTCTTGTTATAAAAAGAACTTTCTGCTCTGTGATGGTATGAAAAGCATATTTGGGTTTTTCCTTCTGAACCAACTATGGGGAAAACCACCTTGTGAAAGCTGCTTGCATAGTTTATGACAAGCCTGTGGGCACCTTTCCATGGGTATGCATGTGCACGCTCACCTAATTATGTTCCTGAATGAACCACGCTGGCAATAAGCCCTGATTTACCCACAGACACTTTTCAGCTTCCAAGAGCCGTGTGTCAAATCAGTCCCTAAATAGAACAACTTTTGCTCAGCTTCCCCAGGGAGCAAACACTGGATCAGGAAATCAATGTCTATTTGTCACCAATTGGCAGAGCCCAGGAGCACTTGCTGGAGAGCTGCAAGTGTGGGCACAGAGCCTCTTACCTATTGCATGGTTGTCTTCAAGCAAAGGTCTCTGGTGGCTTAGATAGGACATTAAGAAGACAATACAACATCATCCTTGTCCAGAAAGCAAGCAAATAATTAAATAGAAGAAATTCCCATTAGAAGCATCTTGTCACATTTGAAATAAGCGTATCAGTTCCATTGGAGTCTTCTTTCAAAGACACCCTCTACCTCAGGGTTCTACCCATCCCTTCTAGCCTTGGACAATTCAGCTGTACCTGGAAGCCATGTACAGCTCCAGATACTGTATGACCAAGACTTGCTCTGAAGCATAGAGGAGGTCACCACCTTTTCTCTGAAAACATTGCTGGTTCTCACACTGTGGGAGATTGTGGCTATCTTATATTAGACACCTCATTATAGCAGACAACGAGAAGCTACTGAAGTAGAAGGTGAATCACGGAATCACGGGATGTTAGGGATTGGAAGGGACCTTGAAAGATCATCTAGTCCAATCCCCCCACCAGAGCAGGATCACCTAGATCACGTTGCACAGGCACACATCCAGGCGGTCTTTAAATATCTCCAGAGAAGGAGACTCCACAACCTCCCTGGGCAGCCTGTTTCAGGGCTCTGTCACCCTCACCGTGAAGAAGTTTCTTCTCATATTTAGGTGGAATCTCCTATATGAAACTACTGAAGAAGCATGTGAGATACACAGATGCTGACTGGATATCCCAACCCAAAAAGTGGTGGTGAATCGAGTTAAACTCAGATGGCAGCCAGTCACAAGTGATATTCCCTGGGGTTCAGTATTGGGGCTGGTTCTGTTCAATATCCTTATCAATGGAGAAAGGCGATTGAGAGCACCCTCAGTAAGTTTGCAGACAATACTAAGTTAGGTGAGTGTGTTGATCTGCTTGAAGGTATAGAGGCTCTACAGAGGGATCTGGACAGGCTGGATTGATGGGATGAGGCCGATGGGATGAAAGTCAACAAGACCAAGTGCCGGGTCCTGCACTTGGGTCATAACAATCCCATGCAAGGCTACAGGCTTGGGGAGGAGTGGCTGAAAACTGCCTGGCAGAAGAGGACCTGGGGGGTGTTGATCAACAGCTGGGTGAATATGAGCCAGTGTGTGCCTAGGTGGCAACAATATACCGGCTTGTATTAGAAATAGCGTGGCCAGTAGGACTAGGGCAGTGGTTGTCCCTCTATACTCAGCACTGGTGAGGCTGCACCCCAAATACTGGGTTCAGTTTGGGACCTTTAAACTACAAGAGGGTCTAGAGCTCAAGTGTTGTGAGGAGCAGCTGAGGGAACTGGGATTGCTTATCATGGAGAAANGGATTGCTTATCAGGGAGAAAAGAAAGCTCAGGGGAGACCTTCTCCACCTCAACAACTCCCTAAAAGGAGGTTGTAGTGAAGTGGGTGACTTCTCCCAAGTTACAAGCAATAGGACAAGAGGAGACGACCTCGAGTTGAACCAGGGGAAGTTTCAGTTGGATATTAGGAAAAATATCTTCCCCTAAAGGGTTGTCAAGGCCTGGCTCAGGATGCCCAGGGAAATGGTGGAGTCCCCATCCCTAGAGGGATTTAAAAGACATGTAGATGTGACACTTAGAGACACAGTTTAGTGGTGAACTCGACAGCGCTGGGTTAGCTGTTGGGCTCAATGATCTTAAAGGTCTCTTCCAACCTAAACAATTCTGTGATTCTGTGATATATGAGCTGGAGCAACAATACAAGCTGAAGCTGCAAAGTTCTTTAAGTCCTGTTTTTCAGTGGGTCAAACCTGGCAAAACACACTGGGGACAGGGGGCTGCAATGGCAGCTGCTGGAAGGGGACAGATTGAGATTTCTAGCTAAAAATAGGGCACAGACTGTGGTTCTTCTCAACTAAATGAAGCTGTTTAGGATTAAGGTGTCCAGATCCAGTGGGGGGAGATGGCAGTGTTGGAGAGCAATTCATCTTACTATTTTGAGACAGCAGTAGTAAGAGGAGATGAATCTTCTTTAGAGAACTCTGTTTCCCTCCGTGGGCTCTGGAGGGAGCTCAGACAACTAACTTAGACTAATGGTCTAATTTTAGACAGCTAAAATTGACTGAGAAAACTCCCACCTCACTGATACTGGGGTCTGAGGGAAAGAAGAGCACTTAACGGTCTTGGACATGAAAAAACTCCCAGACCAAATGTGCTACAGCCTCTTTAGGAGCAGCAAGTGAATATGCTGAACTTATAACCATCATCCTTCTTTGTTACAACTGCCACCACCTTAGCTCTCTCTTTTCTTAATCGAATCTTTTCAGCTTTGTTTTGTCATCAAATTTTTCAGCAGAATCAACGATTTTTATCATGATATGTTCCTGGTGATAATACTCTTTTCACAGGGAAATTGGTCTTTCTTTAGCTATTTCTATACATTGACTTTAAGTTTCTCTGTGTAGATGTTATCTACAACCCTCTAGAGACACCCTTATGTAGTTTCAACTCCCTCAGTGAGAACTAGGGTAGGATTCAATAGATCAAATGCAGCTACTCAATGATTATGTCTCTAATTTAAGGTCCTCAGTGGAGAAAGATGGACACTTATAGGAGGCAGTTCAGATCACATCTGCCCCAGGGTAGGTAGGCTGCATGGTGAAAATGCTCCTTTCTCCCTTTAGCTGGTTGTCCACAGGTAAGGTCAGGTGAGATACCTCTAATACCTCTAATATTTGTGCATTGTTGATCCAAACATGGGTATCCTGTTCCCTGCAGAACTTCCCATGTTTCCTCATCTCCTCAGTGCTGTTAGTTTTTGGTTTTAAGCTACTGTTATGTTGTTTTCCATCCAAAACTCATGATCTTCCCTGGCTAAGTTATGCAGCCTAGAGAATTCTGATCATTTTTTCCAAGTTGAAATCAGGGTATTTTCATAAGCTCCTTCTGAGACTGCTTGTTGGGGTTTTTTTTTTGAGTTCCTGTTCTCCTTCATGGCTTGTTTCAAGTAAGGCATTCCACGAGTCCTCTGAAACTGCACCTTTAACTCAGAAAACACAGTTTCTTCACACATTTCTCAAACCTGGTTCAGTAATCACTGGAGTGTGCAGCATCTTTCCAAAACTTCTTTCCCTGTAGAGGTGCCAAACCCTGCAGCACAGTTCGAAATTCACTCGCAGAATCTGAGAGAACCACTTCCATTTAAAACCTTGAGCAGCAGCCTCAAATGCAAAAGGCTGGCATGGACATTATGATGCCTGCAAAAGAGCTGCAGATCTAGGGTAGGCACTGCACCCATGAGCAACCCCACCAAAAAATATTCAGGGAAATATGGGAATTTATACAGCTCCATCACAAAGATGTTTTCCCTGGGGTAAAGAACAATCTCTGGGTTTATTTCTGCTCTCCAGCTTGTGTTTTTTCACCATGATCTCAGTGTGGATCCCAAGTTTGGCCATGCTGCTGCTGTTAATAAACAGCAGGTAGTGCTGTGACTGGGCTGTGCTTCTGAAGTGCTGGGGCCTGGGCTGTGGGCCCCGAGTTGGAGTTGACCTATGGATGAGTCAAAACCCAGCAGGATGTTTTGTTTCCCCAAGTGGTTTCAGGCCCCAGAGGTAGAACCTGGCCCAGCTGTGTGAGGCCCCAACTGCCCCCAGGTGATCATGGTTGGGATGGTGGGCGAGGCCAGAGCTATATCAACCAGGAACCAATCAGTCTTGAGAAGAAGCAAGAATTGCACTGGTTGTAGAGAAGCAACAGAAGAG
>VYZX01025279.1:1356-20402 GCA_013401335.1 Brachypteracias leptosomus | reverse complement strand
AGAGAGCTAGCAGCACAACTACTAATGAAAAATTATTATCAAATTAGTTTTGTGGAGTTTTGTTCCAATCCTTGCTCACCATTTTCACTGTTTTGTTTTTAAACAGGAGTCCTGTGCTTGTGTTCCAGTGCATGCATCGCCACGTCATTTGCCTTGACTGCTTCCATTTGTACTGTGTGACGATGCTGAATGACCGTCAGTTCATCCATGACCCGGAGCTTGGCTACTCCCTCCCTTGTGTAGGTATGGTTTAGGTGATTCACTATTTGGTTTTGATTTGTTTGGGATTTTTTTAATTTGTGTGATTTTGGGTTTAGGGCAAGATNGGCTACTCCCTCCCTTGTGTAGGTATGGTTTAGGTGATTCACTATTTGGTTTTGATTTGTTTGGGATTTTTTTAATTTGTGTGATTTTGGGTTTAGGGCAAGATTTTTTTTTTTATCACCTGGTAGTTTTGAGTATATTGTTGAAATTATACTGTTTTCATAGGAGTTGTTTCTTTTTATGGAGAAAATATTTGAATATTGAAGTGGTTCTTGCTGAGCATGTGAACTAGAGAATTAGCTAGATTCCCAAGGACATTTCTTTTAAAAGCAAATGCATACTTTCTTCACATTAGTATTTTATAATCATAAAGTGCTAGCAGATTATAGCATTACATTATGGTTAAAAAAAATACCTTGACCTCCACATTTCCGCTTTCAAATTAAGTAAACTGTTAATTTTCTTGGACTGTCTTCAAGTGCTAATAAAAAAAGGACTGCAATAGAAATTTCTCATAACCTTCCTGTTGATGAAGTCATTGCTACTAATGGTCACCTCATTGAATGAAATGTAGATCATCCTGAGAAGATGATCAATTATGTATTTTACCTGAGTAGGAAACGAAGTTTAATTTAACTAAACAAAGGCTTACATTGTATCTGTAAGATGTATTTTGAGAATTGATTCTATTAAACCGGCATGTGGAATGCAAAATTCTCAAAAAATTTCCTGTGAAGGAATATATTAGAATTTATTTTTCCTGTTGCTAAATTTACGTATGTGCATATATGTTTGTCCAAAGTGCTGTATAGTGATATGAGAATAATTTTCCAGCATACTAGGAGCTGCAAAGAAGGTGGGTTTGCCTGGTTACCTGAATGGCCGACAAATAAGTTTCAAATCACTAGACAGGAGAAAAAATGACAAAGTTTCTTAGGAAAGTGGCATTTACTTAACATGAGGGCGTGCCTTGAGGATATTGAATGTACAATACTAAGAACCATTTAAAATTATTTATTTTTAATCGATTCAGGAGCAATCTAGCAATGTTTATCAGCTCACATTTCACTAGAATTGCTATTTATGTGCTGCCTCACCAGATCTTGTTTTACTTCCCCCCAATAATTTACTTTGCTACTGCATTTGCACACGGTGTCATACTGCACAAAACACTTTTAATGTTATGTAAGAAAACTTGTAATGAGGAACCTATCAGGAACTTTATACCCAGTGTTCTTTCCTTGAAATTACTTTAGTACTGTGTAGTTAGACCATACTCTTCACCTCGCTCCTTGCTTCTCCAAAGTTAAACCATTTTCTGCTCCCACACAAATTAAATCAGCTACTTGAGATGAATTCGTATTTTTTTCCCCTCGTTTATCAGTCCTCTTCCCTGTTCTCCTGTTAGTTCCTTAGGTTAATCAGATATCCCAGTGGTGCAGCAGACAGCTCATTTTTTTCCTTTCTTGTGGGCCTCTTTGCAGCCATGGCTAGTGTCACAGAGCCTCCTCCAGTTCAGGCTGTTATGTTAAACTAATGGCCCTTCCACCTTTTCTGTTTGTAAACCCATTGCTAGTCATTCTGCACAAGACTTGTGTTAGGATTTTTGCATGTCTTGCTGCTCTGGTCGTTCAGTTCAGAAGTTTTATCTGGTAGTAGCAAGCCATTTTATGTATTGAAGTTGAATGCTATCGGAATAGAGTGGTAGAAGCAGAGTAGGTTTGGGATGAGGGGAAAATGCCAGAAGACAGAGCTGAAATGCCTTGGGGTGAGATTCAGTCTTTGAGAGGTGAGGAAGGCAAAGACTTGGCCTAAGAAAGGCATACCATAAAGGCTGCACAAAGGATGACTACTTCTACTGTTCCAGTGAGATAGGGTTCAGCTGTGAGAATAGAAAAGCAGCTATTGCTGCCAGTCTAGCTTTAGCTGTGTTCTACTTCAAGTGTTAAAATAGCTAAATATGGAAAGGCTAAAATATTGCTAATCTTAAAGTTTCAGTACTCCCCAAATCAGAAAGATGTTTTCAAAATACTATGCATTAAAGCAGTACTACTAGTAGTAGTCATAATAATAATAATACAATTATGGTACATTTTCTCTCTGTTCTCCAGTTAGAAAGTTTCTTGGAAAAATTTCTGCAGAGGTGCTGCCTGGTGCCAGTGGAGCATGTAGTTTAGGTGTGCCACAGGGCAGGGCAGTGTTGGGCAGTGCTGTGCAGCACAGAGGGACTAGACCTGGAGCCAAACCGTGATTCTGAAGGGAAGGAGGTATAGTTGTGTTGACAGTTCAAGCAAGTTGATGACCAGGCAAATACTGCTTCAGGACCTATGCTAGTATCTCTGCACAGTGTCGTGTGGTCCTGCCTAGGCATACCTGCTTACTCAGAGCCAGCCTGATTATCTCTAAGAAATATTGATGTTATACTATGCCAGCATGCTTTGTGCAGTCAAAATCTCTGAGTATTTGGTGGTTTTAAACCTAATATTGTTTGCTACCTCCGTCAGTTCCCTTTGTTGTGGTATCAGTTCTGTATCAAAGTATTTGTAAGCATTATTCTTCATGCTGATTTGAAGGTTGAAGAATCTAATCAGTGCTGCTGTAATTTCACTGGTCCATTTCTGCAGCTACCTGAACGTGACTTTCTGGTATGCAAGAAATCTTGTTGTTTCTAGAATTAGGTTATATTTGATTTAGGAACTGGTGACTACTTTTTGTCCTTTGAGAAAGTCACAAGGCTGAGTTGCGTCACACCTGTGAAGCAGAGGAATGTCTGAGTTGCCAACTCCTTTCTCACTGTTGAGCTGTAAAGGATTTTAGCCTCCTTCATAGCTATGGATCCAGCAGTTTTCATCAGCAATTAATTCAATTAAGAAACCTTAGGAACAGTATCATGTGATTTTCTTTTCCACTTATCATGGCACTCCTACTGACTAGTATAAGATTGCATTGCTATCTGCAGTTCACAATCTTTTTGCAACTGCAATTTACAGTTTGTGTGGATGCAAAAACATATGTGAGGATGATAAAGCACTGTTTGACACAACTTTCTCTAATTAACTTAGTGAAGCCTATAATTAATTTTCCTTGACAGGAATGAGTACCATGGGATATGCCAAGAAAAGACTTTGTGTGGCAATGATGCTTAAATACATGTTATCATGATATACATGTTATCATGACTCAAAACATGATCTGAGCTTTATTGAAAGGTTAGATGTTGATCTGAACCTGCTTCTAAAAGGAATACAAAAACTTGTATTTACTGTAATGAGATTTATGTTGTGGTGGGTGACCAGGTTTCACAGACAGATCAAAACAGTCTGTAATAATACGGACTGTAAATAATACATTATTTATGGCTTCTTGAACAGAAAATACTAATCTTCTGAGTTCGGACTTTGTAAAAGTTACTTTTCCATTTTCATTTAAGAATAGATTTACTTAAAAACTAGCCTATTTCTTCAAGGCAAGTGTGCACACATTGCCCTAAAACCGTACAGAAGGGTTTGGTTTTGTAATTAAAGCTATTTAAATTGTTTGCACTTCCAATTAGTTCTGTTCATTCTAGTGTTTTGCAAAAATAGGGAGAACATAATGAACATAGCCCGCAGTTTCCATTAACATTTGACTCACTGTTCCCAATTTTTATCAAGGGAATGTACCAACATAGCAAATTTTTTTTATATCTTTTATTGGATCAATCTAGAGGTGAAAGCACTACACACACAACAGAATAAAAATAAACAGCAGCTGCTACAGTAAAGGGTCACTGTGACAGAAGAGATCAGTGTTATCACATGTGTATGATAACTTGAGCTGGAAAGGATCTAGGGATTTCAGATAAACAGTGCTTCTCAAGTAGGCTTAATTTCTTGCTTCCTAGCACAGATATACCAGAAGATGCATTTTGTCGTTGTGTTTGGGTATTTTGTTTGGTTATATCCTTGCTTTTCTTTGGTTTCTGTTATGTGGCCTAATTAAGCAGGAGATGATATATGTTCAGAAGAAGGCTATCGTCTCAGCTGATGAACTATGATATATCACATTGATATTGCCAAAGCTTTACTTCATTCCAACACAAAATGTGTCATTGCTGCAATTTGGAAGAATGGCATTAATTCCTTAGTGCTTAGTTGCTGATCTAGTGCCAGGCAGCACTACTCCAGCTGAGAGCAGCCAGCGTTGAGGACCAGAGCTCTGAGCACAGTAACTGGTGCATTGATAGGATTAGCTGTTCAGAGTAGTGTGGCAGCAGCCCCATGATTCAAACCCACAGTATCAGCTCAGAGCAAGGACTTACAGGTACAAGCTGGCTGGGTATCCTTGGTCATTAAAATAAAAAAGTAAATGTTACAGATGATGCTCTCTCTGCCCTTGTTAAATGGCAAAAAAAATCTATCCCATCTCTCTGTATGGTGTCTTGTATTAATGAGGCTTCATGCATAGAAATTTCTATGAGTGGTGACCTCCAAGTATCTTTGAAATAATTAATAAGGTGCTTAGAGGGATAGATTTGCATATGCATGAAAGATCATTTATGGCTATTTAGTTACTGTACAGGGCAAAAAATCTCGTAAATACCTCAAAACGGTTGTATAAAAATACACAATGTGTTATCCCATTTAAACCCATACTGTTCCTATGAACACCATTTCATTTTTAAAACAGCTTTACAGCAGTATGGGTCTTGGTCCCCAGGGTAAAATAAACTTCCACAGACCTTTGGTAGAAGAAAAACTGGTGAGACTAAGGAAAGGCAAGGTTTTACACTGCTGTAGGCACTTTGCATTTATTTCTTGCGAAGAATCACAAGTGGTGTATTTTAAAGGGTAAAAGATGCAATTCTCCTAATGACTGTAAAGCATTCTTGTATCTGGAAGTAATCTGACCACACAGGTATATAAATAAATAAGTGAAATTACCACCAGTTTGTGTATGGAACTGCTAATAAAAAGGACTAAACCTTTAAAGTATAATAAATTGCCTTAAGATCCATGTTCCATTGAAAGAAAGCTTCTGAGGAATAATTAAGGAGGCATATGTATTAAGATTTTTTTTTTTTTTAATCCCCCATTATTTGTATAATAACAGTAGGTTCTTATTCCTATAGAGGATGTCGCAGTGGGAAATCTCTGAATCATCTTTCGAAACCATAGTACCCAAAAAGAAAAGGGGAGAATAAATAGGTAGCTTAAGCAAAGTTTGCCAGTCAGAAAGGAGAAAAATTATATTTGATTTGATCACTCCATATAGTGTTTGTTATAGACAAAATCTCTATTAGATTTAGGAAGGCATGTGTGTGAGAGGAGTGTGAAAGTGAAAAGTGAAGGTGAGTGATCTATGAAGAGAGCCTTCTCAAGAGTGTAATGAGGAAGCAGGCATAGTTTAGTGGGGCCTAAAATGGAAGAGTACCTCAGTTGGTACAAGAAATATTTACCTGGTGTGAAGCCTCAAGACATCAACAGTTTTGGAACTCTGGGTTCTCCAATAACCCTACTTAAAAATATTTGAAGTAACTTAGGAAATTAGAAGATGCAGGAAACAGCAGTGTATTAATAGAGGAATAAAAGAAAAGGGATTGAAAGCACACAAATCTGCATCTTTATGAAGTTCTTTAAAGTGCTCTTTAAATTTAATATTTAGGGCACGTTAAATTTTTGACAGGTATAAATTTTTTGTAATTTCTTGTTGGTATGAAATATCTGAGTGTACAGAAGCAGATGTAGGATGCTGGAGAAATGCTTTTTATTTTTTATGTATTATACATCTTAAAAAAGTGGGGGGGTTTTCCTACTCTTAGGAATTAATAAACAAGCAATTACCATTTTCAGAGCATTTGTGGTGACAGTTCTAGTTGTATTTTTTTTTTTTCCAACATTGCCTATGATGGGGAAAACGCAGGTCTTCAATCGGGTTGTCTATTCATATTCTTAAAGGGATGTATGAGAATATTTTGGAAGGGCATATGGCAATAACTACCTAAATACTTTCTTTTTTCTTTTTTTTTTCTTCTCTTTCCTGGACTCTTTGTATCATTAATTTCCCATGGCTGAACCCTGCTATCTAGTCTAAAGAGAGGTTGCATGCCCACTAAGCTGCTTCTTTTCATTATCCCCAAGGGGAAACTGGTTACTCCTTCTGCAGAGGGAATGCAAGGACTGCAGTGGTGAAGGGCATTATAGAGGAGGAAATCCATTTCTTCCTGCCAATCACAAAAAGTTCTTCTTAAAAAGCAGATTATACAAGTTACTATACACATGCATTGGTTTGAGCAGTGACCCTTAGGTCATTTTCCTATGTAAGAATAATTCCAATGTTCAGCCTACTCATTAATTCTGACCATATCTTTTCTGTGTATTATGGGCACAATAAGTATTTACTGGGGATTATTTCCCCTCTTTATATTCATACTATTACAGCTGTTTGATTATTCACATTATGGTAGTTTGAACATACTCCGTTTACTTAGTTGTATATATTTCTTAGTAAGAGGCAATGTCTGTTCCTTTGGGATTATCATTTGAGTAGGTAAAACATGGGGTGAGAAGCAGAAGCAACAAATCACATAGAGGTTATACAAAAGATCACTGGCTGAGTTTGTGTTGGAACCCAGGTGCAGTCAGTCTCATTACAGTGGTTTTCCCATGAGCATATTGCTTCTCTTTCAAGTGTTTTAAAAGTAGATTCCTCTAATCTCCTTTCTTTTAACTTTCTACAAACTCTTGGCCAATATGCTAAAATGAGTAATATTTTTTATCTCTAAGACTGTATGTGCACTGAGCAAGTGTCATAGCTCTGCACAGCACCCTGGAAGAGAGAGCTTTTTTGACAAAAGGTCATTCACTTCCCCTATTATTTTTTAAAATTGTTGGAAGCTTATCAGAGAATACAGCTAGACTGCTTTTTACCCTGATCTAGCAGGTGAAGCTAACTTGACCTTATTCAGGTAATTACAAGTTTATTCCAATCAGACTTTGGCAGAGAAGGGACCCAAAAGCATTTAAATAAACCAGATTTTTACTCTTGGGAGTTAATTGACTTTTCAGCAGTTTCCTAAAGAACGTTATATGGTCTTCTGCATTCCCCTTGCACTGTGGGCATAAACAGGAATCAACAGTGTATCAAGTGGCTTTTTGTGCTCCTTTACTGGCACAAGCACATGAGGCTAGCTCAAAGGAAATTGTTAGAAGTCACAACAACTCCTTCATTTCCATTTTCAATGTTGACTGAAGTTCAAGCAGCAACATCTGAGGTTTGTTCCCTCAAGTCTTTGCTCTGTTTCCATAGCAGCAGATTGCCAACTCCATATCTAAGCCTCAAAATCTGTAGAATAAGCAGAGCTTGATCCCATGGTATATTTGAGTCAGGCATTGGAGTCTTCTCTGAGAACAACTACAGTGAAGTCATACCTGTGATTGTTAAAAAATCTGAGTTTCCATAAATAAATTTAGCATGGGATATCTTACCATGGGTGATTTTCTCCCTAGTTCTTCTGTTGCAATATCTTTAATTTGTAAATTGCATGAAATGACAGTAGGCTCGCTCTGGTTAGTAGTAATGAAGGACAAGAGATAATGAAAAAAAAAATCTTGCGTAGAAAGTAATTGGCTTTAAAAGCAACTCGGAATGAACTTTCAAAGCAGACTTCATGTCTTATAGATTAAGATGTCCAGTATCAAAGAAAGGCAGACATACGGAAGCCGTGACAGAAGTGTGTGTGAAGGGGTATATCCATGTTTCATCATTTCTATGTTCAGCTGAAGTTGAGGTGTATTTTTGTCTTAGCTAGAGTTAGTGAGAGCTGTGGCTTTGTCTTTGGAAATCAAAGGTATTTGTTCTGAGTGGTTCTGCCCATATTGGTTTATCTTATAATAATCACTTAATGTGGGTATATGGTTGGCAAGTCACTTTTAAGGTGCCATTTGATTGAGAAAAATCATCACCTA
Source organism: Brachypteracias leptosomus (assembly GCA_013401335.1). Taxonomy (NCBI): domain Eukaryota; kingdom Metazoa; phylum Chordata; class Aves; order Coraciiformes; family Brachypteraciidae; genus Brachypteracias; species Brachypteracias leptosomus. Next base: position 12,192 of record VYZX01025279.1, on the reverse strand, counting down.
CGTGAACAAAAAAATGAAGTAATAGAGCCTTGTTATTTGTCAACTTTAGATTCAGTTGCTTGAATAGGTTTTTAATTGAAGCTATTTTCTAATTCATCTTACATAAGTGCTGTTATAGCAAGTACAATAATTTTGACTGTATCTCCTTGAAGTCTATCTTCTCCAGAAAAATGAATTTTTTAAGAAAGAAGGATCAGCTTCTGAACAATAAAGTTTTGTGTTCATTTATGGCTGCAATCTCACTTTGAACCAGGACTAGATTCAGTTGTCCCTGTATGGTGCTTAGAACTCCTGAGTGGCTTTGTTTGGTGCTCCCATTCTAGTCTGTTGACAATTGATGTTAATGAGGAAGATCTGGGTGAAAGATGGGGATAATGCAAATAAATAGAAGGAAGGAATAATACACAGGGAATAGAGGGAAGAGGATTCATGAAGGGAAGGAACTGAGAGAGAGGCAGAAGAGGCAGTCTGTTAAGAAGTGCTGGTGACTATTCAGGGAACATAAAAAAGATCTAAAGTGGGGAGGGTGGTTAAAATGAGAAAATAATGCCTCCAGCTTCCCTCATATTTTGGTAAGGCTGGAAATTTAGTTCTAATGACAATAGGTCACTGGTTTATCAGACTGGAGACACCTGAATGTTTGTCCTATAAATGTCTGATGGACTGTAGAAGATGTTAATTTTTACAGCCATAATGTGCTTGAGGTGTTTATCTTAGACTTTTAGAGCAGCATGAGGGGAAACTGACCCTTCATGCCTGGATAATTAGAGGTTTCTTAATGGTTTTATCTGAGCAGAGGGTCTCTTTCACTGCAGCGCCACCTCTGAGGTGGGCTGTGCAAGCAGCAGACTTTATAAGAAATCATTGCTATCTGCTAGCTTATATACTCCATAAATAACCTGCTGGGGCCAACTGTGGCATATTCAGCATGTGTTTAGTTACTGAAGCTTGGTGATTAATATTCCCCAAGTCACTTTCTGAGCCTTGGTCTCCCACATGGCAGCATGTAGAGCTGCTGCCACATCGCAGAACCGGCTAAGGACATTCCCGTTCAACAAGGAGTTGGCTTTAATTAAATTTCTGTGTCTAGAAAGTGAAAATCTAATTTTCTCTTTGACATTTTCTATATTACTACTTAGACAAAATTATGAAAATAATTAATCCCTGTGAAGCAGACATCAGCATTATAAAGGGGTACAAAAATATTGCATATAAATAATACTACTAATCACCAATCTGCTATAATTTATTGATGCAAGTTCTTATTAAAACTCTTAAATGAAATTTGTTCTCAATATAGCAGATGTGTCAAATGATTGCACAATGTAGGTGCAAGTGAAGGTTATACAATGTGACATGGTTCAAACTGCATCTCAATAAATTATATCTCCCCAGAAATGTATTTCAAGAAAAGAAAGAAATAGGGGAAATGAGATAAAGTGTATGATTTACGCCTTCCTGTGTAACCTCATCTAGGTGTTCCTGTTCCGGCAGGGGGATTGGACTAGATGATCTTTTGAGGTCACTTCCAATCCCTGACATTCTGTGATTCTGTGATTCTGTGATTTAGAAAAGAGTTTTTCATTCTGTATCTGGGTCAAATACAACCCAATATAGTGGTGGATGAAATTGGTGATAGATGAAAGGTCTGTATGCAGTAACTTAAGTGTTCTCATTCTGGTCTATAGGGAATCCATGTTCACATTACAATAGCCATCATGTCACCTACTGTCAGTTGGTAGCCTTCTTTCTTTCCCTGAGAATGCAGAAAAGGATCTTGTAAGCATGGAAATCAAACCACCTTTTTTGTAACTGAAGCACTTTGTGGAAATCAGAAGCAAGGGTGGAACAACATGGTGTCACTTGCACTGATGAAATGCCACTGAGAAGAAATCAAGATACTTTCACACTAATTAAAAAATGAAATGTTTATGAAATTGGAACATCTGCACTTCCCACATTATTGGCATTGACCAAACATTCACACTTTAATATTTTTCCTTAGAATTTGATGCCATAGGCCAATTTCAAGAATTGTCCCTTGGATATTGCAATTCTAATCTATCTACTTGAGATTTGTTAGGGGGTTTTTTGCTGGATAATTTGGAACTGCCATTGCATAGTGAGGGTAGATAGAACAATGGCACTGAACACAGGCATCTGGGAGAAGACCATGGGAAGAGGTAACGGTCCAAGTAAGTTTGGATTTCAGGGTCATGGCCTATTACAAGAAGAAGACACTAAACTGTCAAGCTATTGCTTATACAGATTTACCACCATATGGTAACATAGTAGTCTTATTTGGAAATGTCTAGATTGTTTAAGATAAAAAATATATGTGTTTAAGCAGATGGTGAGTTTTAATAAGGTCTTGTAAAGGAATTATTCAGAGGCTTACAGTTAGCATTTTTTACTTTGATGCCTGATAAATTTGTGCTAGTTTAGAAATATTTATGTTTCTTTTTCCAATTTTAAAAACATCATAGCCTCATTATTTCAATGAAATAATGGAAAGGGTCAGTACTGGGGCCAGTATTATTCAATATATTCATCAATGACTTAGATGAGGGAGTTGAGTGTACTATCAGCAAATTTGCTGATGACACCAAGCTGGGAGGAGTGGCTGACACACCAGAGGGCTGTGCTGCCATCCAGAGAGACCTGGACAGGCTGGAGAGCTGGGCGGGGAAAAATTTAATGAAATACAATAAGGGGAAGTGCAGAGTCCTGCATCTGGGCAGGAACAACCCCAGGTTCCAGTATAAATTGGGGAATGACCTATTAGAGAGCAGTGTAGGGGAAAGGGACCTGGGGGTCCTGGTGGACAGCAGGATGACCATGAGCCAGCAATGTGCCCTTGTGGCCAAGAAGGCCAATGGCATCCTGGGGTGTATTAGAAGGGGGGTGGTTAGTAGGTCGAGAGAGGTTCTCCTGCCCCTCTACTCTGCCCTGGTGAGACCTCATCTGGAATATTGTGTCCAGTTCTGGGCCCCTCAGTTCAAGAAGGACAGGGAACTGCTGGAGAGAGTCCAGCGTAGGGCTACAAAGATGATTAAGGGAGTGGAGCATCTCCCTTATGAGGAAAGGCTGAGGGAGCTGGGTCTCTTTAGCTTGCAGAAGAGGAGACTAAGGGGAGACCTCATTAATGTTTATAAATATATAAAGGGGGAGTGTCACGAAGATGGAGCCAGGCTCTTCTCGGTGACAAACAATGATAAGACAAGGGGTAACGGGTACAAACTGGAACACAGGAGGTTCCACTTAAATATGAGAAGAAACTTCTTCTCAGTGAGGGTAACAGGACACTGGAATGGGCTGCCCAGGGAGGTTGTGGAGTCTCCTTCTCTGGAGACATTCAAAACCCGTCTGGACATGTTCCTGTGTAACCTCATCTAGGTGATCCTGCTCCGGCAGGGGGATTGGACTAGATGATCTTTTGAGGTCCCTTCCAATCCCTGACATTCTGTGATTCTGTGATTCTGTGAAAGTAACAGGTCAATAGCATCTGCCAGAACAATTTACTATGCCTCTATTTACTGCGATATTTTATGTTTTGACCTTTAAATATCTGTAAGGTCATTAACATTGCAATTTGCAGAGTTTAGGTAAATAGCACGGCTGGAGAGAATCAGGGACATCTTCTAAAAAAAACTTCCCTAGTACACAATTTGGTCTGATTCATCACTAAGGTAGCAGATAAAAGGCAGAAGAGATTCTGTTAGTTGTGAATGACAGTGGAACCTGTTTTGCTTATACATTGTTTAAATGAGAGTGAAGGAGGTTCTCTTAGAAGACTTTCCCATTACTCAAATATTCATGGAAAAGAAACTTGCCAGACCTTTACCGCTAACAATTTAAATTTGAACAGTATTCACACATCCCTATCAATATCTTTGCACACTTTGCTTACAGCAAATGTTCATGGATAAGTTTCAACAGTAAATAATAAGGTGTAATAAAGCAACATTCACAAGATTACATAATATGTGGAATGTTATGCATTAGGTGCCTTGAACAGACCTAGACTGAAGCACCAAGTTGCATCTTATAATGTATTTATTTGTAAAAGCGGTCAGAATGTTATGAGAAAAATTATGTTTGAAACTAAGAGCATCTAATAGTATCCTGGTATGCTCACGAAGTCCCCACTACCTGCCCGTCACTACCTGTTTTCTTCTCTTTTCTATTCCTCTTTGCCCTAGATGTCTCTTTTTATACCTTATAAAAAAATGAGGCACCTGCTATAAAAGCAATGACCTGGCAAAGTGTGCAGTTGTCACCATTTGGTGCACATCGCAGCTACTCCACCTTCAGCTTTGTGGCTCACACTGCCCAAAACATTCACTAATGCTTCAAGAATGCTTTTACTGTTAGACTTTTACTGAAATGGCCAAAATATCCAGGGCAGAAATTTGTTGTATTAAGATCAAATTAGAATTCTGAAGAAATTCTCACCCCTGTTTAAGATACTTGGTTGTGACTGTGAATTCATTTTATATATGTACAAAACACAAATAGCTTAGCTGAAGATGTTAAAAATCAGGCAAATGAAATATCTTACTGGGAAATACAGTGAAAAAGGTTTGCACAGTAAAAGTCTCCTGCTGAGTTGTTCTGATTTCTTTCTCTCTCTTTTTTCTTTTTTTTTTTTTCCCAAGAATAAGCCGATCCTGATTCTACATTATTTCCTTTTGCAATTTATTTTTTCCTTTTTCTGTTCTTTCTGAGAAGTAAAACATTTCCTATTCTGTCCTTCACTGCCATTCCCTTTGTTTTCTGCTCATCTTTGTCGCCTTATTTGCTGATCCCTAAGTATTACTGGCTCAACCTCTGATTCTTTTCAGTCTCTTTTTCTCTCGCTCTCCATTTTTTCTTTTATCTTGTTTTTTTCTCTCCTTCACCTTGTCATACCTTGCTGTCTCCTCCTGCCCTCTATTTTTTTAAATTGAGATTCAAGTCACTCTTGATCTCTTCTGTAAGGACCACGAATCAGTGAGGCCTCTGGGCAGATAAAAGCATAAGGAAGATTGACTCTGGAGGTGGAGTAATGTAAAGGGGTCACTTCTGAGTGTCAATTTTATTGTCTGTGAGCACTAGGAAAGGGCATTCGGTGTTGTCCCTTGGCTGCATAGGTGAGCCAGCTAGATCTTTTCCTTTCCTATCTCTTTATGCCCAGCTTAAACACCAACCAGTGAATCATAGGCATTCTCTTGTTGCACCTTGACTCTGTCTGTGTGTCCCCTAGAGAGAGGCAATGGGAGGAGTTACAGATTAAGGCTGGTCCTCCCTGATAACTTGGCTGAAGACAACTACTTAGGGAAGAAAATCCTATGTCAAATGGAATGTGGGGCTTGGGGGCTTACTGTTTTTGTGATTAACACATGATGTTTCCTTCATTATTCTTACCAGGTAGGAAAGCAGTTAATAAGAGTTTGGGACTTTTTTTCTCTCTTCTGTAGCTACACATGTACACAAAGATGCATAGGCACAGCCTTCAGCAAGGCTTCTGACCAGCTAAAACACAAACTAAAGTATCAGAAAGTTGAAGAGTCCTTTTCTTTGCTTTCTCTTGTGTTTGTAATATGAAAGAGTGCAATGCCAGGTACAAAGGAAGCTCAGCTTGTCAGTTAAATAGGCTGGCTGGCACAGTCAGATTTTGTTTTTCATGATCCATTGCCCCAAGTAATATCCTCTGTTTATGTCACTGCTGGAGGAAGGCTGGAAATTATGGAGGCATTTTGGTAATAGCTGCTATCAGGAAGACAGTATTTACCAGACAGTCTGCAATGAGACTCTCAGGTAAATAATAAGCATTTTAGAAAAACTACCTAATTATGTATTTAATTGCTTGGAGCCATTACAGTCACTTGGGAAAATAATGTGCATTTTGTAAATCTGCCTAATTATTTATTTGTAAAGGAAGTCATTCTAGCCTCTGGGGCAAGTAGTGTGAATTTTGTGACTTTCCATACAGACCTATTCTGCTTAAGAATGTCAGAATTTAAAAAAAAACACCCACACACCTCCAAATACCAAACCAAGGGAACACAAAAATGTGTTACTAGCAAATGCAGTGGTTTGTCTACTTTTCTACCCAGTGGTCTAATATTTCTATAAAGGCTTCAAACTTTATTCTGCTTTAACATAGCTGTCTTCTATTCTCAGTGAGAAGATGAGCAGTGAGGTTCAAGCAGCCATATTTGCAGGTGGCACACCATCTGAATAGGGAGCTTTGAGGCTACTAATGAATCGAGCTAACTCTAGTCAGCAGTTATTAAAAGCTAGAGCACAGTTAAGGTCAGAAACTGCAAAACATCTTTGCATAGGACGTGACAGTTTTCTCTTACAATGGTATGAATAATGAATTGCATACTTTGACCATAATTAGTTACTAGCAAGAGAACTGAATGTTTGATATATATCTGCCAGAATTGAAACAAGTAAATTTTTTTACAGTATATGTCAGTCCGCAGAGTTATTTATTCTGCTAGTACGCATTCTTCCCTCTCTCAGTTTGTACTTTTTTCACTCTGGGCTTTTTACTTTATTCAAGAATTTAGAACTAGTTTCCAAAGAGTATTGTGAAAGCTATTCTGAATTTACTTAGTGTGACCATGTATTTGCTGTGCATTTTTAAGTGCTGAAGAAGTCAACTTGAGAAAAAAAAGTTTTTACTTTTCAAAAAGCTAGAAATAATTTCATCAGAAAATACCTCAAGGCAGAAGTATTTACAAATGGTATATTTACCCTATTTAATGAAAAGTAGAATTTTCATAATAATAAGTCTAGTCAAGAGGAATTATGTGAAGAATCAATTTCTTGACATTGCATTTTCCTACAAAGTAAATTAAGTTTTACTTCTAAAAATGCAAAATACTCCCAGCTTTTAGAGTATTTTCATTATCGAAACAAATATAGACTATTCTTCAAGAAAAAAAACCCTTAATATGTTCATTTGGAAAACTAGTCATAACCTCCTTAATTCCTCCTAACTTCATCTGGATCTATGGACGTGTTACATGAAATTCTTTTCCTATCACAGAAGGAACATCAAAAGCTGAAGACAAAACAGTCACATTATGCCTATAATAAATGCAGCCCCTAAAGGGCCTAATCTCTTGTGCTTAGTCGTATGACTCCCACAAAAAATAAGAGGAGGAAATTCTAACCAAGATTTCTTATGTCATTCTGTGCCCATTTCTCAGTTTCATCCTCGGATGACCTAGGACTTCCACACCATTTACTCATTGCTTTTGTTTGGAAGTAAACTGTAGCTCACTCCACTGTTTCCCTCTTTTCAGAAAATTCTGGGTATGCTACCGCTTAGTTTGAATCCTTCACCAACAGAAGGATTGTCACTTGTCTGCAATGCTCAGGAATATGTATAATTAGCAGCACATTGCTTAACTTGGTTGGTATTCAAGCATTTATGTTTATTCATGGACTTGCATATTTTCCTGCATAAAGGAATTTTCATGCATCAAACTCATTGCTAGATAGCATCAATATCATCAAGATGGACTGATTCACTGAACTGCTTTATTATTTCTAAATAAACCCATTTTCCTTGCATTTTTACAGCATATTTTGAAATACATCCTAACCTGAAAAAAACATTGTTTTGAAACACATTGTATTCAAAAGTAATTTCAACCCCTCATACATCGAGTGACTATGTAGATGCACAAAAAGCATAATAATGTATTTCATGTACTGGATGAAGCTCATGAAAGTGTTTCCCCTCCTTTGTTCCACTGCTTTTAATTCTAAGTCCCAGTTAAGCAACGTTCTATAATAAAGTTGACAATCAAATGTTGGACATGTAAAATACAGGTTGCTAATGGTAAAAAAACACCCAACCAAACAACAAAACAACCTCCAATTCATCGATATTATTCTAATTTTGTTTACGAAATAGTAGGAATTCACAGCATTTGTAAAACTGAAAGAATATATGACACAGTTGATAGATCCCACACTCTATAGCTACATACTGAAGCAGCACAACACTGTTTTAGTGCAAATAGCAAGGTCCAACCTTAGAGCAAATGTTAGGTGATTTAATGTGTTCTTTCATTTTAGCCATACTAAAATTTGGGAAGGGAATAATATCCCTCTAGTGTGAGCCAGCTCTCGGGGGGGTTGTTTCTAGATGCCGTAGAAGTTGTGTAAGTGATATTGTTCAACAGATTATGACCACAAAATTCATGACAGCTTCTGCTTCTCNCAATCATCACTCAGAAACTGGTGTTCTGTAAAAGTCTTAACTCATTTTGTTGAAGCCAGAATGGAAAAATTTACTGCCAAAATACTTGTTTCCATTTCCATATGTGTAAACTAAAACTCTAATTTTTNAGCTTTAAGGTGATCCTCCTGTGGCTGCTCTGTGTGTGTTAAGGTGACTTTCTCTGTCTCTCACAACACAGCCCCAAAGCTGTTGATAATCAGTTTGTACAGATTGACAGGAAAGTAGAATAATTGAAGTGATATTATATGCAACATAAGGAAATTCATACTTGCACTTTTGGTACTCCAGAAATCAGGATTGGCATGTGACCAAAATGTTTTCTCAAAGATGATTACAGATTTAATTATGGTAATCAAAAGTACCATGTAATTCATATTATCTCATAGGTTAAATATTGGAAAGCAACTAAGTTGCAAGTGAGAGTCACAGTTTCTTTTTACTAGAAACCTTGATAGTCCTTTTAGAACAGTGTTCTAAAGAGATACTTATTATTCTGCAATTACTGGAATTACATATTTTTGAAATGGGCTATTATGCTGTGCAACTCCCAGTGAAACAAATGGGAGCTCTGGATGGATCTTGATATTTGAAAATGGAAGCTAAAATTAATAACTGTTTAAAATACTTCTCCCCTAAGGTTTAAAAGGGTAGACATTTGAATCTTGAAATTGAAAAGTACCTAGAATGGGGAGAAGTGTTTGGTTTTAATTACAACACCAAATTTCTTTATAATGAGTTCAGCCCAGTAACACAACGCTCCTGAGTTTGAAAACTTTGGCTTTGGTGGGCCCATGTGTATCTAGGGAGCTTCCTGGCCATTTAAATAGAGACCAGAAAACAAGGACTATTTCTTAGATAAATGAAATGTCATGTCTTAGTTACTACTGGAAAATGTGGACTTATGCCAACAATAAAGACAAAATAAGATTAAATTCTCATCCTCAGAATTCAAAAGCACAGAAAAGTCTTCTTATGAATGACAATTCTGTATTTTGGGGAGGCTGTAAGTATAAAATGTTCTCTAGACCATATGTTGTGATATATCCAAGGAACATGAAAATATGGTCCTCTGTCTTTTCTAGTTTCTTACAGTTCTGGTATGATGACATTCTTTTTTAATTCAGTCTTTGCTCTATTTTGAGAGTTTTACATCTGAAATTTAGCATAGTACTAACAATATGACACATACAGTATGTTATTGTTTGCAGCCAGAAAATGTATACTAATGCATCGGAAAAATCTGGAAGAGATAGCACTGAAATCTTGGCTTGCTTCAGCCACCCACTCACAAACTGCTGATCTGGCAGCATGTGGACACAGACTTACACCCAGAAATTTGGGCAAATCTGAGCAGAATGTAGTGATTTGTACCTACAAAGAGTAGTCCTGACCCAACTTGGTGTTCTGCTCTTTGAGTATTTATAAAATGAATTGAAAGGACTAAAGTCACTCTAGATTGATGTTTCTGATTCCTGTCTGTCAAGTTCCATATACGTACAGGTATATAAACATAGATGTATTTCGCTCTCACTTTTTTTNCAGTTTCCCTTGTGTGCCTGCTCAACCAATCTGACTCCTGAAAAGGTCACTTATTTTATTTGTGTGTCACATTGTATAATGCCACACACATTAGGTATTCATGTGATTGTTTATAAGCTGTGTGGTTATGTGCAGTTGTAGCCACTTTAATCAACATTCCTGCCCTTGTTCCACTAGGATTTAACTAGAATACCTTTACAATTCCAGGTCTCTAAGGAATGTAAAATTTTTAGTACAGCTTTCAAGAGAAACATTTTTTTTTTCTTTGTCATGTTTTTGTCTTCTCAGAATGTGCACAAACACTGCTAGAAGAGTTAGNGTTCTAGGAGAAAATAACATGCAGATGTAACAGATCCTGTTGTATATGACATTACAGTCCCACGTAAACCAGAATGAAATTAAGGCTTACAAGACTGTTAATACCACAACTCTAAAACATAGTTTCATGTGCAAAAAAATCTGTTAGAAATGTGTATGTTTGGCTTAGTTTAGAAATACNACTTTTTTTCATCTAACTTCATCATGATAATTTTATTTTGAAAGGATAATGCAATTCAAATGCACAAGTACATCTTTATTTAGCTTTATATTACATTTAAAAATTTTTACACCAAAATACATTTACATACATTATTTAGCCTTATCAGCTAAATTTAACTGTATCAGCTAAATCTTACTCTGACCATTCTTTCAATCTAAATCGATCAACCTTCCTGAATTTTTCAACCCACTAGTGAATAGCTCTATACTATAGATCAAATCAAGTCATCACACTGTATATTGAATTTCTATATATAATAATATAGTTATTAGAACTGAAAGCAAAATATGATTATAATCAAAGTAATTGCTTTTAAGAACGAATTATTGCTTTAGTAATACATTTTTAAACGTGTATTCTTGAACGACAATTCTCTTAAGCACATTTTGTAGGTTCTTAAACTCTGTCACCTGAGACTTTACCCTTATTTTAAAAGTCTCTCTCTATTCCTTCTAAGCGGTTAGAGAAATATAACTTTGCAATGTAAATATATTACTTTGCCTATTAA
>VYZX01025276.1:4347-26805 GCA_013401335.1 Brachypteracias leptosomus | reverse complement strand
CATATATCTGGTTTCAGATATATATAATATCATATATTGCCAGGTATCAATACCAAAACTGATTTAGAGTTTTTTGTCATGATGGTTGATTGTTCTGGTCCTTGGAAATCTCTCCTATCTTTTATGCACACAAAGGAAAATGTATAGAATACGATGGTATTTCTAGCTTGTGTGTGCCTCATGTACATGACTGTGAGGTCATCGGTGACCGTTTGTTAAGGTTTTTTTTCTCACTACAGCATCATCCACCAGAAAAACAGCTTTAAGCCTGCGAGGTCAGCGACACAAGGAACACACAAATGAATTGTGTATCTGTTCTGTCATGAAAACTATTCACATTTAATTGTGTGTATGTAGTGAGAAGCAGCTTATATTCATTGCTTATCAAAGAATAGTTCTTAAACTTCTGAGCAATACACAAATTGATTAAAAGAACAGTAAGCAGTGTGTTTTTCAAGGTTTCCTAAAGTCTTCTAAATATCAGCATATTTGATTCCTCTGGTTTTACATTAAACTCATTGCTTGAAGGTATTTTTTCAGTCACACAATGTAAGAACACTTCAGGATTTTGTGACAGATGAAAGTTTATAACATAAAACATAAATCTCTCCACACACACCTACACCCTCCAATACAAAATAAATGAAAACTGAAGGTTAGATGCAATAACACCCATTACTTATGCAGACATATCCATAACAACTAGTACTTACCTCAGTGCTTTCTGCTCAAGGATGATGAGCCTATATATACACTGGTTTTTCTCATCAAGGCGTACCGTATCTCCTGTGTTTTCATAAAGCACTGTAATTGGAAATAGTCTGACAGAAGCCTTCCAAGTCTTCATCTTGGCAATGAATCTGGCTGCAAAGTGACTCTAGTTGTATGAAGCATTTGAAACTGTTTATCTCTCACTGCTGGTATTAATTGATTTGTTTGTATTTCTTTGGTGTCTCCTCTAGGCCTATAAAATTCTCCGCAGTGTTTCAGCAGACGTTTTGTCAGGAACGTGACAGTGAACTCAAACTGAGTGCTGATTTTTGGTTTTCACGGTGGTAGTGGTGGTTGTCGGTGTCATTCTCCCCACCCACCCTGATTGCTCTGTTTTGGTGGCTCCAAGCATTTGTAGATTATGGAATGTTTGGATGCAGGCAGGATAGAATCTCCTTCATTCCCTCTTCAGCGTTGTACCTGACAGCTTGAGTTCTTTGTGTCTTTATTTACAGTGGTACACTGTAAAGTATGACTGTCTTAATACTGCTGGTAGTAATGTAGGCAAATAGCATTTTGGTTTCATTGGAACTGTGAAAAGCAGTGTGTTGATGACAAGATTTTTAAGGACAGTTATGCTCGCATCTCACTGTTTGTAGATACTCAGTTGTGCCAGCACATACAATGTAGCATAAGGAATGTCATTTAATTTTATCCACAGTAAACAGAAGAAGGGTTGAGGTGTTTGCTTAACTCGCCCCCTTTTTAAAAAAAAAAAAAGAAATGAGTTTATCAGGACTGTTAAGCAGTCTGTGGCTGAGCTGGAAATGGAAATAGCCTTTGATCTTACCCAGTGCAGAACATTCACTGTGTTATATAAAATTGGGACCAAAATTAACTTTGGTACTTAATAATTTTCTTTAAGCTTTACCATTAGTGATGGTGGGCTAAACCCTTGTGTAAATACCTTGTGTGCAATGCTTTTCCACTTGCCTCATGACAATTCTTTTTCAACTTTGGGGGCATGAAGCTGCTCCTGATCTTTATACCTGGACAGAAAACAGTATCTAGAATGTCTTGGTCATGCTGGAGACCATGGGACTGTGTCCCAACTTGCTCTAAGAAGCAGAAAAGGATATAACATTCTATGTCATCTCCTAATCTGTTCAACAGAGTCCATGAAACTCTCACATCTGCTTCACTTCTTAGGGGTCCTGTCTTAGAGATACATGGCATAGCTTCTTCCTCAATCCACATCCACTATTGCAGATAATAATCCACTAGCAAGCAGGCTCCATTCTTGGTTCATGTCAAGCATAATTGGACTTAAAGAAGTATGTTTCTTTACTGATCTCATAACGTGCTCTTCTTCTCACATTCAAAGTCCGAGTCTCGGTGAAAGCACTGAGAAATAACTGCAGCTATTGATCACTGTTAGCCAGAGAATTCAAGGATCCTTTAATGGTCATGGCAGATACTACAGTGTTCCCCTTCCACTCCAAATCTGCTCTTAAATAACAGGTCTATCTAGTGTAGAGCAGAGATGTAATTCACATAGGTAACGCATGAGGGGAAGTACAACTGCTGTTGAGTTGTAGAAAAAGGAGTCTGCTTTCCTGTTTGGTACATTAAGTGATCAGGTGAAGATTGGGGGATTGGACTAGATGATCTTTCGAGGTCCCTTCCAATCCCTAACATTCCATGATTCCATGGTTAAGAGCCATTTGAGTGAGGAGGAGGAAGGAAGCTGATTAGCAATGACCTTTTTCATACTTACATAAGGAAGAGCTACTGTGTGGATTCCCCAGACCTCTAGTTAGTGTGCTGGTCCTTTTGACAAATCCCTCAAACTGTATCCCTACTGTTAACTTGACATGCATTAATAGCAACAGGGTGATGAGATCTGGGGATGTTCTTCAACCTAGGCTATTGTCTTAGTTTAATTCAAAAGCATCACATAGAATATAAAATGTAATATTTTAAAGAAACATAGTTAACTTTTGTTAAGAGCTGATTTTTTTTTTCCTCATGGGTCTTACTGGCTTGATCTGTTAATTAAATAGTTCATACAGGTCTTTTCCATCTCTTGTAATAGAAACTATATTTGAAGCAGCTATTTTACAGCTAATGTTCTCAGGAAAGCCTCTCTACTGCCTGGTGCTGTGCATTGAAAAGAATTTATGGTCTTTGTTTCTTTGCAGCTGGAGTGGCTTTTAATACTGCAAAACATACCCAATTATAATCTTGGCTGGTAGCTGCAAAGAGAAGGCCATTTATTGCATGGGCATGGAGAACAGACTACTGTCTTTCCAGCAGACACTACCTCAGGCTTCATCATGACTGTGGTGCAGTCTGACTCCTGTCATCCACCTCTGTCCTAGTCCACTGCTGATTTAGATGGAGGGGTGTTAGAGCGTGTTGTACCTTCCTGTGCCTTTCTTCCACAGCCCACTCCACCAGACTTCTTCCTGTTGAAGTCAAATCACAATGGGTTATTGGAGAACTTAAGTCTGTATTGGAATGATATGCCAGGACATGCCTTCAGACTTGGAAGCTGAGAAGTGTTTACCCCCATGACATAACAATAGAAAAACTTATATTTTTACCGCTCACATTGAAATTCTGCTCACCAAGGCAATACAGAGTGCATTTTTGACAGCTGTCAGTCTGCTACATTTAATTGTTACTAAATATAGTAAAGTGTTTTCCAAATATGTAAAGGAGAAAAAAGTAGATCTAATGTAAGCAAGGGTAATTACCTTATCAAATTGGCAAGCTTGGCTTCTGAGCTGATGCAGTGGAGAGCCTCTGGGAAGGAGCATCTGAAGCTTTTTACAATTCAGCAAAATCATAGGACTCTGTTATCTCTTTCAAAACAAAACCAAGAAACCTTCAACCCCAGCATTTTACATTAGCACTTGACACGGCAAAATTTCAACTAGCAGTAAAACCAATCTTCTTTAGAAACTTCTGTTTGTTTTGATTTCAGCTCCCTTCTCCTCCCCAGAAAGAAGAAAAGCAAAAGAAAAGTTATTAATGTTTCTGGCTTCAGAGGTGGTGCTAACATGGGAACCCTCCAACAATATGCAGCTTTTTCTTTGTTACAGGGCTTTTCTAAGTATCTTGTCTGAAGTTCATTGGCAGACAGACAGTGTCAGGCTCCTGCTGAGGTAGCTTGTTTTAGGTGTTTATTTCCATACTCTTTAATTCATGCCACCATCCCCACAGTTTTCTGTCACAGAAGATGTTTGTCTTCATTTTGACTAGGCTGTTAGGTAGTGTACTGGCTGCAGAGAAAAGCTTTAGAGCTAGAATAAATTACAGAGGAGTTAGCAGGCATTTCTCTGCTTCTCACTGCAAATCAATACCACTCTGTAGAGCAAGGGATGAGCACACTGGCACTGCACTAAGGAATGAATATTAAAAGCTACTAAAATCCGAACTGAATTCAGAGGGAGATGCTTCCCGTAGCCTTAGTAGATGTATTTAGAAACAGGAGTAGAGAGGGGCAGGGAAAATGCTTTGGAGGAGGGGAGAATTCTTCCTGGTGGTCTTAATATGTCTTGTAATCCAACCACCGCATTTACTTACTCTGTGTTAGTCCTGACTAACTAAAGTTCAAAGCAACTGCACTTAAATATTGTGAACTACTCCTGGCAGGAATGTAGTTACATTGTCCTGATGTAGATAGGCAGGTGTCTGTGGAACCTGGAGAAAGATTTTGTTACCAATTGGATTCTTTTATTAGTTTGTTTAGAAACAGCAAACCAAACAAGCTCTTCCTCTGAACAAGTAGCCTGTTAATAGGCCATGCCTTTATTAGTAAGTATTCAACAGAAAAACTTTTAAAGAGTTTGGTTAAACCTTTTAAGCTATTTCTTGAGAAGAGAGAAGCAGACTACAAATGGGAAGCCAGCTGCTGTTGCATGTAGTAGCATACTTGGAAAGGTGATGTTGTTTTTCTCATGTTATGTACAATTACATTTGTACAATGATTATTTAAATATGTTTTTAGAAAGAACTATTATTTTTGAAGTTGAAAGTGTCTTTCTATAGACTGGTAGTCTTTTGGGGCCAAACTATTTAACGTTCTTTAGAGAATTTAAAAATACTTTGTTTAAAAATAACTCCAACAGAGTAAGTAACAGCATAGTTGAATAAACATTGAGCCAAATTCATCAGAGTTTAAATTGTCCTTAAATTCAGCATCAGAACCTGTACTGCTAAGTGATTCCATTTTATCCCATCCCTTAAATCATTGTCATAAATGTATGCTGTGCTTTTAATTTCTTAATTGGCTGTTGATCAGAGGAGTAACAGTACAGAATAAAAAGAATATTAAGATTTATTGCTGTAATAATGGATAATGCTATCAACCTCTAGCAGTTAATTGCTGTTTAGTAGTAACAATAGTAAAATTTAGATACTAAACCATCACTTTAGGAAATAATTTTTTTTTACAGCAATTAAATGTAAAATTAACAGCTGGATTTTTTAGAGGAATGTGCATCTTTTCTTTGAGATAGCAGAATAGGGGTATATATACTGTAGGTGTTTAGGCATCATGATCTGAAAAGGCCTTGCTTGAGTTTTCTGCATCTCTGATGTCCTCCTTTCCTCCTTACCCATTTCCAAGTTCTTCTTGGTTCTAATTACTTATAATACATAAGAAGAGCAAAACAACTGATGTTTTGGTGATTCTGAATAATCCATTCTTCAAATGGGTACAGACTTGTAAATAAAGTAAATGTAACACTTTTGAAACAGAGCAGTTTTGAAGTTGTGCCGAGCTAGGAGTGAGGAATCGCTGATCTACATTCTTACATCAGAAATACATATTTCAAGCTTACGTGCAATATGAATGAACAGATTTTCTTTGTACGTCATTCAACACAAGGATAAATTTTACTGCTTGTGCGAAATTTTCTCTTTTTTTGTATCTTTTATCTTAATTAAAACAGATTATTGACATATCAATGCATTTATTAGATAGCTTGATCCTCTGAGGTTTTCCTGAGCAGAAAATGAGCTTTCTCTGCTGAGAAGCCTTCCTGAGTTTGACTTGTATGAACTTGGAGCACTGCTTTCACCTGTCAAAAGTGCAGTGTCCGTCCTTTGCTTTCTCCTACATGAAACATTAAGGAAGCACAGACACTTCAGTGTACATAAATGTCAGGCAGAACTGTGGAAGCTGAAGAATTGCATGAAATGTTTTGTGTGCTCATTTAGTGAATAGTGTCCCTGTTGTCTTGATTGTAAATACTTTATTGTAGTAAACTAACTTTGTATTCATTTGTGTGATTTTGATTAATAATTCTATGTTCAAATTCTATGTGAGGGCAAAGACAATATTAGAATTTTAAAGGAATTGGTATTTCCTTCATGTTCACACAGAGAAATAATTTGTTGAACACAGCATGTTTTTGATTGGGATAATAACGTAAAAATTGAATGTGTAAGCACATGTCTTGGCCTTAAGACATCTTTGATGATTGTGCTCACTGATTTCCTCAAAATTCTACTTAATGTCAACATTTTTAGGCTTATCTGAATTTATTTTCTATTTTAAACTGATCGTTCTCACACACGCCCCCCCGTCTTAAGTTTTGGGTTTGAGTCTTATTATAATTCAATGTGGTTTGGGTTTTCTCTACATCAGAGCTATTTGAAGTAGTATCTCAATATTTGTCTAATTTGAAGAAATGACTGGAAAGACCAAGCTGAAGAGTGGCAATCTCAGTCTTTAAGCAGTGGATAGTGACCACTGACCAAGGTATGGTAATGATCTCTGACCTAGAGATGTCCCTACTTGTGTAGGGAGGTTGGACAAGATGACCTCTAGAGGTCCCTTCCAGCCTGAAACATTCTGTGATAATATTATAATAGGCCAGGACTGACAGGGGCAGCACCGCGGCTGCCGGCAGTTCCTTGTCAGACGACTCAGACGGTGAGAAACGGCAGGAAAGCCGCTCCCTCTGCGGGAGGTGAAATACCGCCGATCAGCGGCAGCCGTCCCGCCCCGTCCCGCAGCCGCGCCCGGCTCGGGAAATGGCGGCGGCCGGGCGGCGCTGTCGGCGCCGCCACCAGAGGGCGGGAGCGGGCCCGGCTCTCCGCCGAGCGGGGCCTGCAGGGGGGCCGGGCGGGCGGCAGCGGCCCCGGCGGGCGAGTCCTGTCTGTCCGTTGCGGTCCCTGCGTGGAAGCCCTCGGGGGGGTCGCAAAGACTGTGGTGAACGCAGTGCGAACTGACCCTCGTCGCTTTAGCGGCCCGCCTCGGCTGCGTGTCCTTTCACACCAGAGCTGAATGTTGTATTTAAGCCTGTGCTGAGGACTCGTTCGAGGCGCTTCTTTGAGCTTGTGCCTCCCTGCGAAGGAGCGGCCGTCGTGCCCTCTGCGGGCGGGGTGTTTTATCCGCCATGGCTGGTGGGGTGAGGAGCTAAAAGCGAGTTTCTCTCCGTGAGTCCCAGCTCTCCTTCCACCCCTGCACTGCCCACCGCGGTGAGCCAGCGTGTGGGCTTTGTGATGAGGAGAAAGTCATTTGGAAGTTACCCGGGACAGAAAATGTCTCCTCTCAGACCTCCACAAGCCTCAGTTCATGAGGGGCTGGGTGAGGGTAAACCTCAGTTTTATTTTTGTGTTGTATCAGTTCAGACCGTTGTGGTGAGACTGCAAGTGGCAGGATTGGGTTTTGATAAAACTGCAAGTCTTCACCTCTTCCCTGTTATGCAAACTTGTGTCCTCAAGGAGCTGGACTGAGGGTAGCCAGAGGTCATTCAGTGGAGGGCACCAAACCACACACCACACTGGGCGTCTAGTGGCTGGAGATACTGGGAATGAAGTGGAAATGTTACTGCATGAAATAATTTATTTCAGCTTACTAGTTCGCAAGAGAAGATAATTTGAAATTCTTTTCCAAAAACAGCTAACAAAGGTACAGAAGTGCAAAGGATGTGCTCCACTGTTAGTACTTAAGGGCAAACAAAATAGTCTTGTTGCTCGAGGTTGATGGTTAACAGCACTTGACAAATTTCATCCATTCCAGTCCTTGTTATCCCAACGATTGTTAGACGTTTTAAAAGTGTAATTTGGGATAACTGCTTTTATTTAGGTTTATTGTTAGTTAGTAGAGGAGTAGATTTTTCAGCTCACAGCATCAGGTTCACATTTGTACACTAATTTTGGTGATGATGTCTTCCTCTTGGAGAGAAGGATACCCCCACATCCCACCCCACCCCCTGCAAGAAATGTACTTCTATATGATGTGTGGATGTGTTTCTTGTTCCCTGCGGGGTCAGTTTCTTGCTGGGTGTTAGATCTGTAGCACTGGTGGCAACTGGAGTTAGTGGCTAATGGTCTTGGATAAGGCACGTTGGTCATGAAATTATTACCAGTGAAACAAAATAATAAAATTGTGTAAGACACAGTACATTCAAATTAATTTTGGAAAAGACATTTCAGGAAAAATAAGTTATCTGAGCACCTGACATTCTTATGTGGCTGGTTCCTGTCCTTGCTCCACCAGCATCTGGTTCCCTCAGTCATGGTTGCCATCTTCTGGAGGAAGCTTCTCTTGAGTAACACTAAGCAATGATGCTATTTTCTTCTTCCTTAAAAGAAATTGCTTAGTTTTGTGTACTCCCTGTTCCTGTCAGCAGGAAGTAAATATTAGGAATCCAGTCAGTCTCTTGTAAGACTGTGCAAAGTAGTAACCCAGAAGATAAGCTTCTTATGGCAATTTTAGTGACTCACAAGAAAAATATGTATTGTTTCCTTCTAATACAACTCTCCTTCAAAATAAGCCAAAAAATCCCACAACCACAGTTTGCATAGGAGTGAAGGCACAGTAAATAACTTACAGTAGAAGCTTTCCTTTTTGATTCCTGGTAAAGATGAAGAGGTTTGACTTGTGAAATACTAGCTGTGCTGCCTATAGTGGTTCATTTTAGTGTTCCCAGCCAAAATTAGAAGTGGCTTGCTTTCAGTGACACTTGAAAATTTAGTGCTATGTTGATAGTCTGAAATGGAGATCTTCTGACATTGCAAATGAAATATGTGCCACTGCAGTTCTGTTGTGGTTTAGCTGGCCATGGAGTTGGGATATAATCACATTATTTTAACTCCTGGAGATCATTACTACTTTGGGAAATAAAACCCTCAAATATCAGAACTGTCAAGATATATATTTTGAACTTTTATTTAAAGTAATACTAGGTTCTATTTATTTTGGAATGTTTAGCCAGGTTTTCATTATTAAAACTAGATGAGAACAAGGGTTTGAGTATTTGAGTAACAATAATAGTAAAAAAGCAAAACATAAACCTATAAATTTTCAATTTTTTTTTAATAGGAAGACTAACTGGTTTGAAATAACTGCTTGCTTTATGCAAAACTTGTTCATCCTATAATATTGAAAATGCACAGACTTGTGGTTTATTAAAGATTGCTCTTATACTACTAGTTACCAAGTTTTGTCCCCAAAAGGTCAGACCTCCTAATGGATTAGCCCTGGCCAGGCCTGTCTTCTCCTAGAAATGCACTAAACCCAACTCTCAATCTATCCATTGCCAACTCCAAAAATAATTTCCTTGTAATTTTGGCAAAATGCTGAATGCAAGATGAATGCTCTTCATTTCTCTTTTTTGCCAGCTTCCGAATGTAATGGGTAATGATGTGTATGACCTTAGAGAATGGAGAAATGTGTGAATTTTGGAAACAGAGGTTTTCAACTGAAAAAACCCGTACCTAAAAAAATCTATGGGCAAGGCTGGGTCTGCCTTGGAAAGGACCCTCCAGCTGTTTCCCTCCTTTCTCTCTCGTCTGTTAGCGCAGGGGACAGGCATCCCTACACCAGCTTGCCCCCGGGGAGGGGGGGGTCACAGCTATGCAGGCAGAGTGTTTTTATTGGCCTCCTGTGTCATCTGGGGAGGTGATACAACTATGTCTACAAGAGAAGTCCTTTGGATGTACTCTTGCTGTGTCCCCATTAGAGGGCTTGGCCAGCAGAGCTATGGTGGTGCCACGCGTGCAGAGGGCGCTGGGTGTAGCTGGGGTCTACACAAGTGATGTAAAGCCTGTTGTGCTGGTGTGTGTTTGAGGGCAGTGCTGCATGCCACGAAGATGATTCAATCATTGTTTCACTATAGAAAAATATCCCTAAATTTTGAACTTCTTTTTAGTAATTTTGGGGACTTTACCCAATTTGGGTGACTTTCCACAGTATGTGAGTTTTTAAAACCCTCAGACAAAAGAAATATCATAGTGTGGTAAGGAATAAAAATGCTCATTTCATTATTGAAATGGGATCATTTTAGAGATTGCTAAGAATATATGTTATGTCCTGTGTGCTTGACTGTTAAGTGCAAATGGGCCTTTCATTTTAACACTCTCCAGTGGCACCTCATGAGATTATTTGACTAATTAAATGTTGGGAAATTCTGTGAAAATGGCATTCTAATTTTTCTCTATTTCAAGCTTCATTAAGTATATTTACACTTCGAAGTTGCAAGCAAGATGTTAACATTTCAAGTGCTTAAAAATTGAATACATCTCACAATTTAAAAAGTAAAATAAAATAAAGTAGCAGCAGATTCTTTCTTCCCTTCTCTAAGGTACCTTTCCAACTCCTGTTGACTTGATTAGTGAATATTTTACCTGTTAAAAGTAACCATTAATTATTGCATTTGGTTGCAGCAATAATTGTATGTTTCAAACAAAAATGAGTTAACATAATAAATGTAAAAGCATCATGGCACATGAAGTGTGCTTGCAGTTCACTACATCTGAAAGATAATGAGAGGCCTCTTTGACATTTGTAGCTCTGCAGCTGGTTACTGGCCATTACATTCCATCTGAATAGAAATTGTCTGATTTATAGCATTACTGCTTATATTCTGAGACATGAGCTACCAAGAATATTATGAGGATATCTGCAGTCACAATGCACAGTTGATAGTCTCTTAATGAGTTACAATGATACTCTCCTACACAGCTCCCTGCTTTGTAGTGCTGCTGGAGTTTTGGTTTGGTTTTTGGAGAAGGTGGCACATAGGTGACGGCTCAAAAACTGGTTGATTGGGTGCTCTCCCTTCTGCCAGAGACAACCGTGGGCTGTTGGTGGTAGCCTGTTGTTTAGCTGTGCTGGAGGTCTGGGGCGGCCCATGTGGACTGGGCTGTATCTCTAATCAGCTCCACTTCTGATGGAGCCAGGAAAAGCCACAGCTTGGATTTCTTTGCTGAGAGAAGATGCTAGGCGTGCTTGCCTGCCGGAGCAGGGGGGCTTGGAAAAGCAATGGGAATGCAGAATGGTGCACAAAGAGCTCACACACCTTGTAAGGACAGGAAGGGAGATGTGACATTCCTCACAGGCTGCATATGACCTTCAATCTTGCCATTGAGAATGCTTACAGTTTATGATCCTTTTTTTTTTTTGAACAAAGAATTTCACAAATTCTGCACTTGATTTTCAGTACTGTAAATTGATTTAAAGCAGGAAGGCAACTTGGAGAGACCTCAGGCAAATTCTGGTCAACCAGATTGTCCCAGTGAGGAATAAAGGAACAGATCAGTTCCTTGGATCTGTCCACTACCTCATGGTTGTTCTAGCACATTTGATACTATCCAACCTTGGTTGATGCAGATTATTTTGGGGACAGAGGAATGAAAAGTTCTAATTTCTGGCAAGTGAGAATTCATCTTAAGGCAGGAGATTGTCTGTATTAAGGGCCACAACAGTAGCAAAGTAATATATTTTCAAATAAACAGATGAAGGCATAACTAAGTGTTTGGGTTGAGAACTTGTGTCCTGTTCTTATTTGTGTATTGTGTTATTTATGTATAATATATGGCACTGGAAAGTTATGCATGCTCTCATTTTTCACTTTAATTGCCTATTTGAAGACAGCATGACATATCCAAAGGTTGCTTTCAGCAACTAATGAGCACTATGGTCACTTACTAGTGTGCAATAATTAACTTAATTGCAGAAATTAGAACATTTTAAAGATTCAGGATCCATGCTTGGACTACATGCATGCTTTCTCTTCTCTTTTGTCCACACCTGAAATACCTTTTTCTTACATATGGTTATATCACAAATATATTAATTTATTTTAATGAAATACACTTTTCAGAAGATTTGTAAATCCTTGTGTTTACATTTACTTTGCTATTTGGTTTTTAAATTAAAACCTGAAAATGCCAAATGATCTACTCAGTTGTGCTGCT
The DNA here is from genome assembly GCA_013401335.1 of Brachypteracias leptosomus. Lineage (NCBI taxonomy): Eukaryota > Metazoa > Chordata > Aves > Coraciiformes > Brachypteraciidae > Brachypteracias > Brachypteracias leptosomus. Next base: position 14,874 of record VYZX01025276.1, on the reverse strand, counting down.
GAGCTACCATTTTAACCTGAAATCCGTTTAGCAATTGTGCATTAAATGAGTACATGTGAAGCTGTAATCAGAACCCTATTTGGCTGGGCAGTGGGAGGTAAGGGATGGCCGTTACTTTTAGGAGTTCACAGTCTAAATTAAATGGTGGCAGCTTGAAAGGATGAAGCAGGATTGCTCAGTAATAGTGCTATATATAAAAAAGGCCTTTTCTGTTTGCTTATATAAAAAAATGTTCTACTCTTCTGTTTGCTGCAAGACCAAGGCACAGAATTGTTTCTGTATAGGTTATCTGAAATACTGTATGTTACCTTATCACCCTCCTTGGGATACCATTTCCTCACACCAAAACTCTCGAGTTCTTGTGTCTAACAGTTTGTGTTATAAAACAGAGTTTCACGTGTGCTTCGCAGCAGTGAACGGATGCTGTTGGTTATGATGTTCTTGAGGGGGTTTGTACTTCAATTTTCAGCAGGCTGCTTTTGAACTTCTGTGACTCCCTTTTTTATACAATCCCTCTTGCAATGACGTCCTCTGACTGCTGCTTATGTGTTCTGCAGTCATGACACTCAGCAGAGGTAAAATGCTGGAGTGGTGTCCCTGGGATCAGGGTGTGTTTCCTGTGTTTTTACAAATTCCTATTTTCTTCAGTAACTTCCCTGAAGATTGCCTTGCTTCCTCATGAGGAGCACCTATGTGCAGAGGCTCGTGTGTGCTAAACTAGGGAGTTAAGTCAGCGGATGCTATTTTTTATGTCTTGCAGCTGCCTGTGGGTGGATTCCCAATATATACTTGTTACCTTTTTTTCCTGAGGCAGCCTTCATTTAAATAAACCTTCTTTTTGATACTTCTTTTTACTAACCACTTGCCTACATGCATAATATGTAATTTGCATTTGTTAAGATTAATGCTAACTTTTTTGTGCTTGCAGACTGTAGGAGAAGTCCACAGTAGTTTAAACTTTGAACTGTTGACCTATGATGCTTTACCTTGACTTTGGACTCTGTTATCCCGCAATAATGCAGCAACTGCGTGGAAAGTACACAGGCCTGGTTTGAGCAGCAGCAAAGAACCCATAGAGCACTGTCATCCCGAGAGAACGATCTCCCAGTAGGCCAAAAAGAATGCAGTTTCATGACCTTCTTGTAATATTTATGTGGCCTGTGTCCTTCAGGGCTTGCTTTTTCATGGTTTCATGCACTTATGAGCAATTTGATGGCTGAAGTAAACTGTTTGCAGCTAACTGAGAAATTTTTGCAACTCTTAGACGAAACAGGGAGAATTTTATACTAAAAAAATATCCTGAAGCCTCTAGTGTTCACTGAAACTGTGAAAGTTGAAATAAATACAGTGGCTGTTTTTGTTTGTACTTGCCTGAAGGTAGTTTTCTTAGTCGTTAATGAGAGCTTAATCTGAAAGTGTGGAAGAGTTTTGTATCTAATCTTTTTCATACATTTTGACAAGTGTCTCTCTGTGGCATTTAACACTTTGATCTTGGAAAGAACTTGTGCATAAATATTGAAGGTGTTCTTGAAGTCAGGTAGGTTTAAAACTGTACCAGAATCATGATATTTATCCTCCAGTGTCCTACCTTTGAAGTGTAAAGCATCATCTCCTCTTTGGAGATGAGGGAAATTCTTTTTTTTCCTATTAAAGATAAAATCAGGGGATCATGTTAATATCTGTAAAATCATAGTTGTCTGTGATATTATTCTTTAAATTCATAAGGAGTCCTGAATAACATTACATTTGGAATTAAAACTATGAAATTCATAATGGTTTCCTTGTAATGGAGGTTTTGGACAGGGAACAGTTTCCAGTAACATTGAATTTATCTGTTTCTGGCTTTTTAAGCTACATCTATGTAAGAACAATTGCGGACTTCTGCGGAAGCCAACAGAAATGTTTGCCTTGGCATCATTAGTGAAGCGAGCTAGTTTGAAGGGAAGTGTAAGTTTTAATTAACTAGCTGAGCTGCCTTATATCAGCCAGTTTGAAGGCCAAGTGAAATACAAGACAGGCACCCTGTGAACCTGGTGGTGGGCGAGCGGAATGTGTGTATGGATGTTCTGACAAAGCCGTTTGTAAGCCTGGGGGACTTCTGCATTGGCCGTTCAGTGTGATCCTGCACAAAAGGTGAGATTATTATAGACAGCTCCAAGTGACTTCAGAAACATACTGTAACTCCTTGGTCCTTATAAATATGAGTTGTAGGGCTTTTAAAGTCCTTTGCAGGGCCATTATTTTCATTTTGTTTGAGGCATTTTGTTACTCTTTTTGAGATTAAACCGAAACAGAAGTCATGCTTGGGTTGGCAAGGGAAATTCTGTCTTTTTGCTTTTGTTGCAACTATTTGGCTTAAGTAATGGTGTGGCTCATAGAAGGTGTGTTTTTCAAACCTAAGTCTTTTTAAGATATGGACACCCCCCTACCCTGCTCAAAATGTAATATCCAGAACATCGGTGAAGTGTGCTGGGGGGGGGTTACAGCTACTTGACAGTCTATCCACTTCATTTATGTGTGAACAGGGATTCCTCTGTCCTCCTTTAGGTACCTGAACTCTTGTCAGTCTTGATCTCAACTTCTAACTGTTAAGTGATGGCACAGTGGGATAAAAGCAGCACTGGCCACTTCATATTCAAGATGTTGAGGAGTCATTAGTTTAAGTCATTAGTTTTTCTTTGGAGGCTATCTTTACCACTTTGTTAGTGGTAGTGACCTTTCCTAGACTCTGCAAGAAGAAACCTGCAGTTGTAAAATAATGCCACTGAAATTTGTTGGCACTTTTTTTCTGTGTGCCCTTTGTAAGGTGAAAAGTGATTTTTCACAGTGATGTAAACGCAGGAACTCTCTGAAAGTTAAGTTCTCATGTGAAGTTGCTTGTGATAACTTCTGTCTTGTAGGGCAAAGCTTATTGCTCCATTGTGTAATAATGGAGATGTGGCATTTCTTTTTGTGCAGAAATACTCATGTAGAATAAAGCTGCATAATTGATGAAGACTGCACTTACACAGGATGCATATGCCCTTTTTGTTATTTGCTCTTTTTAAAACACTTCACCAGGTTAAGATTTTGCAGTGTTTTCAAGCTGCAAGTTATTTCTGCGTAGAGCAAGGTGATCTAGTAGTCAGGGTTTAGTTCAGCAATCATTCATTTTGTTAGAACATGCTCTGCAGAAGATGCCTGGCTTCGTCTGAGCAGTTCAAAGATGGTGCAATTACAGTCTTGGCCTTAATTAAACACTCATACTACTTGTTTGGTTGCCCAATATGAATCTGGTTGTGGATGTGAGAAATTGGAGGTGTCTAATCCTACAGAGGAGTTGTTAAGTATGTTAGCACCAGCAGTTCAGTCTTTTAGTAGTGAGGTGGTAGGACCCAGAACAAAATCCTGGGGTAGTTCATATGAAATAAGAAAAACTGTTTTAATAGCGTTTCATTAAAGAAAAAGAGAAAAAAACAGGGTTTCCAAAATCCAGCACCACAATAAAATAAGTAGACATAGCTAAAACAACCCTGCAGCATTAGAGAAAGTCCATGCAGATAATGCTTATGAGAAGAGACGAGTAATGAAGGCAGCTGATGTATAGTGGGTAGCAATGTGTTCTACCAACTTTTAAAGTGTTGCAGCAAAACTAGTGAAGTAGCGAGTCTTTGATAGCCCATGTTAACTCGAGAAGTGAGAGTAACTAGTTAAAGTGATGCTGATCAAGCAGTCCCTTCAAAATCTGTACTTGTTTGTGCGTGCTTGCCTCGATATTTTTGTTTTATAAGAATGGGAGCTCAGATCAGTTTTAGGTTGTGCTGCTTAAATATTTTTCAAGAAGAAAGTTTGTCATCTTTGTGTTTTATCCATTATAGGTGTCTGTTTGGAAACTATTTAGGCTACTTTTGGCTGACTTTGACCAACCTCCATGTATGAAGAAACATTGACTAAACATTTAACATTATACAGGGCCATTTAGGGAGATTGACAAAGGATTTTTGCCTTCCCTGCTCCTCATCCCTGAGTGGGATAGTTGAGAGTGTTGGCTGATACATGACATCTTGGCCAACGGGGTAACGTGTTCAGAAATGGTGGCTTTGGGAAGCACGTGTGGCATTAGAAAATAGTTTGTCTGTATGAATGTGCTTAGGTGTGAGAGAAGCAAAGCACTGATAGTCCAGGCTTGAAGGTTCAGCATCAGGGAACACTGCTACTTAATCTCACTGTAGCTGTGTTTGCCATCTTTAAAAAAAAAAAAAAGGAAAAAAAATGCTAAGGATTGGGAGTTTTGAGGGGTTTTTGTGTGGTTTTTTTGGTTTTTTTAAGCAATCTTGGGATGGTTGTGGTCTTTTTGTAGTTATTAACAATACTGTATATTCAACCTGTACTCAAAAGTGTCCTAACATCAAGAAAATAAGTTGAGACTGTCTAAATTGAAGTAAGATATGATGGGGGGGAAGTGAGAGTCTGCAGGGAAGTCAGCAGTACAGGAAAATAATTGTGTCTATGTTCAGTCCTGTGGTACAAGAGGGAGCAAGTGATTATAGACATCTCCATGTGATCTTTAACCTGTCTGTATGTTGGGACATTTTGAGGGGAGAGGAGTGGACAACGTGACAGTAAGGACAGGAGAGAGCAATGGGAGGCAGGACAAGTAGAAAGAACTGGGGTTAGGAAAGGGCAGGAGTGAGCAAAGGCACTGGCAAAGGTTGGGCAGAGGCTGGAGAAGAGGGAATGGAGGTGGGAAGGAATGGACCTTTTTAAGAGAGGGAGGAAAAGACTGGCAGTGATGAGCGAAGTGTACGTGTGCCCTGGATAGCAAGGCTGTGCAGATTTTAGGTGCAGTGGGACTGCTGGTGTGGCCTTTGTGCCCCTCCAGGGAAGGGCTGCTGGTACCCATGGCACAGCTGGGCTGTGACTGCTCTTTTCTGCTTTTCTCTGAGGGCCATGCAATGACTGCAGCACAAGTTTCTGTGCTTTTGTTTTATCTTCAGTTATTATAGCTGGGGAAGTGAAATAATACCCAACAATGTTATGTATTGCTCCTGTGCAGAAGTGAATGCAACATTCTCATAACTGGTAACCCAGTAGCAGATTGCAAGAGGAATAAAAATTTGTCAAGTATTTTGATTGCTAAATTCATACAAGATTTCTTAGATCAATTCCTGGATTATTTTTTGGTGGAATTGGGATATACAGCACAATCAAAATACATGTGAAGTGTGATACATGGAGAGGGAAGGGATAGGTACACTGAACAGACTGTGTGCAGTACACTCCTTGTGTGTCAGGCAACACCTACTGAGAGACAGGACTCTGCTTGGTGCTGGTGCCAGCAGGCACATTTCTCTGTGCTTTGATAACTCCTGCAAACGTTCTGGGGCTTTTGGTTTTTGTCTTTGCATTCTCATCTTCAGCTGATGTTATGGTGAGCCACTGGAAAGGTGGTGGACTCTTCATTAGAGCTTTCCCTTGTCTTCTCCCACGGATACATGCAGCACTCTGATGTAAACCAGCCGCAATTTTGTCTCGTTCAGTCACAGAAACTGTTGTTTATAGATGGAGGTTAATCCATTTTAAGAACTGGATTAGCAAAGATGTAGTCATTTAACCACTAATGCCTTAACTTGGGTTGATGCAGTTCTCAGATAGTCCTGACTGGGATTAATGCTCTGCAGACATTCTGGATCGAGACAGTGTCGTGGCAGGCTGTGCACCACCAAGGTGTAAATCTAGCAGAGCTTGCATGACAGCAGTTGTGTGCTTGGCCTGATAAATGACCATGGGTTTTGTAGAAACAAAGGCAAGTAAAAGACCCTGCTGTGTTATGTGAACCAAACTTCCTCACAGAAGTGAACTACAAAGATAACATGGAAGATAGCTGATGTTTTGCTGTCTTTGGTTAGCGTAATACAGAGTGTGGTGTGCTGATAATTACTGCAGGATTTCTCCAGGCACCAGCAAGATCTGCTCCTTTTAAGGATAACAGGCTTGGGGGTGCTGGTTGGATTGGCACTTGTGCTTTTATCCCTGTTCTCTGAACTTTCTTAAAGGTATTTATCTTTTTAGGGACATATCGATAAAGGCATGTTAGCAAATCCTGGAGCCTGAGCTTTGCAGGAGTAAATGTAGGAAGAAAGATTAGGATCAGTCTGAGCTTTGAGGGGGTGGGACAGAGGATTCGCTGCTCACTGGATAAACACTTTATCTGCTTCGGGCAGTGGTGTGACAAATGCATCTACCTCAAGCACAGTCCCTGTTGGTTTCAGTGAGAAATCTTTCTTAAGGCAGGGCAGCAAAGACAGATTTCAAAATAATTGTATCATATTTAAAAAACAAAACCCACCAGAAGCAACTGATCAAACAAATGTGGCTATCAAGATAATGAGCTTTTAAAGATTAACAGTGCTTGAAGTTGTAGGATGAAGCAAGAACAATCCAAAATGAGGGTTTTGCTTGAGGGTCCTCTGCCCCTCCCCAAAGTAGATGCTTCTCAGATGGATAACAGCAGTGCTGTGGGGACCCATTTAGTAAAAGCAGTTTGTATTCTTTATAGTTAAAATGCAGAAGTTGCACCCAGAATTGCTTTTAAAGTAAAACACAAATATGTTGTTAATGGCTATGCGGTAATCTGTGCAGGCGTGATGCACATTTTCCATTGGGGACTTCTGAAGACTGTTTATGCCTAACTCCTAAAGATCCGTTACTACAATGTAGGGCAAGGCTGTATTTGAAACCTCAATATAATCCTATTTTTTTTTGTATAAGAAAATTATGTAAACTAAGGGCATACTCCCTTGGTTTTGGTCTCAGAAATTTAAACCAAGAGTTATTTGTTAGATAAAAGCAAAACTTAACTGAAAAGGACAATGAAAACAGTGATTGAAAACATACTCTTTCATTGGAGTGAGAAAGTTAGCACTTGAGGGAACTGGCTTGTTTTTGCTTCAGGGCTTCTGGTGGGCAGTGCTCTGCTTGGCCAGCACTTTGTTTCACGTTCGTTTTTGTATGACTTCTGATGGAGAGCTTCAGAAAATAAGCTGTAGAGAAGAGAGAAAGCAAAACTCAGAGATGCAGAAAAAAAGCATCAAGTCCCAGTTTAAGAGATCTAATCACTCTTGAAACATCTCAAAATGTGTCAACCATATTTAGAAATAGCTACATTAAAAAAGAAGAAAGCTTGATTCTTTTAACACTGTAAATCTTGGAAAGCAGTGAAAACTAATATTTATGAGGGGGATTGTGAAAGCTTGTGTGACAGTCAGAAGTTACATCACTGTTGATGTTTCAAATTCTTGTGCAAAGTAATGCAATACTGTGTTTATGAATGAATGAACAAATGATGGTGCTGTGCTAAGCATGCTCTATATGGATAAACTGGGTTGAGCTATTTTATATCTCTTATCTTCACTTACGTTACTTTGCCATATACAGTCCCCTATGTTGCAATGTAAATATAGAATACTCAATCCAGTGTATGTATTTTTTATTCTAGATACAGACCCACGTGTATTAGAGAAACAAGAACTTCAGCAGCCAACCTATGTTGCTTTAAGTTACATTAACAGGTAAGCATGATTATTTTTCAGGTATAAATGATCTTAGTGTGCACAGTATGTGTATGTATGCATATGCCAAACTGGTGTGCTTATGTATGCGTTCTGTTTTGTTTCATGGTATATAACACTATGATAACACTTTTTTTGGAAAGACCATTGAATTAAAAATTAATGAAATTTTTAATCACTTTTATATAGGGCACAAGTAGCCCTTCAGGTGCACTGCTCAGATACTTAGGGGATGAGGTTTTAGCCCTTTATTTTTAAGCTAAATCTTGTACATAGCAAGATAATTTGTCTTTGGTTAATTTTCTGTTTTCTTGTGCTCCACACAAGCGAGTGGAGAAGTAATCTTTTTTTTTTTTTAATCAAAAGTGGAATTTAACAGAGAATAGTCCAATATAAAAGAATTTTTTACAGTACTTCAGAAGTTTTTTCAGTTGCAGTGTATATCTTTAAAAATCTTGCTTACCAGCCATATATAACCTAAAACTTGAAAATTTTAAGAAATTAAACCAATCTGTAAAGCATTTATCTAAATAACAGAGCCTTGGCTTTTCAGTTATTGCCTGATGGCAGAACTGAAGCCTCCAGAGTGCTGCAGAATGGGGGGATGGAAGCACTGCTCATGTTTAAGGCTGTGTTATGGTAAAGAGCAGCCTGAGACCTGTTCTGTATGTTCCCTTTCCCCTATGTACATCGCAGAATTCAGTGCAGGTAGCTCAGATTAGTTTTCCCCCGAGAGGAGAATGACCCGTGGAGTGTGCTGCATGGAAGGGAGAGATGGCAAGGTTCTGTGCAGTTGCAGTGCTCCTTTTTCAGAACGTTTGCAAAACTGTCTTCTAATCTTAATTGAACTCTGTACAGGAAGGGTAATTCCTCATTCAAAACACTTTTTCCTGTTCCAGGTAAACCATCATGCTGCTATTCTGGGATTATTTTGCCTTCTTTTTCATCATACTGTTTTTTTGATCAGGTGTACTGTGGTTGAAAGTTCTGGTTATTTGCATTTTGGAAATGCTTTTCTCGAAAAATAGTCTGTATGGGATTGTTGACCCTTATGTATGGGACACCAGTTTCCTTTTGTATCTTTGCTGTCTAGAGGGTGAGATACAGACTCACAAGCCTGGAGGAATTTAAATTTAATTCTAGATAGATTGAGTTGATTCAAACTCTCATGGATCATACATAACACAAAATTTTTCTTTCTAATTCCATATGGCTTTCTATTTCCATATGGCTTTCTATAGTATTTATTGTACAGAAAGAGTGTCAGTGGAGGGGAAAAAGATTTCAAGGTATGAAAGTAAGAAGTGGTGTTCACNATTCCTTTTAAAACTGGTGGACAAAATATAAATTATAGGTCATAATGATTTATTATCACTACATCAAACACTTGCACCAGGCACTGGCTGAATTGCCACAAATCCTTTTGTCAGACAGTTGAGTGCAGCCTTAATGCAGTCCCCAGTATTGATGATTGTTCCCTCCTTACTTTCCATTTGCTTTCTTAGAAGTCAAAATTGGAGTCAGTANAAAAATAGTCTGTATGGGATTGTTGACCCTTATGTATGGGACACCAGTTTCCTTTTGTATCTTTGCTGTCTAGAGGGTGAGATACAGACTCACAAGCCTGGAGGAATTTAAATTTAATTCTAGATAGATTGAGTTGATTCAAACTCTCATGGATCATACATAACACAAAATTTTTCTTTCTAATTCCATATGGCTTTCTATTTCCATATGGCTTTCTATAGTATTTATTGTACAGAAAGAGTGTCAGTGGAGGGGAAAAAGATTTCAAGGTATGAAAGTAAGAAGTGGTGTTCACTTGGTAAAATGACTAAATTTTCTCCACTGCATGAAATCACGATGATTAAGAGTAGCTGGTTTTGACATGATTTCTTACTTGGCAAGTAACTCCTGTTCTTCCTGGAGACAGTCCTACACTTTAAAGCGTATTTTGAAATTAACCATGACCCTTTTAAACACTTATTTCTGTTGATCTCATTTGATGTATAAAACTTTTTTGTTTTTCCAATGTGTAGGCTTGGTATGTTGTTGTGTATGTTGGGGTGTTTCCCTCTTTCCATTATATACTTGGGCATTTTATCTGGTTGCTTTTGTGGTAATTTTACTCAATGTGAGGGAGAGGGAAGGTTTTTTTTAAATTAGGGAAAAGTTGTTTCAAGACCACAGAAAGTGCCACAGGACTTTATTGTCTGATTTGGAATCAGACTACTTCTAAAGTAGTTTGCAAGTGATAACTTCATCAGAATTTCCTGATTTGGTACCCTTTTTAATGGACTTCTGTGTGATGAGACAGTTTTAGTTACTCACCACATATTTTGTCAAAACTTTCTTACTCTTACAATTCTGAGAAATAATTCTGCAGAACTGAATTGAGTTGTTCTTATACTAAAACCCAGTCTGAATTGACTCTTATTTAAACCAGCTGCTGGTTAATTGCTTTTTTAATTGTATTTAAATTTTTTCCAAAGTGCTGATGTCTTTCATTGAACCACCTGCTCCATGCAGCTCAAGCTCTTGGGAGAGCAGCAATATCCATTACACTGCGAGACATGCCTTTCTGTTTCCCACTACTTATGCCAGAGCTGAGCTCTGCTTTGTTGTCCCAGGCTATGAACTCAGATTTTGTAGCCTAATACATGTCATAAACATGTTGCACACTGTTAGATATCAAACACCAGATACTGCTGCACTCTTTTTAAACCCATGCTTTTATGGCTTCCAAGTGGAACTGAACTTAGCTCAGTTCCTGGTGTGAGTTCCAGACCTTAAAGCAATCTTCCTCTGCAGGTTTGTAAATTCAGTATGTTCTGTGCGGGCCGTATGCTCTCACGGAGCCTGGGAAAATAGGGACTTCTGATTCTCAGAGACTGTCAAAATTGTATGATAAAATGTATGCTTAATATACGTTGTGGTGGAAAGATGAAGCAGGTGTGCTTTCTGCTCTGCCCATTGC
>VYZX01025274.1:0-15735 GCA_013401335.1 Brachypteracias leptosomus | reverse complement strand
CTTAAACCACAACAGTCAGGTTGTCAGTTTTATTCTAAAATAACCAGATATCCAACCTTCATTGGGTTTTTTTGTTCCAAAATGAAAACTGCATTCTTATTCCAAGTATTTAGCTTTGAAGAACTTTCTAAATGTCTCATATTTCCTGTGTTAGCTTGAAATACACAATCAATTTCTGCTGTCCTTTCATGCAAGCACTAACTCATTCTGTCCTTGAGGATGCTGGGGTTGTACACCTACTATGCTGTCAAAGACTGAATACATGCTAAAAGTGGAATGACTGCATCTAGGGAGATATGAGATTTCTGTACATGACTTAGAATCAGAATCTGAGCTATCATGGATTCCTCTGGTGCTTTAACAGCCAAAGCCCCAGATCAGTCAGGTTTTGCTGACTATCTTTGCTGTGCTATCTTATAATTTATAACACCCAGACATAACTGAATCATTTGAGGTCCAACATTTTATTAATAATTCTGCATGTTAGACATCGGCTTACACAAATATCAAGCTATAGTCTATGTTTTCACACTTATTGAAAGACTTGATTGCGAACAGATGGTACTTTAAAGCTTTGGGCCATCTCTAAAATAAGTGAGGATGCTAGTGGAGGGTTTTTTCCCAACTGCTGTTTACAGAGATAACATGTTAAGGCTTTGAAACACCTACTGTATGTGTCACAGTTTTCAAAATTGTTGACAAAATGAGCAAGACCTTTATTTTATGGTTTCATTATGAATAGTGTTTTGCAAAATGAATTTCAGTACAATTTTAATTTTCCAGCATCCTAAGTGATGTTTCAAAACAAGTTTCAATTGCTGGAGCAATTAGCAGGATGGGGAGTAATTTTCTTTTCACCATTATTTTCTAGTTAAAAAAGATTTTGATTTGTCAGCATTGTCAAGTACATTTTTTCCAGAACTTGTTTTCCAATTTGTCTGTGATCAAACTGCTATCTCATATGGAATTCAGAAGGGTGTTACTTTTTTTTCTACTTAACGTAGGTGCAGCTATAAATTCAACTGCTTCTTTCATCTGGGGTCTTTTCCTGCAGTATAATGCTAACCTGTCATTCAATCAGAAATCTTAATCACTAACCCATTACTAATTATGTGGTTGCAAGGCTCTACAAATTCTTCTAAGGCTCATATTTTGCCATGCTACATGCAGCCACTGAGAAAAGAATAACATTGCATAGCCACTCTCTCAAAGTAACCATTTTGCCCACATTTTAGTCATGTCATTCTGGCAACCAAAAGAATTTGATTAAGTTTGTCAATTCTGCTTTGGTTTTTAAAATGTTTGCGTTATGATTTCATAAGATCTCATAGCTGAGAGAAAGTTTAGCTTATTCTGAAAGCTACACCATGCTGCATGTCAACAGGTGGTACCAACAACCAGCCTTTCAGTCTAGTAAAGAAAGTATCTGCTGCAAGTAGCACTTATGTATGTGCGTACACACACACAAACCACCTCACCCAGTATTTTGATGAAGTGCAGAAGACCGAAGTGCAGAAGACCAAAGCACAGAGGATGGGAGAATGAGAGATCAAGAATACTGTTTCAATCTTTCACATGCAAAACGAAGTTGTGTATTGATTACTTTGCATGTGCTGAGGACAGTCATAAAAAGATGCTTTTAGGCTACAAATATCCTGATTTTATTGTGTCCTGGCTTATACATTTTATTCAGTTGGATAGTTCAATATAAGTCAATAGCTAGAGAGAAAGAAAACCAAAAAACATTCCATGTGGGAAATGTGATATGCATCTACTTTACATCAGTAGCATCAAGGTCAGTATCATAGAAAAGAAACTTCAGGTATCATTCATTTAGCTGCACAGAATGGAAATTTTATTTATTAAATTAATGCATTAAAAATGAATTTCTGAAGCTTTGCTGACCTTTCTTGAAAAGTAGAAGCTATAACCCTAGCCATCTTTGTAAGACAGCAGCTTATGACTTTATAAAAATAATTAAAAAAAAAAAAAAAATGAACTGAGACATTCAAATAGATGGTGCAGCTTTCACACACACAATTTAAACCATAGCAACAGTTGCCATGTTTTTCTCAGAATGAAGTTAAATGCATTATTTTCCTGGTTTTCATTATTTTCACAACAAAACCTCTGTATATTTGAATATTTATTAGCTAAAAAATAGACTTTTCATGCTTTTAATCCTAATCTGTTGGGATTGGGTTAAAATGGAAAGCTAGGGCAAAGGGTGGAAGGTGTAAACAGGAAGCTGGATAAAAGGGGTATAGGCCTGAAGAATCTTTCTGTCTCAAAGTTATATTTAAAAGATAATTCCATCAACCTTTAAAAAAAATATTCCTTAATGCATAGTCCTGTAGTAGTAATAATAATAAAAGCACTTTAATTGTATATCTAATCTGACCTTCAGGTGAGCATGACCCATAGAAGAATATTAACATTTTTAATAGTTGCTACAGTGCTTGTTTTAAAGAAGTATTCTGTTTAACAAAGACCAACGGATCTTTATGAAAAATATGTTCTTCATTTTTTTCATTCTAGGCATCACTGTCTATTAATGCTTTCATGAGTAGGTCAGTTCATGTTTTCTTCTTCTTTTGGTTTCTGACATTATTCTTCCAATTCTTTCAATGTGCATGAGAAAGAAGAAATTACTAAGAGCGGACAGATGCCAGCAAAGTGATGGAAATAACAGCAAACATAATATTCTTCAGAATAAAGAAAGGTCATACCCCAGGTAAGCTATCCAAGGGTCTCTGTTTAGATTATTGTTTGTGTTAAACAAGATGATGCTTTGAACTAAGCAAGAATTTCTTGATATGGTTCTTGGGGGAAAAAAAAGTCAGCATTATACAATGGGAAACTGCATTTAAGACATGTTTACCACAGTGGAACAAGAAGAGGTACTTAAGGACAGTGGAGTTGGAAACAAAAGGCAGATAAGTGTGGTGGGCCAGACAATATAACAATACAAGAATGGTCTGTGTAAGCAAAAAGCTTAAACAAAAGTTCTGAAAAGCATCAAGGCAAAATATGGTGTTTATTTTCCTACTGAAACTTTCCTCAGCTGTTTTGTTTTGTATTGTTTTTAAAGAAAAAAAGGACATTGTGAGAATTTTTTAGGGTTTTAATTTCTAAGTTATATATAATCTACCAAATTTCAGCCTAATTCAGCTCTAGCAGAGTATCATTATCATATAATACATATATTTGAGGGGGAGGGGGACACAACACACCTCAAAACCTTGGTGGATAGGGAAATATTTGAATTGAAAATGTTAAAGATGTTTCACATCTGACCGCTGTCATAGATAGTTGAAAATGATACAATGGTTGGTGAAATGTCCTGCTATGCTGGGACTAGAAGTCATCTTTTAATTCAGAGGAGTGATGGCTTCTCCACAGAAAGGAACTAATAATCCTTAACCTTTAGCTCCCTTCCTGTGTCTCTCTTTTCTTCCATCACTGGGAGGATAGATGACAATGATAACTCCATTGCTTTCTCATGTGCTATGTTTTGCCAGGCTGCTTGATTAGTTTTGGTTTTGACCTATTGCACTCTAAAAATGAAGATGAAAATGAGTTCAAACTTGTGTTTCAGAGGTCAAAGACCAGAAATTTCCCTACTCCGTCCATTGTCTTTCTATCACAGGAGTAACATTGCCTGCACTATTTGTTACAGAATTTTTAGGCAGTCATTATAGAAAGTATAATTGTACAAAAAGCTTATGGGCTTTCAACCTGCAAGATGGCCCTGCATTTTTGGGTACTGTTGCTAAGGGCTATCATAGACTGACATTTCTATTTTTCATATTAACTAACATATACTAGAACAGCAACAAGTATTGGAATGAAGAAAAGCACAAAATTGGTAGCATTTTCTGGGGGAAAAAAAAAAAAAATCTGTTTTACAGATAACCATGTTATTAAGCTTATATGGATCAATGTAAAACTTCAGTTTACATGACCATATCTGGTAAGAGAGTCCATTGCAAAAAATTTACAAATCATCTTTTTTAAACACTTGCATAAGAACTCAAAATAAACCTTATTATATGTATTTATAACATTTCCATCAGTAAAGTACTTGGTTATATTTTCCACAACTTACATTTAGACAACATAATTTCCAAAGAATGAAGATTGTCTAGATGATCACATCCACAGAGTAGTGGTCAACAGCTAAATGTCCAGATGGAAAAAGGTGACAAACAGTGTCCCTTGGGGGTCTGTATTGTTTAATATCTTCATTAATGATATTGACAGTGGCATTGAGTACACATTCAGCAAGTTTGCTGAGGACACCAAGCTGGGTGGTGCAGTTGATATGCCAGAGGGATGGGATGCTATCCAGAGGGACCTGGACACACTGGAGAGGTGGACCCAGGTGAACCTCAAGAGGTTCAACAAAGCCAAGTGCAGAGTTCTGCGCCTCAGCTGGGGCAACCATTGTTATCAATATAGACCTGGAGAGGACATGCTAGAGAGCAACCCTGTGGAAAAATACCTGGGGGTACTGGTGGATGAAAAGCTGGACATGAACCACCAATGAGCAATTGCAGCCCAGAAAGCAAATCACATCCTGAGTTGCATTAAAAGAAGTGAGGCTACCAGATATGTCCCTCTACTCTGCCCTGGTGAGACCTCACCTGGAGCACAGCATCCAGCTCTGAAACCTCCAACACAAAAAGGACATGGACCTGTTTGGACAGTGTCCAGAGGAAAGCCACTAAAATGAACAGAGGGCTGGAACACCTCGCCTATGAAGAGAGACTGAGAGGGATGGGGTTGTTCAGCCTGGAGAAAAGAAAGCTCCAGAGGGACCTTATTGTGACCTTCTAATACCTGAAAGGGGCCTATAAGAGGGTGGGGGAGGATCTTTTCACAAGGGTTTGTAGCAACAAGATGAGGGGTAACGGTTTCAATCTAGAAGGGTAGATTTAAGCTGGACGTTAGGAAAAAGTTCTTTAATACGAGGGTGGTTGATCACTGGAACAGGTTGCCCAGGGAGGTGGTGGCGTCAGTGTCTCACCACCCTCGTGGTGAAGAACTTCTTCCTAACGCCTAATCTGAATCTACGCACCTCTAGTTTTGATCTATTCCCCCTAGTCCTACCACTACCCGACTTCCTAAAAAGTCCCTCACCAGCTTTCTTGTAGGCCCCCTTAAGATACTGGAAGGCCACAATAAGGTCTCCTTGGAGACTTCTCTTCTCCAGACTGAATAACCCCAACTCTCTCAGTCTGTCCTCTTAGGAGAGGTGCTCCAGCCCTCTGATCATCCTCATGGCCCTCCTTTGGACACGTTCCAGCACGTCCATATCTTTCTTGTAATAGGGACTCCAGAACCAGACACAGTAGTCCAGGTGGGGTCTCACAAGAGTGGAGTAGAGGGGGAGAATCACCTCCCTTGACCTGCTGGTCATGCTTCTCTTGATGCAGCCCAGGATACGATTGGCTTTCTGGGCTGCAAGTGTACACTGACGGCTCATGTTGAGCTTCTCATTCACCAGTACCCCCAAGTCCTTTTCTTCAGGGCTGCTCTCAAGCCAGTTACTGCCCAGCCTATATCGGTGCTTGGGATTGCCCCAACCCAGATGCGGGACCTTGCACTTGGTCTTGTACTTCATGAGGCTGGCATGGGCCCACCTCTCCAGCCTGTCAAGGTCCCTCTGGATGGCACCCCTTCCCTTCAGCGTGTCAGCCACACCACAGAAACTTGGTGTTATCAGGAAACTTGCTGAGGATGCACTCAATGCCACTGTCCATGTCTCTGATGAAGACATTAAACAAGACTGGTCCCCGTACTGATCCTCCACTTGGACATGTACCCATTGACAGCTACTCTTTGGGTGCGGCCATCAAGCCAGTTCTTTATCCACTGAGTTGTCCATCCATCAAACCCATATTTTACGGGCTTGGAGACCAGGATGTCTTGCGGGATGTGTCAAAGGCTTTGCTCAGGTCCAGGTAAATGACATCATTTGCTCTTCTCTTGTCTATTGATGTTGTGACCTTCTCATAGAAGGCACAATTTGCCCTTGGTGAAGCCATGTTGATTGTACCAAATCACCTCTTTATTATTCTTCTGCCTCAGCAGTGCCTCCAGGAGGATCTGCTCCGTGATTTTACCGGGTACAGAGGCAGTTTAACTTCAGATGAACAAAGATGAGAACAAAAGCCTTAGAGCTAGAATACTAAAGATGTAAATTACTAAGGAAAATGGTGTACAAAAGTGTTATAAAATTATTTCAGTGCTTAGAATTGGGTTTTGAAATATTTCTCATTGGAATAAATTCATCCTGCAGTGCTGAAGTACTTCACCTCAGCTTATTTTTGGTCAGCTGACTTTACATATCAGAAAGACATAGAAAGGTAGAGAGATTTGTCTTGTAGTAGTCAAAAGCTTTTTTTTCTGTATAATTTGTAACACTACAGCATATGACTTGGGAGTACTGTGATTACCTTAATGAACTTTGCTTATAAAACTGAAAGATATGTTGTGAAAGGAAACAGAGAACTAGGAAAATGTCTATATAAGTAGTTTTATAAAAATTCAGTTTTCTTCTGATAGTATAAAACTGAATTAGAAAAAATAACTTTCTGCTGTGAATCACTCTAATACTGAAGCAGCTATGTATTTATTTTTATTCCTAGAAAGCTCCACTTGGTAAAACCAGAATCTATGTGATACAGCCAGAAACAGAAAAATGGGAAAAATGACACTGAAAGAACCAGTTAGAGAAAACTCTCACACCCTAGAATTATGTCTCATGTGAGTGATTGAGCAATTGCTATCAGAAATGGAAACAGCTAATGGAATAATCACCAATTCCTGAAGCTTCCTGAAATTTGCCCTTCAGCAACCCTTTTTTCTTACCTAGAATGGGCCTGAAAGATTAGTTTTCAAGCAGATGTCTGTCTTTCCTAGGCAATCAGAAAGCAAGCACAAACTTTTATGCAGAAACAGTGAAAAACAAATGTGAAGCTGCTTGTTAACAGCACAGAGGTGATAATAGCTTAGACATATTCATACAGACCTACAATTAGGAGAATAGTAGGAACATATCCTGTGAAAAGGCATAGGTAGATAGTGAGATGGTGAAGAAGCTACTTCAGAACAGACAGGCTTCCAGCTGAAATGAGCATGACTAATTAGAAGCATATTTAACAACCTCTGCAAGGTCTGACAACTTATACAAATACTGCCTCATGCTGACAGAAAAACAAACTTGAAGTTTTTGTCCATTAAAGTGGTCAGATTCATATCACAACATCTAAAACAAAGGGGTGTTTTAAACTGCTGACATTAGTCAGGCCCCACAGCCAAGTCATCTCTTCCAGAAAAGAATCCAGAAGGTGGCATAAAAATTATTGTCCGTCAAAATTGTTTCTTCACAGAGCATCAGAATTCAACTTTGATTTCCAGGAAATTTGTCCTTTTTATGTAAGGATAACACCTTTACTAATAATGAGATTTTGCATTCCAAAATGCTGTTTTGACTTTCCTAAGGGAGTTGGTTTAATTGATAGGTTGTAAGAATCATTACAAACTATGACATAAATTAAATCTCTGTGGTATAAGTTCAGATATCCCTATGAAGGGAAAATTTGACTCCACAGTTATATGCTTCCTAGAAGTAGTAGGATGATTAAGGATGGGTAACTTTTTAAAAGTTTATCTTCTTTTTTTTTAAAAAAAATACAGTTTTCAACCAGGGTTTACAAAAGTAAATTCAAATACATCCCTCAACAAGAGTTATTCTTGTTCTGCTTAGGTAGATTCCATTTTACTAAAGTAGAGTTAAGCTCACTGGATTTTGAAATAAAAAAGAAAAAGCTTTTTTTCATTGTAATAACAGAAATTCCAATTCATTAAAAGCTACATTAAAGACATTTTTTAAAAGGAAATTATGAATATGGTTTTCAGAGGATGAAATTAAATTAATATTTTGCATTTTCAATCCTGTAGAACTGTCGACAACAAAGCCAGCAGAGCAAATATGTGAATTCTGGCTTCTGAGACAGGATAGCTCTTACCAAGAACAAATAACAAAGGTGTAAATCAAGAGGATTATTCTCTTCTTATAAGACTCATCAGACAGGGACACAAAAGTCCTTTTTGGTTTCACAGAGCAGGAAGGTACAGATGAACTAAAAGGAATAATAATAGATTTAGGAGATAATGAAGAAATTGTGGCTATTATACAGCAAAGAATAAAAGATTCAACTTGTGGAGTCAGAATTTCTGTACAATTTTTTGGAATAGGACAAAGACAGGACTAAAGTCTTTCAACGCAAGATTCTTCCTTGTATGTTTTGCCGGTCCTTCAGGGGAAAAGATAAAAAGCTTAAATAATGTCAGACCTGGAATGATGCTATAGAGTACATCTACAAAAAATGGCATCTCTACTCACTGATGCAGAAACATTTATCTATTCCTCCATAAAAATATTTTGTAGAGGCTTCTACGGTCAGAAAGTTAATCACCTTTGCTGTAAGGTATTCAAGTAGGAGTATACACAAAATTACAATTCTGATGAGAATTTAAAAGAACAAGAAATTAATTTCTTTTTCTTAACACTTCTGTATTCATGTTAAATTGCACTTACTGGGCCATATTCCATAGAACAGATGAAAATAATTAAACAAATCAAACATAAAGGACAACCAAAAAATTCAAGCTGCTGCTGTAATCCTGAAATTCATAGGGGTTATTAAAAGTATCCCAAATCCTCAAGATACCCCAGACCACTTCTTCATAAAGATTAAGAAAAAGAAGTTACGAGTAAGGGATAGAAAATATCTCACTAAGGAATTTTACAGAAAATGCCTGGTCATGGAATTCATCATGTAAATGAAAAAAAAAACAGCTGAAATTCTTCCATTACTAGAATACTGCTGCAGTACTGTCACACAAGGTAGTCTCTTATAGCCAGACTCTAAACCAAAGACAATTGTGGATCTCAAGAGCTTAAGTCCATGCGGTTTTGACAGGGAAAACAGCTGGGATGTGGACTCATTTGTCACATCTTGGCTTCAGAAACAGGTAGCATTCAGTGATTACTTCATCCCTTCTTTCTCAGTATCAGAGAAGCCTTTTACAGCAAGGTCAGCATTTTCAAATGTAACAGTTACTTTGCAATGGTACCAGGAATAAGTTTTTTCTTCATCTAGAGTTGCAATCACAATGTCCTAGCTGTTTCTTTGGTTGTTGGTAACACATATGAATAATTCATAGATAATTCAATGATTCAGCAGCTGAAAATCCTAGATGATTCTGGACACTTCATCCAAATGCCACAAATACTTCTAATTTTTCTTCATCTTAATTGTCTGATTATATTCAGGATGCTGTTTTTTAACAAAAATTTTACTTATTCCATCTACTCTGTGTTAAAGTGAGCCATGCCAGGTGGGAGTGAAGTACAATATTAAATTAAAAAAGAAAGAAGCAATATTATCTAATAACAGATCATGTCACAGTGTGAACTTATACAACCAGACTGAAACAAACTTTGGGAAACCAACCACCATAAACAACTTACTTGCCAAACAGGAAGTAGAAAAATTAGCCTCTACCCCAGCCATTGCTATTGACTCACATTTAAAGTGATCTTTCGAGGTCCCTTCCAATCCCTTACATTCTGTGATTCTGTGATTCTGTGATCTGATAGATTAGTATCCCTGGAAGTAAACCTATGGGCAATCTGAAGAATCAGCAGAGTGGTTGGCCTTTTATTGTTTGTACTGAGAGATTTACAGAGGTTATTGGTCATTTTAATAACTTTTTGCTGTGGTATTTCCCCAGATAAAAGATATATTTGAAAGAGGAAGGAAGACAAGAAAGTATTAATTCATTAATGTTGTAGATGTTTAGCATGGACATTATCATATGCCAAAAAGATACACATATGTAATAAAGATGAAAGTACATAAACACTCTGGGTAACAGAATTAGAAGATTTTTGAAATTGCTTATCTTACATGTTTTATTGGGAGATGAGAATTATTGTAAAAAAAAAAAAATAGTAACAAGCAGTGATGCAAGGCATTTGCCTTTTATTTTCTTCCTACATTAAGAATTCAAAACAAAGATATTTTTTGTTACAACTTGAGTTGTAACATTAAGGAAAAGAAAGAAAATCAATGAAACATAGTGGAATGATCCCCTATAAAAATATAGTCCTTAAGGAAACACAGATCTATAACAATAGTATTGGTTTATTAATATGAAACATGAAGTAAGATTGAGAAAAGCACTTCTTTCTGGTAAGGAATCTGATTTAACACAGGATCAGTGGTTAGATTATTTATAAAGTATAGCACAATGTACTACTATGTCTGAGATTAAAGAAATTAATTTCTCATTTAAATGGAAGCATGTGCATTTATTCTTCAAGGTGTTCTGTTTCATGATTGAGTGATAATAAATGAAATACAATATCAAATGTAAAATTAATATTTAAGGCAGGAATTATGCAAAATGTATGCAATGTAGTCTATAATTACCTTTGTGTTCATCCTGAATGTTGAACTGTGTGTAGTCAATAGTGTATGTATAATGCATTTGGAATACCAGAATTTAAACTGTTAGGGAAGTTTATCAATTTACCATATTTTCAGGGAATGGAAATAAGTTGACTTTTTGTTCTTTCTTTTTTCTATTTCAATAATAAGTCAAAGAGGTTCAATTACATCAACTTCTGACAGACTAATTTAACATTGTTCTTTGTGACTCCCCTGTGTCAAAGCCCGTAGGATTCCTTGTCTATGTAACCCAAAGGTCCTGATTCTTGTCTCAGCTATGGGAACAGTGTGCACAAGCTCACAATGAGGTCATAGTGAAGGATTCTGGTGAGTAATCAAAATAGTTAATCATGTGGCAGAAACAATGAAACTGTTATCAGTTTAGACTCTGAAGCATTGCATAAAGATTAAGGACCTGAGAGAAACAAATTGCCACATCTTGTCTCTGTATTAGCAATTGAAAATACAGTTTTGCTTTCTTCCCCCAAGAAAAAGTTCAGACTGAAAAACACAGGCTTGTTTGTTTTGCCTGTTTCAAAACAACAAAGGCCAGATTATACTTCAGCAAACTAGTCTGGCTAGCAATTTCTAAATTAATTTCTGGAACTTTTAAATACTTGTATTTTAAATTTTTTTTTCCTCAAATAGATTTTGTTTTCTAAGATGTGGTTGTTCTTCCCAGTAATGACCCAATTTTGCAAGACAAAAACCCATCACTTTTGATACATTCATTTGCTTCTGAAAGTCGTGTTTACTGACATGTATTTTCTATATAGTAGTTACTTTCTGCATTTCAGTCTTACATAGTGATTATCATAGAAGAGAGAGGCATAATTTTCTTTCTGTCCTATCCTATCTGCTTCATTGAGTGTCCACCTTAATATGGAAAGATTTCTCTTACACAAGGTCACTGAACAAAATTCTTCTTCCTACTGCAATGCAAAACAAGCCTTTCTTAAAACCTATTATTTACAGTAAGTTCCAGTCTCTTGGATCTCATTTTCTGGACTTGAAAAAGTAGAGTAGAGTAGACTAGACTAGTTCAGTTGGAAGGGATCTGCAACAACCAAGTCCAACTGCCTAACTTCAGGTCTGACCAAAAGTTAAAACGTATTATAAAGGACATTGTCCAAAGGCCTCTTAAACACTGACAGACATGGGGCATGAATCACCTCTTTAGGAAGTCTCTTCCAGTGTTTGACCACCGTGTTGGTAAAGAAATATTTCCTAATGTCAAGTTTGCCTGTCTCCTGGTGCAACCATTCCCAGGCCTCCTGTCACTGGATCCCAGAGAGAAGAGATCAGCACCTCCCTCTCCACTTCACCTCCTCAGAAAGCTGTAGGGAGCAATGAGGTCACCTCCAGCTTCCTTTTCCCCAAACTAGAAAAACCCAGACTCCTCAGCCACTCCTCAAAGGACATACCTTCCAGCCATTTGTGAGCTTTGTTGCTCTCTTCTGGAGGCATTCAATATTCTTTTAAAATTGCATGACCGAGAATTGCACACAGTACCCAACATAAGGTCTCGCCAGTGGTAAAAACAGCAGGATAAAACCTCATGACCAGTTGGTTATACTGTGTTTGATGCACCCCAGGGTGTGGTTTGCCCTCGTGGCTACCAGGACACACCACTAACTCGTATTGAGCTTATCATCATGCAGTAGCCCCAGATCCCTTTCTGAATGTCTGCTTTCCAGCCACTCCTGTTCCCATTTATACTTGCATCTGGCATATATTTATAATTGTTTTCCTCTCACCTTCTAAAGACTAAGACTAGAGGAAAGAAAACTAACATCTGTCATAGTAGTGAAGAAAAGATGCAAAAATGAATCCCTTTTTCCCCATGTCAAAACAGCAAGAGAGACTCCCTGTCCACAAACATTGGTGATGCTGTCATAGAGAAATAGAATGGCTGGAAGGGGCCTNCCCCCTAGTCTGTATTGATACTGGAGATTGCCTTTACCCAGGCGCAAGTACTTGCACTTGGCCTTGTTGAACCTCATGAGGTTCACATGAGACCACTTCTCAAGCCTGTCTAGGTCCCTTGGGATGGCTTCCCTTCCTCCTAACAAATCAACTGCACCACTCAACTTGCTATGGTCTGCAAACTTACTGAGGGTGCACTCAATCCCACTGTCATAGGTTCCAGTACAGATCCTGGAGGGACTTCACTTGTTACTGTTTTCCATTTTGACAGTGAGCCATTGACTGTTTGCGCACAGCCATCCAGTCAATTCCTTATTCATCTAACAGTCCATGCATCAAACCCCTATTTCTCCAATTTAGAGGTAAGAATAATATGGGGTACTATATGAGAGTCTTTACAAGAGTCCAGGTAGATTGCATCTTTACCTCTTTACTTGTCCCCTGATACAATCCCTCCATCATAGAAGGCCACTAGGTACAATTTGCCCTTGATGAAGTCATGTTGGCTGACTGTAATCACCTACCAGCCTTCCTTATGCTTCAACTTAAATTCTAGGAGGATCAGCCCCATATTTTACCAGAAATGGAGATGGGGCTGATGATTTGGTAGTTTCCTGGATCTTCAGTTCTACCCACTTTTAAAATGGTTGCAGTATTCCCTTTTGTCCGGTCACTGGAGACTTAATCTGACTGCCCTGGCTTTTCAGAAGTCAGAGGTGTGCCAAATAAAATACTAAGATTAAATGCTTTTAAGTATTTTACCAGTTAAAAATAACCAGCTGTGTGGTAAAGTCCATGTGCAAAAAAATATTTCTTTTACATTTCTCTTTCATGCACACTTCTTGTGACAGTTTTCCTGTCAACAGCTGCAAATTAATTGAATGACCACTCGCAGAGGGGGACAAAATCTGAAATGCAGTGCTATATTTTATGTATCTATACAATTGTTCTGATTTGAGTCAGAACAGAACAATTCTGTTCATTATTTTGCTTTTTGCTTATATCTCTTCTAACTAACTGAACTTTCTGAAGTTAACAGCATATGCTTACAGACAATGTCTGTTCCTAGCAGTGATAACGTTTGATGTTTAGAGTTACTACCAAGGATTGGTACGCAGACCAAGGTCACTACTAAATCTTGTGTACCACATCAGGGGTGAAGAAAGTGAAAGGCTGCACCTACAGGGAGGAGCAGCCAGAACAGGTGACTTTAAACTGACCAATGAGGTATTCCATCCCATATACATCATATTCAGTATAAAGCTGAGGGATCCTGAGGATCAAGCTCTGTATTTCAATGGCCAACATCTAAGGAGGACTCTGTTCATTCTGCCTTCAATCCCGATCCATATGTTCCTGAATCCACTTCCAGAATCCAGCTCCTGCATCTGGTTCCCATCTGCTGCTGAGTCCAGTCTAAAACCTCCCCAGTGCCTGCTCCACAGCATCAGCGGTGGTGATGATGCAATTGCCATCAGTCGGGTTGGGTTCAATACTAGTTTTGTATTTTACATATATCCCATTTTGTTGTTATGATTATTATTTTCATTAAAACTCTTTTAGTCTTCTCTAATCCATGAGACTCTCTCCCTTATTCCCTTTCTCTTCCCCTTTGAGAGGGAAGAGAGGTTAACAGAGAGCATCTGTTGTAGGTCTAGCAGACAGCCCTCACTCTAAACTTTGATAACAATGATTGCAAANCCTCCCTCTCCACTTCACCTCCTCAGAAAGCTGTAGGGAGCAATGAGGTCACCTCCAGCTGCCTTTTCCCCAAACTAGAAAAACCCAGACTCCTCAGCCACTCCTCAAAGGACATACCTTCCAGCCATTTGTGAGCTTTGTTGCTCTCTTCTGGAGGCATTCAATATTCTTTTAAAATTGCATGACCGAGAATTGCACACAGTACCCAACATAAGGTCTCGCCAGTGGTAAAAACAGCAGGATAAAACCTCATGACCAGTTGGTTATACTGTGTTTGATGCACCCCAGGGTGTGGTTTGCCCTCGTGGCTACCAGGACACACCACTAACTCGTATTGAGCTTATCATCATGCAGTAGCCCCAGATCCCTTTCTGAATGTCTGCTTTCCAGCCACTCCTGTTCCCATTTATACTTGCATCTGGCATATATTTATAATTGTTTTCCTCTCACCTTCTAAAGACTAAGACTAGAGGAAAGAAAACTAACATCTGTCATAGTAGTGAAGAAAAGATGCAAAAATGAATCCCTTTTTCCCCATGTCAAAACAGCAAGAGAGACTCCCTGTCCACAAACATTGGTGATGCTGTCATAGAGAAATAGAATGGCTGGAAGGGGCCTTTACAGATCATCTAGTCAAAGCCCCCTGCCATGGTGTCCTACACCTTTCACTAGACCAGGTTACCCCAAAGCCCCATACAACCTGGCCTTGAACACTGCCAGTGACAGGGCATCCACAGCTTCTAGGCAACTTGTTTTAGTGTCTCACCATCCTCATCATAAAACATTTGTTCCTCGTATTTAATTCAAAGCTACCCTAATCCAGTTTAAAACAATTGCCTCTTGTCCTATCACTACAGGCTCTGGCTCTCAGTCTTTCCTATAATGTTGCTTTATACATTGAAATGCCACAATAAGGTCTTCATGAAGACTTCTCCAGGCTGAACAATCCCAGCTCTCTCAGCCTGTCCCCATAGAAGAGATGTTCCAGCCCCCTGATCATTTCTGTGGCCCTTTTCTGGACCTGCTCCAACAAGTCCTTTTTCCACTTGTGCTGGGGAGCATAGTATTGGATACAGTACTCAAGGTGGGGTCTCACAAGAGCAGAGAGGGGAAAATCACCTCCTTTTCACTGCTGGCCACATTTCTTTTGATGCAGCTCAGGACATAATTGGCTCTTTGGGCTGCAAGCACACATTGCTGGCTCATGCCTGATTTCTCATCCACCGGTATCCCAAGTCCTTCTCCTCAGGCTGCTCTCAATCCATTCCCCCCCTAGTCTGTATTGATACTGGAGATTGCCTTTACCCAGGCGCAAGTACTTGCACTTGGCCTTGTTGAACCTCATGAGGTTCACATGAGACCACTTCTCAAGCCTGTCTAGGTCCCTTGGGATGGCTTCCCTTCCTCCTAACAAATCAACTGCACCACTCAACTTGCTATGGTCTGCAACCTTACTGAGGGTGCACTCAATCCCACTGTCATAGGTTCCAGTACAGATCCTGGAGGGACTTCACTTGTTACTGTTTTCCATTTTGACAGTGAGCCATTGACTGTTTGCGCACAGCCATCCAGTCAATTCCTT
>VYZX01025269.1:0-13667 GCA_013401335.1 Brachypteracias leptosomus | reverse complement strand
GTCCATTGATCTCCTGCCGCAGTTCTGTTGTTACCATTATTTGCAATCATTAAGGTTTTTTATTTTAATTAGGTAAGGTAAGACATGAATGTTTCCTGAAATGTCTCCAGTATGGTTGAAATTTGTTGGACCTTCAAGTCATTTAGCTAAGCTTTTAGACAAAACCCTTTCTCAGTCTCACATAGTGGTGGACAAATGCTTGGCTACCATACTGTTGCATAAATTTGTGCTGATAGGTTTAGATAAAATTACAGATGCTGATATTTTTTAAATGTAAAATATTAATAGTCAAATTAGATATAGGATTTCTCACAGCTGAATAGATTCATGTTGACCTGGGCATGATGACTAGAATCACGGAATCATGGAATATGAGGGATTGGAAGGGACCTTGAAAGATCATCTAGTCCAATCTCCCCGCCAGAGCAGGAACACCTAGATCAGGTCACACAGGAATGTGTTCAGGTGGGCTTTAAATGTCTCCAGAGAAGGAGACTCCACAACCTCCCTGGGCAGCCTGTTCCAGTGCTCTGTCACCCTCACTGTGAAGAAGTTTCTTCTCATATTTATATGGAACCTCCTATGTTCCAGCTTGCACCCATTGCCCTTTGTCCTGTCATTGGATGCCACTGAGAAGAGCCTGGCTCCATTCTCCTGACACTCTCCCTTAACGTATTTATAAACATTAATGAGGTCACCCCTCAGTCTCCTTTTTTCCAAGCTAAAGAGGTCCAGCTCCTTCAGCCTTTCATCATAAGGGAGATGTTCCACTCTCTTAATCATCGTAGTGGCTCTGCGCTGGACTTTCTCAAGAAGTTCCCTGTCCTTCTTGAACCGAGGGGCCCAGAACTGGACACAATATTCCAGATGAGGTCTCACCAGGGCAGAGTAGAGGGGCAGGAGAACCTCTCTTGACCTACTAACCACACCCCTTCTAATACACCACAGGATGCCATTGGCCTTCTTGGCCACAAGGGCACATTGCTGGCTTATGGTCATCGTCTTGTCCACCAGAACCCCCAGGTCCCTCTCTCCTACGCTGCTTTCCAACAGCTCAGTCCCCAACCTATACTGGTACCTGGGGTTGTTCTTGCCCAGATGCAAGACTCTACACTTGCCCTTGTTAGACTTCATCAAATTTCTCCCCACCCAACTCTCCAGCCTGTCCAGGTCTCGCTGGATGGCAGCACAGCCTTCTGATGTGTCAGCCACTCCTCCCAGCTTTGTGTTGTCAGCAAACTTGCTGACAGTACACTCTAATCCCTCATCCAAATCGTTGATGAATATATTGAATAGCATTGGTCCCAGTACTGACCCTTGGGGGACTCCACTAGATACAGGTCTCCAGCTAGACTCTGCCCCATTGACCACAACTCTTCTATCCTGCAGCCAGTTCACAATCCACCTCACTACTCGATCATCCAGACCACACTTCCTCAGTTTAGCTGTGAGGATACTATGGGAGACTGTATCAAAAGCTTTACTGAAGTCAAGGTAGACCACATCCACTGCTCTGCCATCATCTATCCACCTGGTTATATCCTCATAAAAGGTTATCAGGTTGGTCAAGCATGACTTCTTCCCCTTGGTGAAGTCATGTTGACTGCCCCTAATGACCCTCATCCTTGATATGCCTAGAGACAGTGCCAAGGACAAGTTGTTCCATCACCTTTCCAGGGATGGAGGTGAGGCTGACCAGCCTATAATTACCTGGGTCCTCCTTCTTGCCCTTTTTGAAGACTGAAGTGACATTTGCTTTCCTCCAATCCCCAGGCACCTCTCCTGTTCTCCATGATTTACTAAAGATGACGGAGAGTGGCCTAGCAATGACTTCTGCCATCTCCCTTAGCGCTGGCAGGTGCATCCCATCAGGACCTATGGATTTATGTACATCCAGATTGCTTAATTGCTCCCTAACCCAGTCCTCATCAACCAAGGCAAACTCCTCCTTTGTCCTGACTACCTCTGGGGCCTCAAGGATCTGGGGCTCCTGAGGACAGCCTCCAGCAGTATAGACACAGGCAAAGAAGGCATTCAGTAACTCCGCCTAGAAATATGACTATCCATCTGTTGTTATGAAGGATAAATGTCAGCCAGTCTTCAGACTGAAAAAAAATGCCTTTCAATATGAGTAGAACCACTTTGAACTAATTGCTTTTGAAGGATCATCCCACCATACCTTTTAAACCAAACTCCTTTACTCAAATCTAAAAAGCACCTGTAGATTCATTGCCCTGTCTGCAGTGTGGTTTCTAGATCAAGCCTTGAAGCTGATGTGATTTGAGCTTGGATTTGGCCCATTGTGCACATGTATGAAATGGTACCACTGCCTTCAGAGGCACATATATCACAGAGAAAAGCATTCTAAGCCCCAGAGAGGCTTAAAAGCTCCCCTTCCCCCCCTACATACCTTTCACAAATGCATGGACACATGTATATAGCCATGCTTGCTTTTCTGCATTGTGAGTTTTCTTTAGCTTCTCTCACATTCAGAAGTAAAACGTAGTTTTGTATTTACTATCAAAATTGGAGCATGAGCTAATCAGAATCAATTGTCAGCTGTGAGATGGGAGGAACGAAACAGAGGAAGAATAGCAGGGCATCAACTGGACTCGTGAAATTCAAAATAAAAACAACAAGCAAATCTATGTTTCATCCTGTTTCATTCTACCTCTGTCATCCCCTTCATCATGCAGATGACTGTCCAGTAGCTCTCAGTACATAAAAAACACAATCCCTCCTGTCCACCAAATTTCTATAGCAGCTGCCAGCTCTTTGTACAGCTTCTAGATAAAAATGATGGAAAAATCATATTTCACAAACCTATTAGCTTTTAAATTCTTCCTTATTTCATTTTAAAAGGAGTTGTTTGGTTTTTTTAAATCAGTGAAGCCTAGTTACTTTTCATCAGGATACAAAGAGCGGCAACCAAACTAGACCTAGGAGGCTGGAAAACAAATAGGTGGGAAAATTAATAACAAGTACTCATATTTACACTTGCTATAAAGAAACCTTTGTGTTGCAGGATGCTAGATAATACATGGCATGCCATCTGGTTTGCCCAGACATGGGGCAATGAGATTTGTAGATTACAGCTGGTCCTATGTAGCCATTATCACCCAGTTAACCCAGTGAACAGAATCAGCCCATGGACAAAGAACAGCCAAGGCAAACACAGGAAGCAATGGTGCTGGCAGCCACAACTGCAGGTTCAGTTGAGAGCATGAGTGTACTTGCTGATTCCCTGTTTTTGCTAAACTTTCACAGCAGCTTCTACAAATAACACTTTCAGCTACCTCTTGCTAAATAAAAGATTCTGTCTCATGCTGTTGCACAGACCAGTACTCTCAAATGCGTAAGAGCAAACACTGCATGATGCCCTCAGCTTGTACAACATGGGGAGAACACCCTTTTGATGTAACAAGTCACAGTGAGCAAATGTGTTTTTGTCTTTGAGTATCAAGCAGAGACTCCTCTCAGATACATTCACTTGTTCAAAAGCTAGTTGTCTGGTCTATACTAGCCTTGTAAGCCGATTGATTCTCTAGTAAACGGGAAGAGATGCTCAAAAGAGCTATTCCATGTAGAGTTGTACAGATAACAGATGGAGAGGAGAAGGTGGGGAAACACTCTGGAGTTGCCCCTTTCCCTTGGAGGACTGCCAGTGACTACATCCCTAGCACTTACACCAGAAATGTTAGGCAACCCAAGATCCCTTTTCTTGTAGAGCTGAATCAAGCTAAAGTCCTCAGTTCTTATTTTCAGAGTGGTGAATGACCTGGCTCAGCATATACAGACCAAGAAAATCTCCAGGTGTAGAGACAAAAGTTGCTCCATGAGTTCTACCACAATAATAAGTAAAAGAACGTGAAAGAGAGAAAGTTTTTTCTTGGAGAGCCTGACGCTGGGCAACAATTTCCATTAGAAACAGGCATCACAGCATCACTGCCCTTTTCTTTAAGTGTGAAACATGTTTCTGACTTTGTCTATCCTGAAAGAAGTATACAGTAGTGCTTATCATAAAATAAACGAAAAAACAAATTAATAAGCCAAAAAACCATACTAAACAAATCATGCAAACTCTCAAAAACACTTCTTGCATGGGAACAGCATGCGAAAGAGGACGTGGAGCACACATGACAAACGCTATTCATATCACTCAGAGCACTGCTGGGGGGCTCTCATATATTAAAATGACTTATACAGGAAAAGATCACTATGATTAACCCTAGCTTTCCTTTTGGATCAGCTTTACTTAAAAAAGCCTTAAATTGTTTGGATCCTGACTGACCCATGTTTGATTAAAATGACACACCTTCATGAAGACATCTTGACATTCACAAAATACAAGGCAATATAAATACCAGACATTTTAGGTTCTGATTCTGATGAAGTCTGCTCATTATTTTTACACTTGAGCCACAAGACTGACAGCATAATATATAACCAGCTACAGCTAAAAGAAATATGATGAAAAATTAAATTAAAAGACAATCTCCACATAGAATATCTTATTTTTTTTCTGAGAAATATGGAAACACTTTTTGGTATCTTAGTAGTTATTCTCCACACTAGCCTGTTGCTGGTTTTAGTAGCACATGAACCAAAATCACAGAAACCGGAATGGTTACAATGAATTATATGCAACACATTTTAAAATATTCATTGTCTTTCCAGAAAAAAACCCAGTGTATGTTTGGGTGTAGGAAAGCTTGGGCACTGTATTTGGGAGTAAGTCTTCCAATATAATTTACACTATCATAGCAGTTGAGTGATATTAAATATTCTCTGTGCTATTTAATATGAATTTCAAGCTTTACTTACCAATCCTGCACAGCATTGAATGATTCTTCATTCGTGATGTCATACATTAAAATGAAGCCCATTGCACCCCGGTAGTAAGCTGTGGTAATTGTTCTGTATCTCTCCTGACCTGCTGTGTCCTGAAACAATAACAAACAAAATTTTTACACGTTGCAAGTAAATTGACAGAAGATTTTTATTTTTTTAATAGAAAGAAAATTCTGACAACAGTTATTGTACAACTCTGCCATTCTACTCATAAAACTAATCAAGAGGGAGAAAACTGAGAATAGTAGGAAAAAGGAGAATGCTGCATTGGATTATAATAGAAGAGACACATCCATTCTGTCATGAGGTGAGAGAAGCAGAAGGGCATGGCCTCACTGCTTCATTTCACTCAGCCTCAGACTTGGGTAAGAACATTGTCTCATGCTCCTGCCTTGAACCTTCCCAGTTTGGCAGAGGAGACATGTAAAACCTCATGTCCTGGATAAAATGCTAGCACAAAATAGCATCCTTAGATAATCATTATAAGATCAGAATGGTTCCTGAAGTCCAGAAACATCCTGACCAAAAAGGTAATGTCTAATTGTTCTGCTCTTGCAATTTTAAGCCATTGCTGCTCATGTCAGCTTTAGCACCAATACAGACCTGTGCTGACAAAATAAAAGCTTGAGGACAGTGCTTTTACAATAAGGATGATATCTGAAAAGAAAAAAAGTTTGCTAACAGCCCTTTAACTCAAACCAGTTTTCTCCCTCATTTTCTGTATCTCATTAAATTGCCTTTAAAGTACAAAGATGTCTTCAATTCTCCTACTGCTTGTTTTACTTATTTCCATTAAAAAAATTTCAGGGCAGGGACTACCTGTTCCTACATTTGCATGCAATGTTTAGCATAACCACCTAAGTCTGTACTGAGGTTGTGAGACAACAGCAACAACTAAAATACAGGAGATAACTATTTCCTGTTACAGCATACTTATTTAATATTTTTAAACCATAAACTTTAAAAGCTTTAGATGAGACACATGTAACATTTCAGTGTAATCCTATAACCATCTAACAGATCATCTGTGAGCATTCAATTTTAACAAACTGAAACTTAATTTCATTATTTCATTTTTTTTGAGTGGATAAGAAATAGTTTACTTTCCAATAAGTGGGCCTCCTTCTTTACACATATATCATTAATCTTATAAACTAACAAAGAAAAAAAAAGATATTCTACACACATCAGAAACCACTTGCAGAATAAGAAACATAACCAAGACAGTTACTGAAACCAACTCAGGTTTTAGGTAAAATATATGCATTCTGTTCATTCTGGATTAGAGCTGCTACTGTTTTGATGTAGTTTCAGTGATCCAAGATGGAAAGCTAATGTAGAAGTTACACTCTAATAGGTCTCACAGGAGGTTAGGTTATGTCTTTGAGGGAAAGGCCAGACAGACCTAAACTTTTTATGCTTACAATCCCAGGTGGGTAAGCTTCTACCAACTGTGATCTGCAGGTTTGTTAGCTGCTCCCAAATTTCCTGGTGTAAGGTATTAAAGACTCTTGTGCTAAGCCTGTGCATATTCTAATATTCAGAGGTCAGTTACTTCTTAGTAGGTCACAGTCTGTCTATAAGATGAAAGTATAATTGAAACATTGAGTAAAATAATTTATTAGCAGAAGAAATATCATTTCTTTGCAAGTCTTTTATGGAATAAGGTTTACTCTCACATGTTTTACTGGCTTCATTTATTTGATTTCATATTAGAGAAGAGAGCTGGGAGGGACAGGAGTAAAATCATGCCTATAGCAAGCATGCAGCCTTTCTGTACAGAAGAGATATGATTTTCAAACAAGTTTTGTCAGTCAGAGACATGTTTTGTTGGAAATATGGTGGTATGACAAGGAGGAGCCTACTGCTACTGAAGCAAATCTCATTTTGCTGCAGGTAAGCTCCTCAAAAGACACTCTGCAGGTAACAGTGAACAGTCCTTGCAATAAAGCCATAAGTTAGTGAGGCATCCTATTCAAGACAGCAACTATTTTTTGCACAGTGTTGAAGATAGCTAGTGTGGGCTTAGGCACTCTTTATTACAGAGAATAAACTGTGAGTGTAAAGGAAGACAAATTAAGATAAAAGTTCTTAAATAATTTTAAACAAAGGGAAATGAAGCTGCAGATGAAGATCCAAACATTGACTGTCTTTGGGGCAGGAGATGGTCTTCTGAACCTAGGCATTTGGCTTGGGTCAGCCTGGGAAGGAACCAGGTATTTGGGATTGTTCCCAATACAGGCATCTAATATGTGCCTATAGCTAATGCTATGTTAATATGATGATAAAAAAGGAAGATTTTCTAAAGCAGTATTTCAGTGTGTGGCATAGATGGATGAGGACATGTGGCATATTCTGATAGTAATCTTGAAAGTAAAAACTACTTAGGTTTGCAAAGTATAGTTAGCTGAGTTAACTTAGCAGAAGTTGACTTTACTGTCAATTCCTGCTAAGCTAGACTTCAAACAGAATGTGTCATGCCAGTTTAGACTATACCAATTGTTTTGAGCAATATGTTACATCAGGCCCTTAAATTCATTTGCTGAGTATGTGGCCTCCTTCCCACCCTTGCCTAGCACTGCACCACTGACAGTTATTTATGTAAATGACTTCCAAGTGGAGCTCCTCATTATTAATGCAGACAGTTTGGAAGGTGAAAGCAAACAGCACTTGGCAGCAAGAACTTTCAATGAGCCTGTCATGAAGGAATTCAGTCTGCAAAACACAACATTGTTTTGTAGCACACTTCAGTGACTCTATTCTTCTGCATTTCCGCCCTGTATGCTAAATATATAAACATCTTTTTAGATCCACTTCTCCACATTACAAGTTTCACTTATACCACAATACAGATTGTGTTATGTGCCAAAAATCTGGCAGCAGTAGAGAGGCATTTATTGGGTTACATTTATATCTCTGCTTCACATCCACAACATTTAAAGACTAGGCAAACAGAATGATAAAATTAGAAATGTTAATTCAGTGAATTCTCACTTTGCAGGTCAAAATACTCTGTAAGGTAAACAAAATTGGCACAGCAATCAAGAACTGCTTCTTATTTATGGGTCATGTTTCTTTCCTACTGTTGCATCCCAAAGGCTATTTATACACTCCATCAAAGAGACCCTATATTTCTCTAATATCTTCTATTAATTCATAAAAGAACTTGAGGCAGTAAGTGAATGAAAATCTAAACTGACCCTATTCAGAGCAGCACAAAATATGTCTCTGATCTTTCCATAGGAATCTCTTGGATCTTGGGGAAGAGAGGATAAAAAGAAAAGTATGGCAAACACAAAAAGAAAAAACAATAAGTGAAGAAGGGGCAAGGGACATCATCTGCAAAAATCCTCTTGAGATGGATGGCAAATAGGGGTAAAACCACCTGAAGCTTGCTGCTAACCACCCATGAAAAGCAGCTGTGCACCTATAGCAGAAACAACTGTGCAGAGCACAAAGAAAGAGGACAAGGAGAAGAGCTGCTGTATCAGGAGGAGCTGATTATCTCAGGAGCATGGTTTCTCAAAAACCAGCACCTTCAATAGAAGTGTTAGGCACATAGAAACACAGACATATGGACATTCACAACTAGGAATGGAAAGCACAGTTCAAAACATCTCCTTTAGTATGCACAAAGATGTAACACTGCATATTGCCAACTCAGGGTAAGAATTAGGGGAAGGACAACAGGGCAGATATCATGGTAGGAGCGCATTATAGACCACCTAACCAGGAGCAAGAAGTAGATGAAATATTCTGTATGCAGCTGGGAGAAGTCTTACAATTACTATCACTTGTTCTCATGGGGGACTTCAACTTACCATGTCTGCTGGAAACACAATACAGTGGAAACAGTCTAGGAGGTTCCTGGAGTGTGTTGAAAATAATTTCCTGACACAATTAGTGAGGGAACCAACTAGGGAAGGCTCTCTGCTAGGCCTGTTGTTCACAGAGAAGGACTTGTGGTTGATAAGGTGGTTGGAGGCCATCTTGGGCATAGTGATCATGAAATGATAGAGTTTTCAATTCCTGGGGAAGTAAGGAAGGGGGGTCAGTAGAACTGCTACTTCGGACTTACAGAGGGCACTTTGGTCTGTTTAGGAGACTGGTTGACAAAGCCCCTTGGGAGGCAGTCCTCAAGGACAAAGGAGTCCAGGAAGGCTGGACTCAGGAGGGAAATCTTTAAGGCACAGGAACAGGCCACCCTGGTGTGCCATAAGATGAGCTGATGGTGAAGACCAGCCTGGTTGAACAGAGAGCTTTGGCTGGAACTCAGGAAAAAAAGGAAAGTCTTTGACCTATGGAAGAAGGGACAGGCCACTCAGGAATACTACAAAGATTCTGTGAGACTATGCAGGGAGAAAATTAGAAGGGCCAAAGCTCAACTAGAACTTAATCTGGCTACTGCCGTAAAAGCCATAAAAAAAAGTTTCTATAAATACATTAACAACAAAAGGAGGACTAGGGAAAATCTCCATCCTGTATTGGATGCAGGGGGAAATACAGTGACCAAGGATGAGGAAAAGGCTGAGGTACTGAATGCCGCCTTTAACTCAGTCTTTAACAGTAAGACCAGTTGTTGTCTGAGTGCTCAGCTCTCTGAACTGGAAGACAGGTACAGGGAGCAGAATGAAGTCCCCATAATCCAAAAGGAAATGGTCAGTNTGTACTTGGCATGTACTGGTGAGGCCACATCTTGAGTACTGTGTTCAGTTTTGGGCCCCTAACTACAAGAATGACATTGAGGTCCTGGAGCATGTCCAAAAAAGGGCAATGAAGCTGATGAAGGTTCTAGAGAAGAAGTCTTATGAGGAGTGGCTGAGGGAACTGGGGTTGCTTAGCCTGGAGAAGAGGAGGCTGAAGGGAGGCCTTATTGCTCTCTATAACTTCCTGAAAGGAGGTTGTAGCAAGGTTGGAGTTGGTCTCTTCTCCCAAGTAACAAGCTATAGGACAAGAGGAAACCGCCTCAAGTTGTGCCAGAGGATGTTTAGATTGGATATTAGGAAAAATTTCTTTCCAGAAAGGGTGGTAAAATATTGGAACAGGCTGCCCAGGGAAGTGGTGGAGTCATCATCCCTTGAGGTATTTAAAAGGTGTAGATGTGGTGCTTAGGGACATGGTTTAGTGGTGATATGGCAGTGTTGGTTTAACAGTTGGACTTGATGATCTTACAGGTCTCTTCCAACCTAAATGATTCTGTGATTCTATTATTTTATACTTTATAAAGCATCTCTTAGATCAGTAGGACCTAACATTCTCTTCAAAAGTAAAACAGAATAATTCAAGTACCAATTTTCACCGTGCTTCGTATTAGGTCTTAAGAATAATTTCTCTTTCTGGAAAGGCTCAAGTTTAGATTTTAAGATTTTTTATTATTATTTACTTTATGAAAAATTTTACAGAACCAACATTAAGCATAGCTGCCAAAAACATATAGTGGAAATAATGACTTTACAAAATCTAATTTGCACTTCATGTAATAATGCAAGTATTTTTTAAAGAGTAAAATTAAAAAAC
Source organism: Brachypteracias leptosomus (assembly GCA_013401335.1). NCBI lineage: Eukaryota > Metazoa > Chordata > Aves > Coraciiformes > Brachypteraciidae > Brachypteracias > Brachypteracias leptosomus. Next base: position 3,299 of record VYZX01025269.1, on the reverse strand, counting down.
TAATTAATATTGGAGCCCATCTTGTAACTACAGGTAGGGAAAAGTTATTTTAATAACTTTCTATTTGTATTATCTTTAAATAGTCATAAATCAGGCTACAAAAATTTCCTCATATTTTTCAGAAAAAGAAGAGACCCAGTCTGAAAAGTAGTTATATATAAACAAAACCAGCAAAGCTGTGATAAGGATCTTTGTTTTCCAGGCAGCTATGACCATATGGGAAGCAGCACTGGAAAAACGTACAATATTCTTAGTTTTGTCGTATTTTGTTTTTAATCCTCCTGCTCCCAGAGTCCTTTGATTGCACAAGAACAGCAACCTTTTTCTTTTAATCTTTGTAGTCAGAGGCCAAAAATGTGTCCCAATGCATAATGAAAAAACAAAAAGCATTTAATATGGACTGAAATTCCTGTATTAAGAATAAAACTTTTACTAAAACCAAAATACTTTTGGAATGGTGACATCTGGCACTGAATTCTGGCAAAGCTTAAGAGGATCAAAACAACCTGCTTTGAAGTGAAAGAGACACAAAGAAAAGTTAGATCTATAGTATTATAAGGAATCTTAGAAACCTGACACTCAAATAACATTGTGGACAATCTTCAGACTTGACAGAAGGTCTCTTTAAGCTCCAGCAGGAGTGTACCTGGTAATTTAGACACTAAACAGTGGTCATCATGAGGCTAGGTTGGAACAGAGTGAATCCTAATGCTGTAAGACCTATGGCAATTAGGAAAATAATAGAAGTAGAGCTATTTCATCCATTGACAAAGCAGGGACTAAGTAGTCCTTCAGTCCTTGTCTTGCTTGGCTTTCGTGACTGTTAAAGGTACTTGCAACTTGTCAATGTTTCAAACTGGCTCTTCCATCTACAAATCACCTGGTAGCCTAAAAATAGGTGGGGTTTTGCCCTATGATAAATGTCGGGTGATTTTTTTTTGTTTGTTGGGGTTTTTTTTGGGGTGTGTATGGGTTTTTTTGGCTTTGTTTGTATTTTGGTGGGGGTTTTTTTACAGCTGTACTGAAGCTTTTACGTCTTTATTTACCTTTTATTTAGCAGACAGAGGAAAACCCCCTGAGCTCTAAGTTCAGAGACTTGAAGTCAAGCTGACTATTATCATATAAACAGTTAACAACATCAAGGTATACTGGAATGCCAGAGCACCTTCCTCTTTCCATTTCTGTACTTTGATGATATACTTATAAATCTTTTGCATTACTACTTCTCTCTAGAATTATTCATAAAATAAGAATAATAAGCTCGTTCCCTTGTCATTCTGTCCTCTTATGCATCTTGAAGACAGCTTTCTCTATTAATATTCATTATTCATATTTAATTAACACTTATTATTCAGGATGAGGTAAGATCCCTGGATAGAGAAGAGTTTGACCAGCCATTTCAATAATAGCTCTATGTTAGAGGCTCACTGCACTGAACAAATTTGCATAATAGTGTCATCATGATAAAATATTATGCAAATCCTTGTCCACTGATTAGCTAACAGTACCTCTTAGCTAATGAGAGCTATGAACATAATTCTTTCCTCATGACAACACCGAGCTTAGCACATTTTTGTTCTGAGCTTTTTTTAGAAGCACGGTTTTGTAACTCTACAGCTCTAAGAGCAAAATGAATTAGTGGTACAAAAGGACCTTTTAAAGCCATAAACCAAGAACTCTTGCCAGAAGCTCTCTCTTCACTTCTGTTTTTCCTTGTGATAAACTCCTGTGTTTAGATCTGCAGTGAAGTTTCTCTCATTTGGAACAAATCACAGGAATGTTCCTATTAAATATTAATTACTTTCCAAACCTTCCCAGGTGTAAAAGAATGCATTTCTGTGCAGAATATGAAGTCTTTGTCTAAAGGCTCATTAGAATTACTACCAATTTACGCTTTTTATATTAAAAATGTTTTAAATCTCAATTACCTATAAAAAGGAAAAGAGACAACCTGTAACACAGAACAAGCCACATTTTACTTATTTTAAGCAAGAAACTATAAATGCAATATTTCTGGAAGAGTTCAGCCATGGCTGAAGTTCAATCACATTCAGAACTTCCATGAGGGCCAGTAAAAGGCAGAGCTTAGCGCCATAGAAAACCTGCAGAATAGAAGTACTATATTATGATGTGGTCTGCTAAAACAGTTTCCTCCTGCCGTGGCAACATAATGCTGCTTTAGAGCTGTCTGGAAGATTCCTTGTAGGAAGACCTGCAGGTGACTTCTGTATCCTCTTTCTATGACTGTGGCAGACATTGTCCTCTGGGGCAGACATCAATGAAACCTGAAGAAATTCTGGTAACTCTTCGTATATCATACCTTAGGCAGGTATTGTAGGATTCTAAGGCTTAGCTTAAAAAGCACTTGGTGATTTCTGGAGAATTTTGCTAGTGATGTATCAAAGATGTTGAATGCCACCACCTTTTCTCCACTAGCAACACAGCCTTTTCATACTTTTCAGGGAGCTTTCCCTTCCCTGACACAGAACTATTGAGAGCTGTGTTTGCAGGACTGTCTCCACCAAATTCTCCTTTCTTTCACTTTTAACTCCTTTGCCTTCCAACAGTCTGTCATCATCAAACAATCTCTTAATACATGACTGTGGGTGAGGTCTCTGAATTCCCCATCATCTTTTAGCTTTTTCTTTTTCTTGGATTTAATCACAGCGATTACAAATTTAGGTTTGTAATATTGGGTATTATGCAGTGTGGTCAGCTGGCCAGAATCATCAGAGAACACCATGTTACAGATCAGTTCTTCTGTTGTCTTCAATACATTGAAGACAATGAACCTGTCCAAAATATTTCTGTGTTGATGGGAAAGATGGAGAAAGGATAGGTGGCACAGGACAGATTTTGTCAGTCATCAGGTGCTGGAAGGTTTTTTTACAGCATGGGAGTCCACTGCTGCATCCAGGCAGCTTGTGACACAAAGGTGATTCATGAAAGACCAAGAATATGTCTCCAAGACTTTTAAACTTTCAATGACTTCTCCAGTTCTTTCAAAGCTGGTCTTTAATTAACAACTCTTACAAGACCCCAGGAAATCTACCTTTCTGGCTTTTAACTATTTTAGTTTCCTTGTAGAAATATTACAAGGGCACATCCTCAATAACAAAAAGATACCTTTGTCATTAATATGCTGCTTGAAATACGTACTACTAGATAGGATTTGTCTACTAATTTGGGGACTCTTTAGGTCACCAAGAACAAAAAGTCTCATTAAAAAAAAAGTAATTATTAGGTACACCATATACACTGCTAAAATATCTTAATAAAGGAAAGAAATCATAGAATCA
>VYZX01025268.1:1795-13506 GCA_013401335.1 Brachypteracias leptosomus | reverse complement strand
TGTTGCTTAGTGGTTTTAATTTATGGGATATGTTCTGTCTGAATTGAAGCGGGCTGAGGAGAGGCTTGTCTTGCCATTGGCAAGGTACACTATCATTCCCGAATACTGATGAGCCAAACTCAGAACTTCATATCCAAATCTTTCCAATATTAGGGAGAAAGGATCAGATGTGAACATTCTGTTTTAATCCCACCACTGTGGCTTTGATCCCAGGTCAAATCCAAAATTAGAAGTAGCCTCTTTTATAGCTCCAATTTGGACACAGCTAAATTCTGTTTTCATCAGATAGTGCTCCAAGAAGGAAGAAATTGTATGTGAGTTTGCCACTGTTATGTATGAAGACAAGCCTGAAACCTAACCTTCTTTTTGTCTCAAAGCCAAACTCTAATCTGTACACCAAATTAATACAGGTTTGAGTCTGACTTCCTTATTCTACCTGAATCCATGGCTCATAAAAGTGTGTTTCTGAGTAATAATTTATTTTTGTTTTTGAAATACATTAGATTATATCTAACTACAAATACTTGCAAAAAACCCCAACCCATATGCTGTGTGGTGCACATAGGTTAAAGATTATTTTTGCTCATGCATAATATATCCAGTTTGAACAGTGACTAAATGAGTAAAAACAAAAAATGCACCCCCCCAAAAAAAAATTAAAGAAGGGTAAACATTTAGTTTTTTCCCTACTTTGTTGGGAGAGCTCCAGAAACCAGAAGCAAATGAGGGAGAAGCAGAAGCAGAGACCACCAGCAAATAGCAGCTGCAGTGTGAAACAGCAGGACAAAACCACTCACAAGAAGAGAAAGGGCTTCTGCTTCCCAGTAGAAGTTTGTGCAAACATGAAAGCAAATATTAAACACTTCCAGCAAAGTAAAGGTTCAATCCAAAAGCGGTGAATAGCTAAAGACAAGGCCAAGAAAAATCAAACTTTGTGACAGAAATGACCAGTAATGTTTCATTTAACTCTCCTGGAAGGAGTGGGAGGGAGAAAAATAAATGTCTTTCAATTGTACTGAGATACTGCACTGATAAACATGCTAGTGTTATTCTCCACTGAGAATACTTGCCATAATCCAAAAGGAAACTGTGCTAGTCAGGCTATTTTTTTTCCTCATGGTGATAGAATAAAAAGAATAATGACAATACCATCTAATAAAAAGCACTTATTCAGTAATGTTCCGCTAGCTGAAAGTAAGTTAATCACCTAAACACAAAAATGCTCTAAAAAAATCATATATAGGCAACTTATACATAAACATTGTTAAGGATGGACTAGAAAGAATCTAGTACAGCTAATGGAAACTGGGGATAGCTACAGGGAAGCCAGAATGTGGGTTTTCCCTTTCTTCATTTTTAAGTGCATACAATTAGCTGACAGCTTAGGGAAATATTATTAATAGTACTTGCATTACAATTGTCGAAAGCTGAATTTGCACAAAATGGTTTTGAAACTATTATTTTGCAAAGATGTGCTGCCTTCTAGTAAAACCCTGCCTGCCTGTCCCTAGGCCCAACTCCAAATCAAGCGATCACCTTTTGACCTCATGTCTACTGTGTTTTTGAAGAACAATAAAGAAAAAAAATAAAGCTTGAGGCTTCATGAAATTCTGCTAAGTTTCCACAGTTAGTATGAATGCTGTATGAAATATCAGGATGGTGGAAGATTATGTAGCATTCTCTTACAAACAAATTTTGCTTATTTATCATTCTACAGGATGCTGTTTGCCTTTTAACCATACCCCAAGCCCTCAAAAAACAAAACAAAACTAAACTAAAAACTCTCACACTGGCCAAAAATGGTGTTATGGTCAAGCTTTCTCTGAAAAAGAGTACTTTAAATGGTGTTAATATAGCTTATGGTTGCTTTTGTTTGCAAAATTATTATTGGATTTGATTTTTGTTTTGGAGGTTGGTGTATTTCATTATTACAATACTCAGACCTACTCACCTCTACTCTCCTTTTTAAATTCAGAAACAATTAATTTCTCTGGGAGTTTTCACTACAGCACTTGCCACTCACTCTATGCTTCCTTTTGATTTTGGCTTTGTGTATCGATACATCTAGTTTGATTCTTTGATGCCTTCCGCTACTCAAGTGCTCTCTGAATGGGTGGGTCATATGTGCAGTTCCTTAGTATGTTTACAATACAGCTGAAACTCTTGACATTCATCTAAGGACTGTTTTTATCTTACCTGCCATCATTTTCATACTTTGCTAAGGAATCTGTATATTGTGGCTGAGCCACACTGGTGTACCTATGCTGCTAGGAAATAAGGGAGAGAACAAGTTCAAGTAGTGGATCCTGCAATTTGTTTGGTAGCTCATATTCTGGCACTGCTCTGAACCCTTTCAGCTATTCCAGAGGGATTTAATCCTAAAGCAATATAGACATGAGGCAGTCCTTTGCAGCCCAGCTATGGCCATTGGCCTATGTGTCCCCCCTTCTTCAAGGATGGGCACCCAGCAACACTTCTACAGACTTAGACAAGACTGATCAGCCTGCTCCACAAAGACGGTGATTATGATTAAGTTTCTATATACCTCAAGACCCTCCTCTCCTATTATATGCATATTTTTTCTCCTGCATGTCTTCTTTTTATCATCAGGGAAGTAATTAGAGCTATAATACACAGAAAATGAATGAGAGAGGATTACAAAGGCTTCTTTCTCCCTGCTGTTTTCCTTTATTCTTTTCATCTATTTCATCTAATTCCTGTTGTCCTCCAGGCATCTTTGAATTGTTTAGTGGTGTAATTAATGATGAAAATCCTTCCAGTTGTTACATGCATGTGGTCATGCATACACACTTCAGTGCTCTTCAAAGGAAGAACTCTGATACAAATATGTATATACAAACAAAAAGAATTTGACCAGTTTTTCTGATGTCTGGTAACAACATACTTTTTTTAACCCTTTTAATATTTAACAGCAATTCAAGTGCATGTAGCAGAACCCACTATACAACAGCCCTAAGAGTATGACACAAAATAGATGGATAAAGAGGCAATTAGAAGAGGAAATTAGTTTTTTCCAAGCACAAGAAATGCTACAAGCCAGTGCAGTTCAAGGGTAGATTGCTCACCCACATTGCTTCCTTCAGGATTGTTCTGAGTTTTGGTTTCCTAAAAGGGGGTTTCCATATGGAAATTCAGTGAAGAGCAAAACAAAATTAGCCGAAAATTTTATGAAATGACATGGTTTGAATGAGTAAAAAATATATACTATTTTAAATGGAGATCAGATACGTGAAGACTTATGTTTCCAGATTAAAAAGATAAATTGTGTGTAATATATTCTACATGTATGCTTGCAAATAGGACTGGATCAAAATTATCCGCTAAGCCCAAGCATCTTCACAGAAGAAATAAATATTCTAATTAAACATTGGTACTGCTTACGTGTGTACTCATTACTAGTGATACATTCTCAGTTGACATTATGTTGTCCATTTTTCATATGTTTGCTTAATAAGAACAATAAAAATCTGTGGGATTCTGGAAATAAGATAAGATGTTACCTTCCCAGATAACCTGATACAAACATAACTTCTTATCCCCTCATCAATTAAAATGAGGCACATGGACCAGCTAAGACAGGTTGATGAGTGTTTAGCTGCAGGGAACCCTGATTTCCTGGGATGTGTCCACTGCAAGAAATGCCTCAAGTTATTTTTCAAGCTATAGGATCAACAGCTTGATGGCGTGGCAGGGGGCTTTGGAACGGCAGGGACAGGCTTTAGAGTTCTCCCTGGCTTTAGGAGCCTTGTGACCCACTGCATGGGGCAGTCACCACCATCTTTTGACCTAGAGACCCTGACATCTGTATGCTTGGTATCCTGTCACAGTGGGGTTTATGAGGCAGATTTATGCTTAAATAGAGTGCTTGTGAGTACTTTACCTTTCCGCTTCTCTAATTGGCAAGATTTCTTTCTCATATTCAGTAAAAACCAAAACTACAAAAAATTCAAAGTAATTGACACCAACAAACCAAATCTCTTTACGAAGTGCTGCCTAGTAAATGCCCCAAATATAATATTTGAATATACAGGAATTTAACAAAAATTTCAGTGTTAATGTCTGCAAAAATTCTGCTACTGCACCTACTACAAGGACCAGCTGTCAGATCTCTGCATTCAGAGTGATAATTACTTATTTTGGAGCACACTGCATGCAAAGGAGTACGCATTTCCTGTTTCTTCAAGAACGCAACAACCAAATCTAGTGACATCATTCTGATCCTCAGATATGCACATACATAGAAAGTTTGTTTCCTGATTTAGGTGTTAACTGCTTGTTTACATAAGTGTGTGTGAGTACACATGCTGAAAATTCTTAACTGTGTGTAGGGCTTTTGCTATGCACAGTGCTGAGGCCTGTGATTTTGGCAAATATATGATTGATTCCCTCTTAGCTAATGCACTGGGAATTAATTCCCTCAAAATGCCAGATGTGCTGCATGATGCTTAGCTTAGTGAAATTATACATATATAATGGGAAAGAAAAATAACCCCAAAAAGTGTACGTTTAAAACTAAATCACTACATTTTAAACTAAATCAAGCCATCAACTACTTCCAGTCATCTAATAGTCTTCAGAGAAATTTCCATAATGTGGTCCTTATTGAGTGTACTATCAGCAAATTTGCTGATGACACCAAGCTGGGAGGAGTGGCTGACACACCAGAGGGCTGTGCTGCCATCCAGTGAGACCTGGACAGGCTGGAGAGTTGGGCAGGGAAAAATTTAATGAAATATAACAAGGGAAAGTGCAGAGTCCTGCATCTGGGCAGGAACAACCCCAGGTTCCAGTATAAATTGGGGAATGACCTATTAGAGAGCAGTGTGGGGGAAAGGGACCTGGGGGTCCTGGTGGACAGCAGGATGACCATGAGCCAGCACTGTGCCCTTGTGGCCAAGAAGGCCAATGGCATCCTGGGGTGTATTAGAAGGGGGGTGGTTAGTAGGTCGAGAGAGGTTCTCCTGCCCCTCTACTCTGCCCTGCTGAGACCTCATCTGGAATATTGTGTCCAGTTCTGGGCCCCTCAGTTCCAGAAGGACAGGGAACTGCTGGAGAGAGTCCAGCGTAGGGCTACAAAGATGATGAAGGGAGTGGAGCATCTCCCTTCTGAGGAAAGGCTGAGGGAGCTGGGTCTCTTTAGCTTGCAGAAGAGGAGACTAAGGGGAGACCTCATTAATGTTTATAAATATATAAAGGGGGAGTGTCACGAAGATGGAGCCAGGCTCTTCTCGGTGACAAACAATGATAAGACAAGGGGTAACGGGTACAAACTGGAACACAGGAGGTTCCACTTAAATATGAGAAGAAACTTCTTCTCAGTGAGGGTAACAGGACACTGGAACGGGCTGCCCAGGGAGGTTGTGGAGTCTCCTTCTCTGGAGATATTCAAAACCCACCTGGACGCCTTCCTGTGTAACCTCATCTAGGTGTTCCTGCTCCGGCAGGGGGATTGGACTAGATGATCTTTTTAGGTCCCTTCCAATCCCTGACATTCTGTGATTCTGTGATTGTTTAATCATTTGTTGTTGTTAAAACAGCATTTATAGCTTTGTTATGATTAAGTATATGATTAACCCATGAAAGTTTCAAGTATATGGGGCTGGATCAGTGACATAAATTACCGTTTTTGCCTTTGATGTAAGAGAATAAATCTGGACAGGACAACCTAGAGAAACACTGAAGACAATTGGCTATTGCACTTACTTAGAAGTCAAGGTGAAAATACTTTGAGAAGATGGGAAATTCCTCTGCGACATCCCTGAATTTGCACCAAGAGGACATAGGAGCTGCTGACTCCAGAGGAAAAAGAGGTAGTAGGAAAAGAAGCTCAGAACAGGACTACTGACTAAGATGAATTTGAAGATTTGATATTATTCTGCAGACCTATAGAATATACCCTTAAAAAGTACAGTTTGTACCTAGTAATGTGTTGTATGTACAACTGGAATCAGTCAGGTTTGTGATTTTAGTTTGGTTTCTCTTTTTTATCATTTTTAATGATTCCTATTGCTTTATGATACTGGCCCCATATGCTGAGAACTGTAATAAGGAAAAAAAACCCTCCAAACTATTCTTTACTTCTGTAAGAAGTAAAGCTTCTGTAAAATATGGGAAGGGGACAAGCTATGCACTTCTGTTACTTAATACATGGGACTGGAACTGATTAGCTGTGCAAAGGAAAACCTATGGTAGCATTATTTAATGTTTTTCTTTATCTCACAAAAGTGTATGTTGGAAATAGGTGACTCTGTTTATCCCTGTTAGTTCTGTGAAATTCAAGGTAGTGCCTTCTGAAGTTCTGAATGGCTAAAAAGGGACATCTGTGAAGCCTTAGGTGGCCACCAATGTAAATTTGTTGGTTTGTATCTTATCTTTCTACCTCCTGTCTGGCCAAAATAAGAGTTATAACTCTTTATATAACTGTTTATTACTCTTAGTCACTGATGTTTGGCCAAGACTTATCAGTTGCTTTTAGTATTTATGTAGTGTCACTGCTGGCAGTGCCTGAACTCTGAGTATTAGTAAGAAACAAAAACTTCATGTGGCTTCATGCATTTCTTTTCATTCCTTTTTTCTGGTCATACATGAAGTTCAGTTTTGAATATGCACAAGTCTCCACAAATCTTGATGAAAAGCAGTGTTTCAAAAGAATTTGTTCTGGTGTAAAATCACAGCAGATTTCCACTTGGATTCAAGGATGTTTGCACAGTGATGCCTTCTACCCTGAAACTGAAGTTTCAAGAGTTTTAATTTGATTCTGCACTATTTCCACTTCTATTTTAGAAACCACACTGAAGTCAAAATTCTGAATGTACCAGCAGTGTCAGGATTGTGGAATGTAAGTTTCTCCTATGGAATATTCTATAGAAATAAAATTTATAAAATTGACTCTGACATCTGGGAAGGAAGGGGCTAGCCAGTCTCTTATCTGTTCCATCACACTAACCTAAGCATCAAGATGGAAATGTATAGAATAAAAGTGGCTGCTTCCGTGGATTGAAATGATGTGAAGATGAGTTTAGGAATGTCAGCTGGATCTCTCTAGCAAAAATAAGCTCCTGAATGAATTCTAGCAACTTCTGAATCTCTTATCTGGCAGAAAAAAAAAATAGAAAGCTACTGGCTAAACTGAAATTTGTTCCTTGACGAATAGAATTAGGTAAATACCAAGTGAATATCAAGTGCTTTTCAAAGTCTTGCATTAACCATTTGTAGTTGTGACCATTCAGATTGGTCAGCAGTGTTAAGGTGAACACAGCACCTCACAGGCTTAGGTCCTCTATCTTGATACAAGAGTATTGAGTCCAAAATGGTGACTGAAGAATTATTTCACATTAGATAGTGATTACAACACAATTGAAAAAGATATTAAAGAAGATTAGTCTTGTGAAGGTTTGTTTTCTTTCAAATAATTGCTCTTTTGCCACCAGTTGTTATTTGCCTAAGTGACCACATAAATCACAAACTGGTTTTGTTTGTTCTAATAAAAATAAGACCATTTCTCTCATGAGGTCCCTGGCAAAGAGAACAAAATCTTGAGTACTCAATACCTGTAATACTAAGCTTTTCAATTTATCTTCCAGTATTCACTGGAATAATATAAGAGTTCAGTATGCAATTTTTGTAAAGAAGGTTTTTGTAGGTGACAACAACTCATTTTTTATTCTCTTCTAGTTTCATAAGGACTAATTACAATTTACCTGAGGTTTTAAAGTTTCAACTACTGTAGTTGGTCATAACTCAATGGATCACTTGTTTGATTAATTCCAGCCTTCCAATACCTTTTATTCTCATTTTTCTTTCTGGCAGTGTAATTATTAGTTACATTATAGATGAGTATGAATAGTTATGTCAATATATTTCAGGTTGTAATGAGGAAAATATATAGCAGTATAATAAAGATAATGTGACTTCAGCTCTACTTTGGAGCATGTTTCTTGATTTATGCTGTTTTTAAAACTGCAGCGATAACATTCTTGGAAGTAAACATAGTGAAGTTTTGTTATGCTCAATGTCACTCTGGAGACATGTTCCAGTTGGCTGGAGCCTGTGGCTGCAGCTGTCTCTACTTCATTACACCACTTCTAGCACCTGCAGCTTTAGGAAATAACTAAGATTTTCAGCTGACATCTTCTAGGCATTTATGTATGCTGCAACTTAAAATGATTTAATTTCTATGCTAGAGAGGAGTGTTCTTTTGTTAAGGGCAGCAACTGATGAGAAGAAAATGTGCTCTAATAATGAAAAGCAATCATTTGTATCACCCTACACAGGAGAAAAATTGAGGTTAAACCAATGTTAATCTAAGAAGCAGACAAAGATAATGAATTTCTGATTAACAACCATTCCAGTTTATTTTTCTCTTTCTATTTTTGGGAATTGTTTGGAGTCTCCAACATTGTGAGCTACTACATATTACACTGCTGCTTCTATTTAAACAAGATAATGAATTAGAGATACTGGCATTATCATACTTTAATTATATATCTACTTTCCTCTGTCATTTGAATTCTTCTTCAAAGAAACACACTTTTCATAAATACAGCATTATGAAAAATTCTTCACTCCTTACATAAATTCTCAGCTTTAAGAACATTAATAGTTCTACTGCTACCTGTATCATGCTTAAAATCAAATCCAAGTGTAAGAGCTATTTGGATGGGAGGCGTCTAGAAACATTAGAGTGCTCTACTGACTTTGTAGATACAATGAAATGAGATTCAGCATGGAATTAAGCTCTGCTATATTAAATATTTTATGAATATTGTAGTAACTCCAGCAATCATTCTATTGCACTTTAGTTCTCTACACTTTACTGCAATATGTGGTCTTAAATATTAGCAGAATTGCTTTACTCTGGATTACTACAGCACAAGGATGAACTAATTGCCCTCTGTGGATTTACTCTTCTCAAGGATCCCTTGGGCTACAGGTGTTTCATATTAAGTCTACTATTATTACCTGGAGAAATATTAAAAAGTTATTCTACTGAAAACCAGGGTGCAACCTCTGTTCATTAGATGAGATATTTTTGTTACACTGTCTTCAACTGCAGAGTGTAAATGTCCATTTTTGGACAAGTTTAGTTCTCCTTTCTTAGATTTAAGAAATTTTCCCCACCAAACTTTATCTGCTAGATTTTGTATAAAAATCAATTGGTGCCAGACACTTTATATGCTGACTTAGGAGAAGATGTTAGTAAAAGCTTAGGAGAAGATGCAAAAAACCCTCCAAACCAAAACCCAAAACAAAAGAAAAAATGCCAAATTACAACCTCTAATCATTTCAAAATTGTATTAATTGAAAATAGCATGTGATACCTTGCTTTGTTAAAATGAATTCACTGAACCACTCTAGAAGAAACTGTCTGATTGAAATCTTGAGGAAAATTATGTAAAACACACATAGTGGTACTTGCAAACATTAAACGTTAAGCTATGCTTCCATTGAAATTGGAATTTGAAAATTCTGAATTGAAAATTCATTTCAATAATTTATGGAAAAAAACCCATGGTTACCTTGATCCCCTTTTGGCATTAGCCCTTTGTGAAGCAGAAGGTTGTACTAGATGACCTTCAGGGATCCTTTCCAGCCTTTACCAGGCATATAGACATTCTCAAAAGAAAATTATTCCAAGAAATAATTTTATATTATGGTGTCTTTGTGATACTACAGATTTTCTGTGTACTTAAGATGAAAAATAGCTGTGGTTTCTCAGATATTGCCTTGAAAAAGACATAGGTAATCTTTTACTGCTTCAAAAACAATTATAACTGATCTGAATTATTATTGTGCCATATCTACTTTTTAGGGATATGTTTTCTGGAAGTCATGCAGGTGTGTGATATTTGTCTCTGCTACAGAAATTGAGCCATATGAAAATGAAAGTAGTATATAGCATTCAGCCAGAACACATGTGGTGTGTTAATTACTAGCTTCTATGAGTTTTAACCAGAATGAAGGTTGGAAGCAATTTTCTGAAAAGCATATAAACAAGGAGAAAGGAGATGCATGTGTCATATTATTTCATTTGTCATTGAAGTTATTAAAAGTGAAAGAATGCTTTTACTAAGCACTATAACAAGAAATTAATTATGAAGATATGTATTGCAGTATGTGATGTGAATTCTGAAAATGATGGAGCAATTGGTGTATATATCATATATTAAAGGTTTCAATTCCATGTTAACATATAATCTTCTAAAATATTTCTTTTAAAATAAATACAAATTCTTTAAAGTTCCTTTGAAAACACTAGCAACCCTACTATCCATTCTATTTGAACTTTTACTTGTAGTTCTATTAATTTAGAAGAGAAAGTTTCTTTTGAGAAGTTAATTTTCCTCCTATTATCATTAAAATAGTCATATTATGCTGTATAAAACTTGTCAAAGACATTGTTTAACTACTGTAGCATAAGCGTCCAGATTCAGTATCTCTGAATTCAGTGCCTTTATCACAGGTCTTGTGATATCTACTATTTTTCTTACAGCTCTTCCTCAAAGAATAAAATGCCATAGAAACCCTTAAGTCCCTCCTCCTTCCCTCCTACCTTCATGTCATCTTTTTTTTTACTCCCTCAGTCTCTTTCTTGATTTACAAGGCATAACATAGCCCTTATAGTTGTGCAAATTTGACAACCTTTACATTAAATGTTCCTGTGTGACTTGGTCTAGGTGATCCTGCTCTGGTGGAGGGATTGGACTAGATGATCTTTCGAGGTCCCTTCCAATCCCTAACATTCTGTGCTTCTGTGAAATGCTTCAAAACTAGAAGACAAATAAACCCTAATATTTTATAAATGTTATTTTTATATATTTTTGAAATAATTTACATACATATTATATATATTTATATTTAATATATATATAGCCAATCATAAGATATTTGTAAACTTATTCACAATTTATAGTTGGTACAGCCCAAATACCCTGATACTGCAGACATAGTATGTATGTGTGGTAGAGTATATACGTGTGCATTTTTACACAACGTTATTAATAACTTATGATATGTTCAGCCCTCCATCTATGCTTTTCAAAATCTTGTTGCTTCAAGAGTTAACATTTAGATTTGAAACAGGCTGCCATAATAGCCCAAGAGCCTTTTACTCTTACTAAGTAAGAGCTTACTTACTTTTTTGTTAAGGTAAAATGGGGGAATCAAATTGTTCTCCAAGGTGATATTTTTCAGGGTGAAACTTGCAAAATTCCTAGTAGCTTTCAAACATAGGCCAGATATATAAGGTCAGGTTTAATGAACAAATATGTAAAATTAGCCTTTTAATGGACTCAAAACTTATCAAGTAGCAGTTTTACTTGAGGATGACAAAATAGATCATAGANAATAATTTTTGCTGAATAAACACATTACCTAAAATGAACTTGGTTGTAAAATTATGCGGTGTTTCAGAGAGTCTACTTGTGAGAAATACCAGGCAAACTTATTTGGCTTGGCAAAGTTACTGCATCTGTGTATAAGGTCTCTGATGCAGCTAGAATTGTCATTTTGACTAGAGGGAGATAAACTCTCAGAGAAACTCAGGAATTGTTGTCATGCCTTAACGTGCTGTATTGCTTTCTTGCATCATTAACCTACATGCTGGGGCACCCACTGAATGCACAGAGAGACTGAGGAAAAGATATCTAATACAGTGTTTATTTTAGTTGTCATAACCTCTTTAGCCTCTA
>VYZX01025267.1:19364-31018 GCA_013401335.1 Brachypteracias leptosomus | reverse complement strand
GGGTTTTGTTTGTTTTGTTTTTTCCCAAGGCTGGGCTGTGTAAGATCCATGAAAACTAGCATTGTGTTCAGGACAGGGTGGTTAGAGGAGAGAGGAGGCTGGAGGGAGCTGTGGTTTTATTCCACCTGGGCCTTGTACCATGCAGTGTTCAGTTCTGTTATACCTACATGGAGCCCTGGTAGTATTATTAATGTTGCCTGCTCCATTCTGCAAAGTAATGGAACTGTGTTTGAATACTGTATTGATTTTCTGGAACTGCATCACAAATATGCTTCTGGCAACACACTGCATTCTGCTGCTTCTCTGGTGGCAAGTAGTGGTGAATGTCAGTCATCATTAAAAAAATTAGTCTAGGGAGACACTGTTTAAACATGCAGTAGGTGATGCTGGATTGTCAGATACAAGCATATATTACCATTTCTTGTATCTAGTCTTAATTTTTTTCAGCTACAT
Organism: Brachypteracias leptosomus; assembly: GCA_013401335.1. Lineage (NCBI taxonomy): Eukaryota > Metazoa > Chordata > Aves > Coraciiformes > Brachypteraciidae > Brachypteracias > Brachypteracias leptosomus. The sequence goes on along the minus strand of VYZX01025267.1, from coordinate 30,565 downwards.
ATGACCAAGTCATTTTGACTAATGGGTCTTACCTGAAAAAAGGGGGAAGAACTTGAAAAATCTCTCATTTTTTTCTTCTTCCTTCATGTGCATGCGAATGATTCACAGGCACTGTTTTGTTGATCTTTGCGGCTGCATTCTTCGTCAACGTCTTGATCGTTAAGTTTTCACTGAGCTTGCCACCAAAAAAGTGAGAACAACAGAGGATGTTGGCTGCTTTTCTCATTGTCTGCTGCAAGCACAGACACTTGTGCAGTGGGCCACATCAGCACTGTAGCCTAGCTGACTGTATAACTGTACAAATATGGGAGTTGGCACAAGGGAAATGTCATTACAGGTGGATAGACCTACCTTTTGTTACAGCAGTGTCTGTTCATCCTGGTGGGAAGTGTTCAAAAAGATCTAGACTCAGAGCTATATCTGTCCAAGTTTGCTCCTCAGTTTTGAAGCTCAAGTCTGGAAAGGGTTTTTTGAGACTGTCCACTAGCTTGAGTCTCAGCTTGTTAAGAAATGGCATTTTCCCTCCTTTACATGGTATCTTTCATGATAAAAAAAAATAACATGTAATATTGTCTGGGTTTAGAATTTTTGCCTTTAAGATGCTTTTAAATGACTTATTCTGTAAATAGTATGCTACCGTCTTGAATCCATAGTTAATCTTGAAGCTATTCTTGTAACAGGACATATAATGAGATCTTCCTTGAGTTTTGAAAACTGAAGAATGAGCTTTAAATGGTCAACACTTTACAGTGAAGTGTTGGTGAAATAAATCATCTTTGACGTGTTTTCTCACAGTTCCTACTTCTTGTGCCTGTTCATTTCCAACAGTCTGCTAGCTCTGCCTTTCTGTACAAAAAAGCTAAAAGAATGTACTCTGTGATACTAGAGGAACCAGTGTTTTCTCCAACACATGACTTATTGTGGGGTATGCAGCCATGTCAGGGCTTCTTTGGGTATGAAGTGTTTTCCATTTCCTCTGTCTGCTTTAGCAAGCCTAGTACCCAGGCATCCAGAGCTCTCTGTTTCTAGGCAAGCATAAGAACTGGATTCCTACTGGGAGATGATTGGCAGTGTTTGCAACAGGTGGTGTCCCATGGCTGATTTGAGTCCTCAGTAAACTTGGTCCTTCAGAAGCACTGCACTGCTCAGATGGCAGCAGGTCTGGCTATGCATAATAGTAAAACTCCCAGGATCTTTGGGAATTTTTCTGGAAAAAAACAAAGGCACTGAAGCATATAGTTAATTAATGATCCATTTCAAAGGGATTTTCTGAAACGTGAGCACTGAACTCTATATTCCCTAAGTTATCTCACATCTGAGTCAAATGCTGCCCATGTCTCTTACAACAGATCTTAGTGGCCACTCAAGATCTGAGATAATTTTTACTGATAATTAGGCATCTGGTGACCGTAAATGTGAAATACATCTTTTAATGAAATCCTGCCTTTTTGTCCACATTAATTATGAGTTTTTAAAATCAAGGTGGAACAAAAGCTAGAATAGTTTTATTACTGGGATGGATTGAAGGGCATTATAAGAGCCTTTTCTATAACATCTGTGACTTCTATTGTTAGCAGCATTTGATAATTAATATTATGATGGAGCAAAGTTCTTAGACAAAGGAAAGCAATCTGCTACTTCCTCATTTGTTCGTATAAAGAATGATTTTACTTATCATGAAGATATATTTAAAGAGTCCTTCTCTTACACTCCTTAGTAGCAACCTTAAATCTTAGATTTAAAGAATACTGCTGCTCTTGAGGGCAAATGGACATGGTAATCCACTAACAGATGGGATCCAGCTCTAGATCTTGTAAAGGCTAGCTTCTGTTCCACTTTCTTGCTTGCCTTGTGATCTTGCTGTTTCTGCCACTGGCTACTGTTTTTGTAAAACTCAAGACTGCTCATTCAGATGACTTTGTTGTCACTTAGAGCAATATGTGTAGGATGTTGCTTATGTTTCTGGAATCATTTGGGAAAGAATAGTTGAACACCCTGGCGGGAGGTTTCTGTTGAAGAATATTAGCTGTCAACACCAAGTTCAAAGTGGTTTTACAGAATCCAACTATCTAAAAAACAGTTCTGCCACCTTGGAAAATGCTATTTATATAGCGGGAACCTGAAAAGAGGTTTCATTTGATGTTCTATATGATTCTGGACAAATCTTAATGAGTCTATTTAGACCCTAAAAATTGCTGGCTTGATGATCCTGCAACTTGCATATGACAGTATGTTTCTGAAGTCCCTCAGGAAGAATATGGGTGGACTTTATCCAGATATGAAGATACAGACTTTTGTCATCACTCTGTACACATCCTGCTAGCTTCCTCATTGTAGAGGAGAAATACTGAGAGATAGAATGGTTTCAGACTATGGGTAAGTTAACTGATTTTTGGAAAACCCTATAATTGAATGATGCCTCTTATGAATACCAGTTTTTCAGCAAATACATGACTGTGTGCTGCTATTAAGAACTTGATGATAACAGACAGTTCATTATGAGCATTGCTGATTGTGATCACGAATTGAAATTTTGTCTTTCATGTTTGAAAAAATGCAGTGAGTATTCTTCTATGAGAAGCTTATGTTGAACAAGAAATATCCCTAACCAGAGTGTCACAATAGCGGTTAACCTTCTTCATTGAAACTTGACAGTTACAGTGACCTACTTGTATCACCTGATACCTCCATAAAGGCCATTAGAAAAAGAAAAAAGATGAGGATTCTGGTTTTAGATACCATTATGCTTATAAACTAATATGTTTGTATGCTAGAGGTTTAGGAAATATGGTCAGGATCAAACTTCACACAGAGCTGAAAAGTAATAATTAAAACTAATGCTTTAAATTTTAACTGGCAGATACAAAATTTTGCTCTGAATCTTCTTATGTGTATGCTGGTGATCTTCCTGAAGAATTGTTCCTCTTCACTTGCTTGTAAACACTGAGATATTTTTGCGATTAAGTATGGTATTACTACTTCCTACTCTTAACAAGCACTAGTTCTTTGTGTTTGATGAGATACTTCCTAACTGCAGTAGCATGTATTTATTGCTTGAATATTTTTATTGAACTATTAAGTGTAGGGCTATAATTTAGGCAGTTCCAATTTCATGTGAAATAGGTAAGAAAATTCCAATTTTATCTATCACGCAGGCATTTGAACCAACACTTCTGCACAAACTGTATGGTGTGCATTTTGTTGCTCAGTTTGTCAAAATGTTGAGCAGTTTCCTGAGATCTGATTTTTTTTTTTCCGTAATTACACTTCCAACAAATAAAATAACTTTCATCTGAGTAAATCCTTGATATCTACCTGCTATACTGAGGATAGCACTACGGTCATTATAGGTGCCTTTCTGAAATACAAGCTATATTTTGAAGCATGCTTTGCAAAGTGTATGGTAATCAGTTCCAGTACAACTAACACATAATATTTTGTCTCTACCAGCTTCTACCAGCACAATCAAAGCAAACACATGAGCCGTCAGTGAAGAAATGTTTCTTTACATTGTTTGGATAGCAATACTGAAGCATAGTACTGATGCAACCATTGTGTTTTCAGCATGGTCATCTTCCCTATGAGCTGCTCATCAGTGAGACAGCCTAGTCCAGGCTAGGCCATTCCTCCCAGCTGTTGGGGCCCATTTCCATGGGTGCAGCATTTGGCTGATGTTTACTATGCAGACCTGTGTACGTATTCCCATGTTGGTCTCAGTAGCAGCCTGCATAGGACACCATTTGCTCCATGCATAATGTGTGGTCATACTGGTATATTTAAAAACTAATTGTGTCCCATATGTTTGTTGTGCATTGATGGGAATTTGCCTGTCAGTTCAAGGCATGCCACTGGGGGAAACAGGATTTGGAGCTGTCCTAGGAATGCCTTCAGTGATCTGACAAACAAACTGATCTGGAGGACTATCAGGAACCATATTAGGGTATCTTGCCTTAGGAGGAGTCTCAGAACGTGTTTGGCATATGTACCGTGTGAACAATCAGGAAAAGAGATCTGTCACTTCCAGTTACAGCTCAATATAGATGAAACCACTGCTTCCAAGAGTCAATAGTGTTTACTAGGCTGTAAGTTATCAGAAGGGAGGGACTTGCTGGCATGGTAATGGCATGCTTGAAGTGAATTAAGGAGGCTTTATAGTTCCTGCAGTGCTCAGCGGGATGATTCAAATCGATTTGTTACTTATGAATATAAAATTAATTTGTTTACCTTTCTAGGAGTCTAATTTAGTTTCTTGATACAAATGAAATAATCCAATTCTCATCTTGTGATGTGGACCAGTGATTCTTTTTGGAAACGTAGCATGCAGCTAAGCAGTCTGAATGGGATTGTGCATTGTTTGAAGATAACTTGATGGTGATAGTGATAAAACGCGTGTTTATTTGGCCTGGTCCCTTCTGCTCGCTCCATATGGGAGTTCTGATACTTCCACTGGTGTTGGTGGAAACATGACTTCAGCTTTGAGGTGTCTGCAGTCATTGTGCAGGTTGTTTGTTTCAGAGGGCTAACTGTAAAAGCTCTCAAAACTATTAACTGACAACTTCTTAATGTTAAATAGAGGTTTGTGGGTTTTAAGATGGAAATGAAAGGAATTACAAGTGTCATGCCCACTGAAATAAAAAACATTTTCATATGTTGAGGGCATGTCAAAACTAGTATCTTGCAAGGTGAGGTGGAATTGGTTGGTGGAGTGAGAAGTGCTAAGGGGGTGTGTTCATTTTGTATGAAGGCCTACAAGGAAACAAAATGGAAATGTAAAGCCAGTAAGGAGGGTGATGAAAGAAAATTGTTAAGAAGCATTAAAAGGAGGGATTGCTAAAGATTATGGTGCCATGGGAAGAAACCTTATTTTGCTACAGAAATATGTTCAGGACAAATTCCAAGTGTCTTGTAATAAACAAGGAAGATATGTATTCCTTGGTTTTTTGTAGTGAACATGTTGCTGAGAGATCTAGTCTTCAGAATAACAAAGTTATGACTAGTATTAGTTGAGTGTTGTCTCTCAAAGTAAAAGATGATTGGAAAAACAGCATCTACACTTACCATCTGAAAGTACTAATTTTAAAACACTATCACTATTTACCACTATTAATTGCTGGTTATCTCAGTAGAAATACGTGAAGAATTGATTCTATGATTTTGTCTTCCTTCTATTCCTTTTTAGGTGCCAAAATTCTCTTCTGTCTCTATTGTCAAATGCCCCAGCTTTGTCCCTGTTGCCTCATACCTATGAAATACGGCCATTAGAAGAGAAATTCTTGTCATAGACAATGATGAGACTTGATGGAGTGCACAAAATCACACTAAATGTCAAATGAGAAAATACTGCATTTACATTGTTTACTGAGCTTTGTTGTGTTTTATGCAACTTAAGCTAATGTAGGATTGCCACTCTGTTATTTCAGTGCTCTGCATGACTGCATGTCCTAGTGCCAGCACTCTGTTCTTGGTTCCTTCTTGTGGCACCAGCTGTGCATAGTGACTCTTGTCAATGCTGCTGAAGAATTTCATTACAGCAACTAAACTGATTTTACCAAACTTTAGAACAGAGGATCATTTTGGACAGTCTTCTGCTTTCATGTCAGGACAAAGCAAGGAGTTTCAGTCTGTCAGTTGTTTCAATGTGCTGCTCTGGGTGGCACTTCTACCACTGCTGTCTTATAACTCTTATATCCCACCAAACAGTATGAGTAACATCAAAGAATCTTCATGTGCTTGCAACGTGCTGTTTTTTCCCATCTGTGCCTCAGCAACAGCACCTAAGTGGCCCCATCCTGTTTGGCTTAATTCTCACCTTGTTTAGTCAGCATCAGTCAGCCTAATTAGTTATTTGTGAGTGGCATTAACAGCCCTTCTCACAAACTGAAAATTGGTTTGCAAAGGATACTACTGGACTTTAGATTTCAAAGAGTCCATGAACTAATTTGAGAGTGTTTGTGAAATGTAACAAGGAAAACATGCCGGATGGGAATAGGCTTGCATTCTAGAGATTGCAGTAGATTGAAAATCACGTCCCATCTGGAGCCTTCCTCNCCCCCCCCACTCCCAAAAACTGTAGGTCTTGTAGTGGTTTTGAAGACTGTAGATACTGTCCCTTAGGATCATATCTGGAAAATGTCTCTTTGTTTAAACTCAAGAAAACTGGTAGTTCAGAGGACAGGAAACTGTAATTTGTAACATACTCGTTGTTTGACTGTGTGTTAAAGTGCTGTGCTAAGTAACAGTAGAAGTTCAAGCTGAACAGTTAAGATTCTCTATGTTCTCCCTTAAAATATTTGCATGAGTTCTGTTAGAATAATCTGATTGACACAAAACTCCATTGAGTGGGAGATTTTAGATGCATATTGCAAAGGAAAGACTGCCTCTATACAGAGATTATTAAGGAACAAGGGGAATGAAAAAGAAAACCTGGTTATCAATTGCTTTTGGGCCTTTCTTAACTTATGAATGACATTATTTCTTCCTTTGCTACATTGTGCTGCGCGGGTTTCATTCCTCTCATTTCAGTTTGTGTTGCAAGTGTGGCAAAGTTGCTTTCCCATGCTGTAGAATGGAGGGAAATGAGTATTTTTAGACCATTACCTGCCTGTTTCTTATTCCAGATGCAGCTTAGCTTAGTTTACTGTATGTAAGGGCTGTTGCCAGAATGTTAACATCTAGACTGATTTCAGAAATGTCTCCTTAACCTGTCATTCCAGGGTTCTTTGTTCCTAGAATAGAGTCTCTCATTAGGCTGTTCTGTTTCCTTCTGGTTAACACTTTCAGTGACTAGATATGGAAAACAGCTATACATCTTAAGCTTGATTGTCTAATCATAAAGATAGAAGAACTCCACTCTTGACCTCCTTGACAACAATTTTTGGAAAAAGCAAAATCCAGAAGTAAAATACAACTTTAGATCAATTTTTGCTGTCATAGTATTTTCACAAAAGGTAAATATCTCTCCTGAAATTCAACCTAAAATAGTTTAGCTGGTCTTAAGTCGTTAAAAGCTGATGATTATTTCTCTTCAATCTTGTTATTTAAAAACAAATTTAAGATAAAAGTTAATTCAGAGATACTTTTATTCCTGGAATTACTAAATTGGAGTGAAAAGCATGAAGATAAAGCTGAGTACTTGTTCTTGGAAATACACTTTTTGTTATATCATCTGACTCCCAAAGCTCTTACTTAATTCATGCTGTGAAAATGAGCTTTTGTGTTGAGTGGGAGGAATAAAAAAGAAAAACCTTAGGGAGATGAACCTTCATGCAGCTGTTGGAGGAACTTTCATAGTCAGTGACAAATTCTTGATGTGAATGTTTCCTGTAACACTTTGTCTGGTTGCCTATCTGCAGAACTTGAGCAGCGTTTGATAGTTGGGGACATTAGAGAACAGGCATTTCTTAAAAACCCACAGAATTATAGAAGTGAAAGCTAATCCAATGCTTACNCCTGGAAAGGAGAGTGATACTGAGCCTGCTTGTAAAGCAGAGCATAGAGTCCTGGCTCACCAGCAGTTTCTCTGGATCCCAAAGCAATTTTATGCTCTTGCCCTCTGCTGTGCTTGTTGTGCTGGCACAGGGGNTTCTTTTTTTTCTTTTTTAAATCAGGTAAACATTACACCGTACATATCTTCCAGGTACCTAGTTACTCTTTAGTGCAAGCAGCTCCATGTTCACTGACATTATACCAAAAATATAAGAGTTTTGTTGTTTTGTTTTTCTTAGTATAGAACAGAAGCCTTAATTTTAAGTGGTATCTATTTTATTCTGAATATAGGAGCTTGCATCTTAACTGGCAAATGTAATTCACTGTGTTCTGTTTTGATCAGGACTTTGAGGGCATGTTGATTCCTCTTGTTAGAGCTCAGCAGGAAAGCCTTTACCATCTTGGGAGCCCCAGAAAACAGCAGCGCTAGACAGCAAGCTGTTCTGTGCAGTTAGGAGGCAGACTTCCAACAGAGCATGGTGGGGACAAGCAGCTAGTGAGATACTATCTATGTAGCAGAGTGAAGTACCTGAGCTACAGGTGTAATTGTGACCCACATCTAAGCAAGCCAAAATTTACTGCAGAATCCTGTGCACTAGGTCCTTTTCTTTCTCTGAAGAGTGTGCATACATTTTCATGTTTCAGTTTTTGCTTTCTCCAATTAGTGAGAAAGTAAAACATGAGTTTTTGCTGTTGATCTGGACATTGAGCATATTTAGTGAGACCCGTCTGATTTCACTGTATTATAGAAGAATATGATCTGTTGCTTGTTTGAAGGAAAATGAATGGACACTGTTATTTGGATTTTCTCTGTATTCTAAGAAATACTAATGCAACTAGAGAATTCACTTAACTCTTCTCTACTGAGATCTCAAATTTGCTCTGGAAATTAAGAAAAGAAAAAAATTTAAAACTTCTGTCATGCAGTGAGGTTAACACTGACCTGCCAAAATAATTTGTTCCATTAATCTCATGAATTTTGAGTTAATATGTTAAAGCCTTCACCACCTAATGTTAGGCAGTTGAAGATGTGATCAGACAAAAGACAATTCTTGTCTTCTGGTGCTTTTGCATTTCCTGTTCCTTACGATACAGTGAGGCTCAAGGAGGGCTGTGAGAGGGCCGTTCCTAATGCAAGATACTGAGGGCAGAATCTTTTGCTTGGTGTGCTCAATGTATGCTAACTGAATTAGTGACCAACTTTATTATTAACACACTGTAATATCTTTGAGTTAGATATATGTGTATGTATGTAAAAACACTGATCTGAGCATGCGAAGATGAATGTGATGTTAAGGCTGTGAAGGCAAGCAGTACAAGGAAGAGATCGGAGACTAATATTTAGGGGACAGCTGTTTAAGGGTCTCTTGTTCCTGATTGTTTTTAGGGTTTCCTAGACAGTGAGACGCCTGAACAAAAGTGTCAGTGAAACAGATTGGAAAGTGTATTTTGTAAGAGGGAGGGTGCCAAGGAAGAGTTGTTCAGGTCAAATAAATGACTTGCAATGAGGCAGGAAGGTAGCTTGAGAACAGATCAAAGACAGGTCATTTGGGTCCTGGTCTAAGACTCACTTCATTCTCCAGTGCCTGGGTCTGCCAGCACAGGCAGTGTCCTGTCCTGACAGTAAATTCATTCTGCCTGGCTTTTCTGATACACTGTGAAGGGTAGGAACCTGGGCACTGATTTGTCCCTGTGCTTTGCAACTTTGCTAGCTTCCATGCTGTTGTTATTACTAAATTTATGAGACTGTAATATCTGTGCTGTGCTACAGTTAATTTTAAATCTGTGCTGCAGAAGCAGCTCTTTACTATTCTAAATTTACCAATAACTACAATCCTTCATTGGCCTCTTATGAATGAGAAGCTGAGACAGAAGAGGAATGAGTTTAAATGCACTTTCTCATTGCTTTTCATAATTATGTTTTTTGGGGTTAGTTTTTGTTGTTGTTGTTGCTGTTTTTTAATAGCAAGAGCCTTATTTCCCAAGGTATGCTAATGTTAGCTCTTGTAATTTTATATGATGACTATAAATTTTAAGTGCTGTCTGCAGTTGTCTTAAAACTGCCTACTTGTAAGATACTCCTCTGCCTTTCTTCTCTCCCTTACTCCTCTGGAAGGTCTGACATATGAGTTTCCTGAGCATTTAGTTGAGATTGGCACATATTGTCACATTGGTTCATTTTTTTTCCCAAATGGACTATTTTCTAGGTTTACCTGCTCATAAAGATGCCATCCATATCAGTGGATGTGCCAAAATGTTAGCACAAGGAATCATTTTTAGAAATGTTTTCTGCCCTACATGTTAAAGTTCCCAGCTTTCCTTACTTGCCTCCTGTGTCATACAAAACTTTTATTTATTGATACAAATAATTGTAAGTAGATAGTTTTTCTACTAATAAAAGTGTGTAATTGCTGACTTCATTAATTCTGTCTACTCATAGGTGTCAAATTTAGCCTAGCTTGTAAAAAACTATATTCTTTGCACCCAGCTGTATACACATGTGTTTTGTATATACTTAGTCCATACTAAAATGTTTTAAGTTATTTTCTTTCTTTTTAATTTTTTTTTCTTTTCTAAAAGCCTAGCATTTTAAGGTATGCAAATATAGCACAACTGTTCTGCCTCCTGTCAAATTTCAGCTAGTCTTTATAGGGACATTGACATTTAAAAAAAAAAAAAGATTTCTGAGAATTTTAGGAAAATAAAGAGCCAGATCGAAAAGAGTCCTTGTTGAGAGAGCAAGAGCTCAACTCCTGGGTCACAGAGGAATCTCTTGGGTCAGATGATCTGCTCCAAAATGCAGGAGGGTTTCAGGTGGAAGTTTTCCTTTTGTTGGACACTGGAGGTCCAACTGTGAGTTAGAATTTTGGTTTTGATACTTGTACAAATACTTTAAGAAACCAAGCCTTGGTAAAGAAGAGGAAAAGGGGTTGCCATCATCACCAACAGCGCCTTACAGAATGAACAGAGTTTGGGACTGTGATATGCTGTCTCTTTTCAATTATACAGGTGTAAAATTGGATGAATAGGAAGGTCTGTGTCACTTTTCCACTGGAATGGGTACTGTGGTGTTTCTGTTAGGTCTAGTTGTCTGTCTTCATTACAAGTAATACCAGTGCTCTGGAGTCTTTTCCTGTAGGCTGTTTTCCAGGGACTTGTATATGAATCATTTCCAGTAGTAAACTGTACAAGTAAACTTACGACTTGGACAGTATCTTAAAGTATGTTGTGTTTTCCCATTTACTGGACTAAAGTTACTAAGTCAATTTGAATTCTAAAACCAGCAAGGACTTAGTCCAGTTAATATTAGTGTCACCATTGTGCAGTGCAGTTTAAGAGCAGAGTCCTGCAATGCTTTTACTTATTTATATATCCTTTAATGTTGGATACTGTTTCATTGATTCAGCTTGGGGTTTGCCGTTATCTTCTACAGGTATTTGACATCTAAGGAACTTTAAAAATCTAACGTTTGAATAATTCTTCGGTATTTTCAAAGGATAATCTGTAATTTCACAGGATTTGAATTACTTCAAGTGGTGTTTGTATTTCTACCATCTTTGAAACTTCTTTGTTCATGTTTAAGACTAGAGCTAATGTGCAAAGAACATATAATCATAGGTTTGGTTTGGAAGGGACCTTAAAGATCATCTAGTTCCAACCCCTCTGCCATGGCAGAGACACCTCCCACTAGAGCAGGTTGCTCAAAGCCTCATCCA
>VYZX01025263.1:2762-38203 GCA_013401335.1 Brachypteracias leptosomus | reverse complement strand
CTGAAAACAGTCTGCAGCAGTGACCTATTGAAAATGCCTTATGCATGTAGACAATGATCTCTAGTGGGCATTTGTGTGAAACATAATGAACTAATGTAAAGTGCCCCTCAGCTATCTTGTTTCTGGGAGTTCCTGAGTACTCATTTGCATCCCAAATTTCCTCGTGAACCTTAGTTTTAAGGGGATGGAATAATTAATTACTGTAAATGTTCTACATCCAAACAGTGACATCTGGGTGCATTTTTCTGAGCTGCCTTCTATCAACAACATTGTAAACAATATTCTCTGCAAGCTAAATCAATTGTCTTTAGATTAATCCTGTTTGAGTTATGTTTCATTGTGAAGTATTTTCCTCCAAAGAAAAGGTATTTCTCCAGTTGTAAATACCAGACTGGACAGAACAGGCACTTTGACTTAAGTCAATAGTGAAATGCCTCACTTTTTCCTAAGGATAAAATCCATTGAATGTGTTGTTTTCTCCAAGTAATTAATTTAATTATTATTGTAAAATGTTTAGTCAGATTTATGAAATTGTATACCTTGCCAGGAGGTCTAATGGTTTAAGGGTTACTTTCTGGAGGCTATTGTAAATATACAGTCAATAACATTCTTGCTCGTATAAATAATATTGATTTCAACCTCTCACTGCAGTAAACTATTCTAAATCCTCTTTTTTATATATATAGTAACATAATAACTCTTAAGACTTTCATAAAAGCAAATAGAAGCAAAACATAACTCTACTTAAAAAATGAGTGCCTTTATATATACTTAGCAGTGTGGAGCATAATATTTGGGTACTGTGAGAGGAATAAGCACTGGGAAAGGAAAGGAACTATGTAATTTAAAGGATAATTCTGGAATGAAGACCACATAGCTTTTGTAAACCTGCTTATTTTTTATATATTGGATGACGATGATTAATCATGGCTAAGTTTATGAATAGTTTAGGGGGATTGGCAAAGCAGTGTGGAGAATGAAATTTATCAGATGCATCATCTAGGTTAAAAAAAAATAATATTCTTTTAGTACACTTTATATTTAATCCTTGCCTTAACGATAGCCAAGAAACCAACCCCATCAGAACAATTAAATGTCAGCAACAGAAGACATCTCCTAGTTTAGGTCTTTCTCTCCAACATGGAAAAGCAAACTGGGATTCTTCCATAGGAGGAAGCTCTTCCAATGCAGTACAGGATCTCTTTCTTAGAACCTGTAGAATCATCCTTTGGTGGACTGACCCTCTAGACAACAAAGTTCTCAACAAATGAGTGTGGATAAGCCAGACCTGTTATAGGTTTAGCCTAGGCCAGAAATCAGATGAAAAGCCAATGTGTTTTGCTGAGCACAAGGTAGGAGTGACAGAAACCTAGATATCCATACCCCTTGCAAGACTTCAGGGACTTTTTTTCTTATGCCCTGTGGAAGTCACATATTCCTGCAAAATAAGGGTTCTTCATCTACTTCCATCTCTGATGTGATAGTTCAAACAGCAACTAAGGGACAGAGTTTGACACATCAGAACTGAAGTACAGGACCCTAGAATCACAGCTAAATCTGCTCTAAATATGTGTGGGAAACGGGCTAGGGAGGGGCAGACAGTTCTTGAAAGATTATGAGCAAATTATAGACAAGTTACTTTATTAAGAAGCTCAATTTATACCCATCTCCTGTATAGCTCAGAAGGCAAGGATGGGGGATATGTTTTCCAAGAAACAACAACCCATGTCTGCATAATATTCCTTTGACTTCTCGTAATTTTGAAATTAGGAGTACAGCTAGAGATGGGAAAATAAGGACCTATATCTCTTACTGGTCATTTCTGAAGTGTCACCATAAGTGAGCAACTAAAAAAATTTTGTATTGGTTTTATAGTTATCTGTAAGTGGTATGAAACACAGAGAAGGACTTACCTGCCAACATGTTCTGGCTTTGTTTTGTTTATCTTGGATACTGAGCAGCCCACCAGGCTAGACTGGAGATTGATTTCTGCTGAGGTCCATAATTTATACGAGGTTTTTCAATAGGTATTGGACACTTGTCTATCGTTACCAGCAGAATTAAAGCTTATAAGAAAAGGAACAGGGTTGATAATTTTAGGCCTGGATTTGATATTTCCAGCAGAGAACAGAGTGAGCTTTGTTTCTTCAAAGTGCAGGCCTTGCAAAAGTAGTTACAGTTAGAACTTTTAAAGGTCAGTATTTGAGTGAGACTTTGAAGACAAAATACTGAAGGGTTGACTCTATTGCATTTAGGATATAGGTTAAAAATAGCTGTCTCCAAGCAAAAAATAAACCTGGAATAAGGGCTAGACTCACAATTTGCAGCTTTTTCTTAAGGTTTCGGAAAAAAAAATTAAAGGTAAGTATTTGCATAGTTTAATTTCACAGGCCTTGATGACTTCTTTTAGCTGAGGCCTCTTATTTCAACTGGGTTTATTCTTCAGGTATTAGTCACTTGGCTGTTTAGTCACATGGCTGTTCTTAGTTTGTTATAGTCCTTTCTGTGGGGTTATAGTTGAAAAGTTTAGAAATAGAAGACATCAGAAAATGAAACTATTTTGGGATTATTTGTTGACCATTGGTACAAACTGAGTTTGGTCTCTATTGACAACACTGGTTTATCTGTTGTCTTTCTGCAAGTGCTGTGCTACAGTAAAGATTTTCCTGCATCCAGAGCCACACTAGGCATAGGATTTTGAAATAAAACTCCACTGATCATGGGCAGTGCTAAAGAGATTACTGGCCTCTGCTGAAGTTGATTAATATATCCAAATCCTGGATTTTAAATTTCATTTAATAAGGATTGCCTTTAGTGTGAAATTATGGATTCCTCAGGATATAGTCCAGAGCCCTGCCATCAAATATGCAAAGTCTTACTTCTCCCTCTTTGTCTTCTGTTCCTCTCCCTCATCTCTTTCCCATTTTGTTCCTCATGCAGTATTTCTCTTTCTCTATAGTGACCATGGTACTCTTCCATGAGCCATTTTAACCCATTCAGCCAGAAAGAATAGTCAACCATTTTGAAGTGTGTTCATATTCTATTGACTTTCTGAAGATCTGACAAGTGACAGAGACAGCAAAATACAATCATGACCAGGAACAACAGTGGACAAGGTAACAGAGAGGAACAGGCCTTCTTCTCCTCAGCCATGGAAGCAAGCTGTTATGTCACCTTTAAGGACCTATTGGGCTACAGTACACATTTCCATTAGGGCTGGAAGGAGATAAATTTGTGCAAAAAAGAAATTTTAGGAACTGAACTAACAAATCCTTCATGGCCAGTGATGTAGTTATTCTGCAGCTCTGCCTAGCATGCAAGATGCAGAGAAGTATCTTTGAGTTTGCAAACAGGTGTGTAACTGCCAGTTGTACAACTCAGTGGTCTAAGAGATCTTTTTTGTTGCTATGTTATGGTAGCTTGACCCTGGCTGAACACCAGGTGCTCATTAAGGCCTCCCTATTACTCCCCTCCTCAGCTGGACAGGAGAGAGAAAATACAACAAAAGGCTCACGGGTTGAGATAAGAACAGGGAGAGATCACTCAGCAACTACTGTCACGGGTAAAACACACTCAACTCAGGGAAATTCATTTATTACCAATCAAATCAGAGTAGAGTAACAAGAAATAAAAAACATCCCTCCCTTCTTCCCAGACTCAACTTCACTCCTGATGTTCTCTACCTCTTTCTCTGCAAGTGGCACAGGGGGACAGGGAATGGGGGTTGCAGTCAGTTCATCACACATTGTCTCTGCCACTCCTTCCTCCTCAGGGGGTGGACTCCTCACTTTCTTCCCCTGCTCCAGCATGCAGTCTCTCCCATGGGAGAGACAGTTATCCATGAATTTCTCAACTGTGAGTCCTTCCAACAGGCTATGATTCTCCATGAACTGCTCCAACTTGGGTCCACTCCACGGGGTGTAGTTCTCCAGGAACAGATTGCTGTGATTCTATGATTCTATCAAAAGCTACAACTCCATAAGAATCGATACAAGATAATATCAGATTACATTTACTTTGTGAACGTATCAGTTTCTTGTTTTTTCATAGAATCACCGGATGGTTTGGGTTGGAAGGAACCTTAAAGATCACCCAGTTCCAACCTTCCTGCCATGAGCAGGGACGCTTTCCACTAGACCAGGTTGCTCAAAACCCCATCCAACGTGGTCTTAAGCACATCAAGTGAGCATTCACAACCTACCTGGACAACCTGTTCCAGTGACTCACCACCCTCAGAATGAAAAACTTCTTCATAATTTCTAATCTAAATCTACCCTCTTCCAGTTTAAAGCTGTTATCCCTTATCCTATCAAGACAAGCCCTCATAAAAAGTCCCTTCCCATCTTTCCTGTAGACTCCCTTCAGATACTGGAAGGTTGCAATGAGGTCTCCCTGGAGTGTTCTCTTCTCCAGGATGAACAACTTCAACTCTCTCAGCCTGTCCTCATAGGAGAGATGCTCCAGCCTGCTGATCATCTTTGTGGACCTCCTCTGAACCCTCTCCAACAGGTCTATGTCCTCTTGTCGTGGGGGCTCCAGAGCTGGACACAGTACTTCAAGTGTGGTCTCAGGAGAGCAGGATAGAGGGGAAGAATCACCTCCCTTGAAATGCTGGCCACACTCCTTTTGATGCAGCTCAGGATAGGGTTGGCCTTCTGGGCTGCACTGGCACATTGATGGTTCACGCTGAGCTTTTCATCAACCAGCATCCCCAAGTCTTTCTTCTGGGACTGCTCTCAATTCACTCATTGCCCTGTCTGTATTTGTGCTTGGGATTGCCTCCACCCAGGTGCAGGCCCTTGCGCTTGGCCTTGTTGAACTTCATGAGGCTGGCAGATAGATACCTCTCAAGCCTGTCAAGAGGTCTGTAAGAAAACATTGCATCTATCTGATTGCTTCTCTAATATTGTCTCATCTTCCAAGTATTTTCAGCTCAAGGGAGTTTCTGAACGAGATGTCATTCTGTATATTTTATAATCTCTCAAGAATTTTATTTCCATGTGTTTGTCCAGTCGGCTCTTAAACCAATGTAAACCTGGGCTGTGCACAGCATTCTTTCACAGGGAGGTCCATAGTGCTAGCATATGTTCTGTGTAAAACCATTTGTTTTTTTCTCGCCTCAAAATAACTTATAATATCATTATTTAGCAAGCTGTAGCTCTTGTCTTTAAAGAAAGTGATAAGCAACTGAATCATATCTACTTCTCCATGTCATTCAAAATTTTATAGAAGCTTATCATACATCCTCTGGAGTCTTCTGCTTTGAGGACTAAGAAATCCTTACCCACTCAGCTGCTATCTGTAGAAAAGCCTTCTGCACCTTTTAACTCTTGTTGCCTTTCTCTCAGTTCTTTCTACTCCCCTTTTTAGGATGAGAGGAAAAGCACCATATACAATGTTCCAAGGGCCTGAAAACCAGAATTGAGTTATCTGTACCAATAGCTATCAACTGGTTCAGTTTTATGATCTGCAATGGAAGAGACAGATGATCTCACATGGAAACATTTTTTATTGTCCCCATTGTATAGCTCTTCCCTACCTTTTATTTTTTACCATGGCCAAAGCCTCTGAAAAAGTAGTGACAGATCTCAAAGGAGGGGGAGGACAAGCCCTGAGGTGTAAATGGAAGTCTTGTTGAAGACCCAGATGTGCAAACTGCAGCAGTTATGACTTTAAAATCCTGGGAACTACCATGCAACAGAAAAAAACACCCCAAAAACGCCTTGGATTTTACACATGGAAACAGAATGAATGCAATTGCCATTATCAAAATGAAGTGCAAATGAACAAAAAAAAGTGTGAAGATGAAGGGGAAAAATGCACCAGGAGTTTTGAGTTTACATTTGATGTTAAAATTGCTTGAGCATTCTCCACAAGATAAAGAGCAATAAAATCCCAAAGGCACCTACAGTCCATTAACACTAACATAAAAATAGCCGAAAGAACTAGTGATATAAATGGACATATTTTGCAAGAAAAGAAACAATGAAAGCCACCCAGAAGATACATTTCTGGTCAAAAAATGTTTTCAGCTGTTTGATTGAATAATTGTTTCTCAGTTACTACATCCTGCATTAGGAATCATCTGTTCACATTTCCACACAGGTGGTATCCACAGTATAGTACGAGTTGGAGTGAGAGAGAGATTTTCTAGAAAACTCAAAACAACATTTGGTTTTGACCCATGTGGGTATGTCAGACACTCCAAATATGTATTGGAACCCACTAACCTAAGAAAAATTACCATCTTTTACTGTTAATACAACCACATGGTATCTAGCATTACAGGCTGATGAGCTCTCTCCCACAAGATTTAACAATATGCATATAACCGCCCTAACTACTGTAATTATTCATATGTTTAAACTAATGCATGTGTAAACACATGTGCAGAGTGAAGACAGCTGTCATTTATTTTTTCAATTTCAAAGTCATAGCCTAAATACTGGGAACAGAGATTTCAGAAGTTCAATTTTCACATTATGAATTGTTCTATATTTTCATATTCTGGAGAGGAAAAAAGCAAATATTTTAGTTCTGAGGGGAGCTGAAATCCATCTGTGACTGGGAAATAACATTGCATTGCTTTACAATCAGATTAACTTCTCTGGAGTCTGTTGTTGGAACTGACAGCAGAGTTGAGCTGATGGTACTTGCAGTACACAGAATGACAAACACTATTTGCTTAACAACTGGTCGGCCCATTTCCTTGTGAGTAACACTGAAGAAAAGCCTAATTCTCACTTTCCCACTCCGTATCTGGCCTGTAGAGGAACAGATCTCTCTTGCCAGTTTCCATATCATGCCAGATTTTCTGCCACAATCTTTATCCCACAACCTGTCTCATGAAAACAGAACAGGCAAGATGCAGAAATAAATGTGATGTTTGGGTCTCACCTGAAAAGGGAGTAAGAATGACTGAGATACAGAATTTCCATGGCCAGGGATTCTATTAAACTCTCAAATAGGATATGTAACTTTTCACATCAGGTTTGAATGCAGCTGATGGAAGTGATGAACAATTCACTCAACTCTACCAATGATATATCCCACTGTACATCAGAAACATCACCACAGAGTTAGTTGTGTAAAACCCATGAAACTGAGTGAAAGCTCAGACATGTGGAATGCAAATTGCTCACCTCTGATGAGCACTGTATTCACTTGATTGATTTTAAATGGCTGTATAAGTGTTCTCATACACATTGAACCTGTATAAAAAATTAAATAACTCCCAGAGGGCTTTTTCTGGTATTACACTCTGAAATCTAACTTAACTTGAACAGCAGAGTTTAAATACCTCGGGATATAGTTCATCATAGCATGATTTTCATTTTCATTCAGAAGCATAAAAGCTAAAGAAATGTGGGTGACACAGTCATTTTGAACAGTGTCTCATCTAGGGTGTGAGCCAAATTCACTATTCCCAGTATTATTCCAATGACTTTCATCAGATATAAATTGGATGTGGTGTTTTCAAGTGAATCAAGTGCATGTAATTTTTTATTTTAGATTTCTGATAGTGATGCATAACCAAGCCAACATTTTGTATCTCTTGGCACAATGGATATTGTTCAATATGCTTGTCTTTTTCTTAAGTAACCTTGGAAAGGAGAATGTCTTGAACTTTCTCTACTGTCACTCTCTGTATGCGCTTTACCTCAGTATCTGGATTTGATCATTAACGCCTTATGTAGAAGATAACTGCCACTTCCTCATTCTTATTTATAGTCTACCATATCTATGATCACCAAGCTCACTAAGCCTAGTAGATCTTTACTCTTTTTACTATTACTGAACTTGGTCAAAATACCTCTTGATACAGTGAATCTCTGGCAAGTGGTGCATCTCCACTTGACCTAAAGCTTATTCCAATTTAAGCAGAAATTGTTTTCCTGTTGCACATTTAAACCACAATTATTTTTTTTTTGTAATTTCATTTAACTTTCATGCTTCAATTCCTATCCTTGAGTACACAACTGAAACTGGGCTTTATAAACCAAAAGTCAATATGTGCAAGTGAAGTTCAAAAGTTAACAAACAAATCTGTGATTTGGTGCCTGTGAAATTAGAAGCTTGGAAAGATCAAGTTAAATCGAAGCCATTTCCTGTACACAGAAACATGGGACAGTCTGGGCTTTTCTCACTTCTTCTCTGTCAATACCTTAATTCAAACCCAGCAGAGCTGATGGGAGACTGGCTCCACATGGTAGTTTCCTCAGGTTTTAACATATAAATCACTTCGTTTTGCTTCTCACAATCATCCAAACATTTTCACCATGTTGTATCAGGTAACATTAGAAAAGAAGAGAAAAGAAAACACACAAAAAAAAAAGAAAAAGAAAAAGAAAAAGAAAAAGGGGAAGGGAGGTTACAGGTGAGTTGGAATATTTTAAAATAGATTGTAATTGCTGTCTCAGATTTTCTAACTTTGCTAACCTGTGGGAAAAAAGGTCATAAAGCTCTCAGACTTGCCTCTGAGCCTACCCTTTTCAAAGTCAGAAGATATAGAAAGAACTTTCTGCTTTGATCCTATGGGAAAAGTACAATATGGGGGTCAGTGTGTAAGTGAGTACAATCTGAAAAGCTTGCAGTGGAGAACATTCATTGGATTTCTAGTCTAAAGCTCATCATTTAACAAGCATTAAACTCAAAGTAAGAACCATCAGCTGTTGGAAGAACTTAACCCAATAATATTCTCTCTCTCAGACAATTAAGGTTTCCCCTATTCAGCAATGTCTCTAGAGCAAGTACTACCTGATTCTGATGCAAGAATTTTATTTCCTCTGTTATTTAACTAACTTTCTGAGATAGCTTCAACAATACAGTCATTATATTTTCTAATGTACCTCAATATTTTCTTGAGCTACCAACTGAACATAGGTATGTCTGTAAGTATTACTTAAAATACCCTTCTTCTTGTAAACCAGTCTCTTTTCTCTACACTTTCTGATTAACATGAGAATGTCACACTCAACTTTGCAAAACATAAATTTTATGCACTTCCTTTATATCCATTGACATTTCTGGGGCAGGTCTGGCTCAAAAAATCTGAACAAGAGAAGAAGAAGCAACAGCATAGATGTTAAATTGCCAATGATTTTAAGCCTCAAAGCCTAATCTAGACAATATTCTATTTTAGTGCCTTAATGGCATCATATCATGTACTTAGCAATCTCCTTGGTTCAAATAACACTAAAAAGAATCACAGAAAGGTAACAAATAAGATTCCCTTACACAGGAATTAAAAGCACGCTATGCCAGCTCTCATGGCATAGTCTACCCAGAGACACCTGAACCACAAATACTAGCTTATATACTTTGGTAAAACTTAGATTCTACTGCGATTTTGAGAAGTTACTAAGATACTAATGTCAGTATTGTATTATTGACATAAACTTAGATTTTATAATTTTCTGAGAATGTGAGGGGGTTTTTAATTCTAAGTAATGAAAGATTTGAAAAAATCTTCAGTAGAAGTCTGCCCTGAATTTGAGGGATGTGTGATAATATTTCAATCAAGAAATTCAGAATAGCAGCTGTATGCATCTGTACGTGAAACTATATGGAATTCCATGGATAATGGAGGTTTTCTGAGGCAGAACAGGTAAGATAGCGAAAAGTTTTCCTTTGATGGCCTCTGATCAAAATTACCAGAAACTGAGCGCAAAACATCCTAGTTGAGCACTTGACAGCAGATGACCTTGCATCTGTGTGGTCTGTGTGGAGCCCATCTAACGCAGAATGCCCTCAATGCCCTTCCTCGTCAAACTGACTTAAGGACATGACTCTTGGCTCATGCCCCACATGTTTCCATACTTTTCTGTGATTGACTAGTCAGTATGTTTTGAAACCATCATACCCACATGATCCCAGAGCACCCTCTGATTGGCTCCCCACTTCCTTTAAATCAGGAAGTGCTCATCTAAAACAATAGGCACATGTATATAGACACATTTCAGTGTATATATAT
Organism: Brachypteracias leptosomus; assembly: GCA_013401335.1. Classification (NCBI taxonomy): domain Eukaryota; kingdom Metazoa; phylum Chordata; class Aves; order Coraciiformes; family Brachypteraciidae; genus Brachypteracias; species Brachypteracias leptosomus. Next base: position 28,230 of record VYZX01025263.1, on the reverse strand, counting down.
ATATTTGAGTGTAGAAATGTGTATAAATATATATTTATTTATACCTAGACATGCTTTATATGCATAAATACCTGTGTATTTCTATGCGTGTATATATTGCAGATTATATATTACGTATCTGCATACATACACATAAAGATAATAAGGAAATAATAATCATAAGGAAAGCCCCAAAAGGTTTCCCAAAACCCCCATAGAAACAGCCAATGGGTTCATAAATCAGAAACTTTGAGGTCAGTTTCAGACAGAGAAGGCGAGTGCCATGGAGCTCCCTTTTTTCATGGCCATGAGGAGTTTCCAGTTGCCTGTGAGGCTATGGTGTGGTGCAGACTGGGACTGTGTGGGCTTCCTTGTCTTCAGGTCAAGGGCTTTGCAGAAAGATGGAGAAATCTCTGGCTGAGTGGCTGAGGAGAGAAGGGACAGGAGTATGCCAGGGTCTAGGGAGCAGGCACCCTCCGTCATCATGGGCAACCCTTGCCCTGGGATCTCCCAGCCTCAGGCCACGGCTGTCAGTCCCATGTCTCCCCAGCAGCCTGGAGACACCTGTCCTAGTTTGGCCAGGTCACCAACCCCACCACAAGCCTGCTGCCCACTATGACATGGCCACTACAATGCTGGGGCTGGTGCCAGGATCAAATAATACATCACACCAGACAGGTATTATTTTGATTCCTTATCTTGGTGTTGATCTCCTTCTAGAAAGTTGTAAAACTCTCTTGCTGAGGACAGGGGTGTGCTGTGCTCTGGTCACGTCCTCTTGGTGCCTCTAGCCCTAGAAGGCAAAGGATGATCAGCCACTAACTGTTGCACCAAAGGCAACTCCATTCATCCTGCCTGTGGCCCAGCCACCCCCTTCCCTGCCCTCTTCCCTGTCCTCTCACCTCAGCCTTTGTTCACCCACCTGCTCACCCCCAGCCTAGGATGGCTCACCCACAGCCATTTGTATAAGGCTACTGGACCTGGGAGAAATGCAAACCCAGGTGGGGTACACTAAGGCATCTGAAATCACAATGAGTACTTATTTTAACTCCAGTTGTAGTGCCTGGAACTCCACTGGCTCCATCTATGAACAGTTAGCTCACAGCTGGCCGCACAGAGGGGGATTCAGTCATCTGAAAACAGGCTCTACAGTATCACTTTAGGTGTTGTAAGACATCTCACCTTACCAGCAACCACTACTCCAAAGCAGGGCAGGCCTGATAGAAATGATGCCCTGTATTGGTTTGCTCTGTCTAGAGGTCTTGGACACTCCATGAGCTCCCAGATGTCACTGGGTATTTTCCTGTTGGGAACTAAACATTCTGTACAGGGCAATTCAAGTGCTTAAAGTTAGATGCTTCAGTTCATTTATGCATGAACAAAAATTCTTTGGCCATCTTTTTTGTCTGTTGAATTAAGTTGGAAAATCTGGTCTACACGTGCAATACTCTCCAAGCTGGAGCACCATCCTCTACCCTAAAATCTTTTCTAGTTTTTTTTATCTGACTCCAGATGTGTTTTCACTGCAGAAAACCTGAGGCAAACGACCCCCATTGCTTGTGATGTTATCTAGTTCAATGACATGGATAATGCCATATTCTCTCAGGAATATTTAGGCATCTTCAAAAACAGTTTTGGTGTCCTTATGAGCAGGAATGCACACCTGGTCAGTGAAATTATGGTCTGGCTCATCTCCTTTTATGATCCCACTACATCAGGATTTATAGATGTTGAAAGAGCTTAACCAATATTGGGCTTTTTTCCCTGAAAGCTCTATTTTCTTATGGATTTTACCTATTTTATCACTATAATGTCTCTCTTCATTGCTGAAACAAAACTTATGGAGAGGTTTCATTGCTACTGCTGGGGGATAGATATGGTAATCACATAAATTATTTTTTTTTAAACTTAAGTTATCTTTGGCAATCTGTCTCATTGCTGTATGAGCACAGTGGAAGAAACTCTCCCCAGGGCAGAGGCAGCATAAAGTCAGGCCTGTCTGCAATGCTGAAGTGAGGATGGAGAACCACTACTGGACTTCTGCAGAATTAATAGGTATTTTGCTTTTCAAGGCAGCAAAGATATTAATTGTGCTCATAGGTCATGTTTGTAAACTGTTCCTACCAAACACTCTATGACACTTTCTCAGTGACCTTGAGTAAATTTCTTAAAGCTGTATTTCTAAAAGAGTGTAGACACTTCATGACACACATAGGCACTAACTTTAACCTGAGATATAGCATTTCATCTTCATCTGCCTCTTTAAGCTTCTAAATGGCTTTTAAAATCTGATCTTCATGTTTTGTGCCTCTATTCACCATCTGTTAAATGATGATGAACACTTTTCTCCCATCTTTTTTTGGTTGATAAAACGCTATAAACAAGTAAACTCTGTTTGGTATTCAGGTTAAGCTAAGACAAGTGAGTAAAATCTGCATGATGTAAACTGATGCTGATCTTCTTGCTTTACCTGCCTTCTCCTTAAACTACATTAGTGTATTTCAGAAACTTGTCTTTTAGGGTATTTTTGTTCAGTGATGGTTCAGCAGTCTGAGTTGGGGCTTCAGGAAACTGTAAATTAATAATAGAATGACTGTGATTGAATTAATTCCTGAGTATCCTGTGGCAGGAATGGGAAATTCTAAAATTGCTTAGTGTCAGGCAATAATCGATAATAATAGTAGTAGCAACCAAACATATTCCAGGTTGACACATTCCAGCAAAATTTTCCTGAATTTGGAGTGCTTGGACTGGTTCTCTCAGAAGACCTGGTGCTCCAGGGCACAGGATTTTCATTTGCTTAAGGAGGCATAAAAGGAGATTTTTTTCTTTCTTGAGAGAATGTTTGATATAGAATTCTCTCACACAGATGGAACTGGAATGTTGTTATGTGAGTTAAAAGAAAAAAAAGAAAATATCTTTAGCTGAAATAGTATGAAGGGAAGATGGCATACACCTCAGCACAGTACTGCAGTATATTAAGGGTCTTAAGTTTAAAATACATTTGCATCCTCTTTAGGATCCTCATACAAAAGTTACTGCAAATGACACTAACTAACCACTCTGCTTCACAGTAAATTACACCCATTTTGCACAGGTCAGAGGAACATCTGACAAAACAATGACAATTCATGTGCAAAACAACAGAGAATCAAAATATTTCAGCAGCCTGGTCTCTAGTGTGGCTGAATTGTGAGAAGAGCATGATTTTGGAGACAGGAAAGATGCAAAGAGCATGTCTGCACTTTGCAGTATGGATAGAGGAAGAGATCCCTGAGGAACTGCCCCAGGCACAAGCTACTACAGCAAATGCATTTTAGCAGCACATAGCCAAGTTAGGAAAGTTAAGAAGCAGATCTAATTGTATTAAGACCAGTCCCTGGCTAATGCTTCCAGAAACTGAGATTGTGACATGGTGCACATCCCTTTATGCAGTGCCACATCAAGTAGCTTGGAGATATCAAAAGATGGTGCTTTACGCTGTTTGCAATGAATGCAACAAGAGGCTAGGCAAGCTATGAAACAAGCAGGAAATTTCTATCCTGTAGACAATGTTGAGGGTTGTCTGGTTTTTAATTTCATCTTCTTTGGAATAAATGCAAACATTTTTGACAATCCTGAAAAAGCCTGCTTTAGCAAGAGATGACAGCTTAATCTTTAGGTCCTGGCTTCAAGGGGCAGCCAGAGAGAAATCATCTGTGATTTTCTTAATGGAAAATAGAAAAGTAGGATCATATTTTTAAAGCTTGCTACTGCTATGAAAGCCCCTTTGACAGGTTCTACCTTCCAATAATTCCTCACTTCCCTAAGACTTCAGAAAAGCCCTAAGAATAATTCCATTTGTTCACCAAGACAGAACTGACCATTCTAAAAATAAGCAAAAATGTGACTTTCATTAAATCAGAATGACAGAGGCATGTGAACATATTTTCTCCTTATTTTTTAATTACATTGACTACCTGTCTTAAAGGAAACCTACCACTGATAAGCCTGAGACGAAGATTTCTGCTAAATCTTGTGTACCACATTGGGGGTGCAGAAAGTAAAAGGCCACATCTGTGGGGAGAAGCAGACAGGAGATGATCACAAACTATCCAATGAGGTATTTCATCCCATACACGTCATATATGTCCCATATCTCCTTCTGAGTCCAGTCTGGGGCTTCCCCAGTGCCTGCTCCACGGCATCAGTGCTGACAGTGATGTAATTGCCATCAGGGGGGTGTCAAAGGTCTCTTCCCCAAACTATTCTATAATTCTGATTCTATGAAGCTACTAGCAGTACTTCTGTGAGCCATCCCATGTCTGGTTCTTGGGGGGGTTTTTTGGAGAAATTTAAGATTCATAATCCTGGTTTTGTACATATGTATAACTCATCTTCAGTTTATGCACTGTATGGAGAAAAAAACAACTTGCCCATCTGACAAATTTAACAACTAAAACAATGGCCTACTTATTCATGTGATATAAGTGTTTACTTTCAAGAGAGGAAAATCTACGCATCACAATAACTATCCTATCTGAGCAATGAAGCTTGAAAACATTCACTGCCAATTTTTCAGTTAAAGCTGCTAACTTTATTGACCTGATAGCATTAACAGGGACATAAAACTCAAGAAAAGACAAAAATACTGAGCTACAAGTGTAATTAAGACAATGTTGCTGTTATAAGATTTGAATATACTTTTATAGCTTGAAAATTAACTTTTATTTCACTTCCAAGTCAGAGTTTGTAAGCACTAGTGTGAGTCATTGTGTATCTCTGTCACAAGAAAAGAAGCTTAGGAGAATGGGGAGCAATTTCCCAGAGATGTATAAACCTAAGAGAGCAAAATAGCTATTTCTTAACACGTTTGGGGTTTGGGGGGGGGGTTGCTGGGGGAAGATGAGGGGTGGATGTTGATGCATATCTTAAAAATTAATAGTGGAAAACCATTGGTAAGGTCCAGGATCAAAGTTCACTGGTAAGGACTTTATATCAAAGCTGGCAAACCTGACATTTTTGATTGGAAAGGTTAGATAAATAAATATGCATAGTTGCATAGCCAACTCCCATTTTTTATTGTTTTTTCAAAATCTGAAAACCATGCTAATAAAGATTCAATTGTCTATATTTTCCTGAAGTGCTGGGGCCTGAATTGTGGGCCCTGAGTTGGAGTTGACCTGTGGATGAGTCACAACCTTGTAGAATGTTTTGTTTGTCCTATTGGCTTCAGGCTCCAGAGGCAGAACCTGGCCCACCTGTGTCTCTGGGTCTCTGTCCTCACCCAGGTGATTGTGGTTAGGGTAGTGGCTGAGGCCAGGACTATATCAACCAGGAGCCGATCAGTTGGAGCAGCTTCTTGCTGTTTGTGGCTTCTGTTGGGGCTGGTTGTATCTTGCTGAGCTCTCTTGGTGGTGTCCTTCCATGTGAAGGGCCACTGAGGGAGCCATCTCTGTCTGTTGTGTCCAGCAGGCAATGCTGACACCACAGTGGGCAGAGGAGGAGCTGGACCCACAGGAACCTATGGCAGGGTCGTTTGAAAGAAGACTTGCGAGGGGATGCTGATCAGTTCAGTGTTGGCCTGTGTGATCAACAACTGATGGCAGCATAAAATGATGATGGTTGAACCGGCAAAGCATTTCCTTTTTTTTTCAACCTTTCTTATTCTAAATGATTTTCATGTTAAGTACACAACCACAACTGTTTCCTACTAGTATTTGATAACTTCTCTCAAGGACTCTTTCAATGCTCTTACTCACACGATTCAGTAGTGAGCTAGGGGATCTTGACTGGATGCTTATGAGATATATTCTGAAAGTTTCCCAAAACCACTGAAAAGTGAGACTTTAGGCTTTTATTAAAAGCTTTACAAAAGCAAGATTTTTTGTTTGCTTATATTTTAGCGCACATTATGAACTGAACAAGCATGGTTCTCTGCTGCTTTGGGGCACTCAGAGAGCTGGCTAGCATAACTCAAATACTTGGGAAGCCACAAATAATCCAAGTCCATGCTCAGTCTGCAGAAAATAGTAGAGGAAAAGACATTGTTTCAGGGTGTTCTGATACCATATGGCAAATAGCATTCTCTGCTGGTATGCATCACATTCTAACTCCAAGGAATTTGCAATTATATTGAACTAATTAAATCCATTTATTTTTTTGCCAGGCTGTTCTTTTGGTTAAAAGGAAAGGAAATTCAATCTCCACCCACTGTGATTATCATTTTTATTACGTGTGTAATTGTTGGTAGAGAAAAAGGCATTTTAAAGACTACCTGATAAATAGGCACACAACATGTACCAAGTGAGGGGAGGGAGAAAGGATGTCAAACAAACTTTTTTTAAAATCTCAGCTTCTGACAGATACAGATTGTCCAATTATCACTTGCATTTTCCTTTAGGGTCATCAAAGGGCCAAGTACATACTTTAAAAGATATAACCTCCTAGCAGAGCCAGAGTACAAATGCAGCTGTTAGCAGCCCCCTTCCCATTCACTGTTGCTGACAACATCCAAGGTCAGCACTGTGCATGTTTTGATGCCAACTGCTATTCAGGTGCTACTTTCTTTCATGTTGCACTGGCAAAAGACACTCCTCTTTTCCAAAGGTATCAGGGAGCAGCTGACCCTCCTGGCTCTCATATTCTCCTCATCAGAGTGATGCGTCGGTTATTTTAGTTGTATTCATTGGACTGATTCACAACCTGATGTTGCCATTTCAAAACATGTTATTAAGAAATAATTTATCACAGGGATGAACTTTATTGTGGGATATTGTGTGACAGCTCCCCAGATTTCCTTGCCTCTACCAAGGCAGGGTGTAAGCATAGGCTTTATGGTCTGCATAGTTTAAGTGAACAAAAGAGCCATGTGATGCTTGTGTAGGACTGAATACCAGGATGTTGAACACTGTGAAGTGAAGGACAGTAGTAGAGAAGGCAAAAAGGTTTCTAGCCCCTTGCCTATAGGAGTCATCTGATAGGACATCTCTGGTTTTCCCCACTACACAGTTGGATTGTTTCCTAATTGTCTACAGTGAGATAAGGAATGGGCTGTCAATCCTGAGACTGTGACATCTGCTTTCATGGAATAAATATGGAATTTTAGACTTCCCTGGCAAGTACGGAGGAAGTAAGTTTTATAATATGTATGAGTTTATTCATTTTTGTTCTTTTATTCCTGCTTGTTATTATTTCCTGTGGATAAAATTCTGTGTGGCTCCTATTTTCAAAAACTAACAGTTTTGAGGGACAATGCTTCCAGTTTGGGTAACCCTCCTACATGGAGACTGCCAAGGTCAGAGACCTTCTGAACATCTCCCATCTCATCTCACCTAATTAAGGCACTTAAATGTTAGACATTTGCTAATAAGATTGGTTAACCAGGTTCTCTTTATAATCAAGACAGAGAAAAATAGTCAGTTCTGGAGCACCTTATATTAGAAACTCATTTTAGGAAGAAAAGAATCATTCTCTGAAATTGTCTACTACCATCCCTTGACTATCAAGCTAGAGTGATGAGCTCAGACATAAAGGTCTAACTTTTAGAGTAAGTTAGAGTAGTGGCCCCTATATTACAGGTCAATAATGCTTATTCAGAATACTGGGACCTTTGTGCTTTTAATAAGGCTGCCTTAACAATATCTATTTCCACTTGATCTTTCTGGATTCTCTGGGAACCCAAGAGCACATTATATAATATAGATAATTAAGGGGCCATAGTGATTGAGCTAAACTGACCAGATACTTTTACCTTTGACTAGAACAGGGAATTTGCCACAGCAGGACCTCTGAAACATGTCAGGAGGACTAAAGATTTCTAAAACCCAGGACTGAGAACTTCAGTCGCTGAATAGAGATCCGTTATCACTATATGACCTATGTAACCCAGGTGGTACAACCCATCAGCGTGATGGATGATGGCACCAGTAAACAGTCCCCATGAGAGGATCTGTGCTGGGATATAGCACTTGGCTACACTGTTTCAAAGCCAAGATCAGTGTTTCAACAAAGTATTGCATTGACCCACAAGGATGAACTTATCAATTTAGGCAACAAGTCTATGCCAATTGTAAACATGCACAAGAATGAGCACAGTGAGGGCTGTGCAATGATAAACTGAAGAGCCTGCATTCCCAGCTTGCACAACTCTCTAATACCTGAGTCATCAAGGAAGAAAAAGGAAATCTAGTGTCATGTGGTAGAACGAGAAATGTACGGTCTGATTTATCACACCATCCGAATGCATTTGCATATGTATTAATACCAGTTTTCAAGTGAGCTCTAAGAGTTCCTGTACTTCAGTCTAATCATGATCTCCCCTCTGCCACGAGCTGCAGAGTGCTTTGGGCCTGTCACATAGTCCTGCCAGAAGAGAAGTGCTTTTTTGAGGGATAATGATATTGTTTGGATAATGGACACTGGATGTCATTTGGTATGCTTACTTAGCATGCTGGATACTGAAAAAGGAGTCTGCACATAGCTTGCTTAAACTATTTATCTGTCTTCATTTGACTCATTAAAATCTCCACAGACTGGCCTAAATCATAATCCCATTATGGTCAGTGGCAAAACTCCCACTGACTTCCATGGAACTCTCCCTCTCCTTTTCAATTTCACTCTCCATCACTCTTTCTCAGTCTTATCCCAGTCAGCACTTCCGTGCTCATGGAAACAGAGCTGAAAGCAGCAGGATCTTTCCCCCTTGTTTCACCACTTGATGGGATGCACAGATGGCTTTTCCTCACTTCCTCCCTCCCTCCTTCCACAATCCCAGCAGAGTAGTAGGGGGAGGAGGAGGAGGGCTGTATTCAGCCTGTCTGTTATGGCACTTAAGGTGGACTAAGAGACAGTCACAGCACCTAAGTTTAAAATGAGCAATTCAGACCTTGTGCTGTGCTGGGACCATCAGGCCCCAATTTCCTGTAGCACCACAGGAAAGAAAGTCACAATGGTCAACTTACACAGCTCTTACTGGTGGTCTAAATATTGCCTCCACCTTGGCCCATGAGCAGTACAGGACAGCAGCCCTTAATAGCCAGAGGTTTGAATTACTCATTTCTTTTCTGAATTTAGACACTGTAATTGGAGTCTCATTTCATATAGCAGCCAGAATAGGCAGTCTGACCATAGCCGTAAATGACAGTTTGAGCTGTTCATTGCTCTCATGAGGTTATTAGATGCCATAGCAGGTGGCCTGAGGTACCAGAGGAGGTACTCTGATTATACCCTCAGGGCTTCCGATAAAACTGACCTCTCTTATACATTTCATGAGATCCTCACATTATAGTATGGAACCTCACGACTGTCTCATACATATCTGCATACTTTTTTTTTTTTTCAATACAGTTCTGCTTTCAGTCAAATTGGGCAGAGAACAATATTCCCTCAAAATAATAGTAAGCTTGTTTCCACTTCATGTGTACAAAATTTGCTTTCACTTAAATAAAGACAAGAATTAAAAAATAATACCAGATTAGTGAATCTAATGTGTGGAAGCCATTCCCCAGCTCCCCCAGGTTCCTTGTGATGACCCTTGAATACAATGGAGCATTACATTAGAATATTATTCCTTCTTTGACTGCGTGACAAAATAGACTCCTCAGGCCAACTATTTTCAAACTGTTATCTGAGCTTTCTTAGAGTGCAAAAAAACTGAGAACAAACCAACTCCAAAGAAGCTAGTAGGGTTCTCAGGTCCGTAATATTGAAGAAGCAGAAACTTTAACAGGATGGAAGTTACATCAAAATATGTGCAATGTTTTACCTACTGCCACTTAAATGCACTCCATTAAACCTGCCTGGATGTGTTCCTGTGCGATTTGATCTAGGTCATCCTGCTCCAGTGGGGGGATTGGACTAGATGATCTTTCAAGGTCCCTTCCAATCCCTAATATTCTGTGATTTTGTGAAACATTTCCACATCTTTGAAAAACACCTATGTTGTTCTAATATTTCTTACAAACAGCTTCCAGTAAATTAACGATATGTAGGGGTTTTAATTGTTAAGACTTCACCCTGAAGGTGAAATTACTCAAGGAACTGCTCAAACCTGCAGAATGCAGTGATGAACACCATGTAAAAGATCAGAAGAACTAGGTAGACAGAGACAAAAGGTTTTTCTCATACTGAGAAAGACATGCATTTATTTGAAAGAAGCAGATATTATACAGAGTGAAATCCTGCTCACCTATAAAGTCCTTTTTTATCACTGAGATAATTGACCTCAACCAGATGAATTGGATTTGGTCTCAACAGTTTCACAGCTCTTCAAAGTTTTGAGCTGGTAGCTGATTGAAGCACACAGAAAAGTGTATATTCAGCAAATAATTAAGACTAACTGGGTAATAGCTTTTATATGGCTGATTCCTCAGGCAAACCACCAAGAAGCTTTATGTTGATTTTAAGTAGCAGATGCATGGAGGAATTATCAGTTTTAACAGAGGCTATTATTAACCTTATCTAGTAAGATCTTGAGGTTATTTGACTGTTTTGCTCAGATCATATTCAAGTATAGTCATATTCAGGCTGGATTTGATCTAGCTTCACTGTTCTGGATCCTTCCCATCCTGACTCTGACACTGGCCAGTTCAGGGTGCTCAGAAGAAGGGGCAAATAACCCATCAAAAAGCAGATGTGGATAGTGAGCCAACTTGTGGTACACACAGCTCTGGCATCATCAGTGTTCTTCCTCCTCTATGTACTCACTGCTGAGAGTGCTGCTTCTTAGGCCACGTGTACCAGAAGATCCTCATTTCTTGACAGAGTCCTGTTTCAAAACCTGAAGGCACATTCTTTTCTGTCATTCACTTGAGACCTGGGTCGGTTGCAGAGGGTGGTAATTTGGATCAGCGAGGACATAAGAATATGTTGCCTTCTGCTGACCTTTGCTGCAAGGATGACAAGCAGCAGCAGAGAGGCAAGACAGGCAATTTGTGGCAGCAACCTATGAAACTGTATTAGTACAATTTGCCAAAACGCTTCTGTCCATACCTTAAGACAAACATGACATAACTCCACACAGCATTTTGAAACATTTTTTTTCTTTATTTAGTAGAATAAATCTACAGAAAAGGCCACACCAGCCAAACCTAGAATTGCTATCAAATCTAACTTTTGGGCTTAGGTCAAGGTCATATGGATTTTCCTTCTCCTACCTTTCATAGCTTGTCTTCTGAAGTCCAGCTAGACCTCTAAAACAACAGAAACTTGTCCATTTCTTCCTTTCCCATGTTCAAAGAACCTTCCTTTTTAATCTAAGTTTCCACTGTGTCTTTGGGAGCCTTCCCTACTTTCTAAGCATCCAGCCCAACAACCAGCTTCATTATACTTGGGAATTTGCCATGCAGTATACCTTTGTCTCCTGCGGACATTTGGAACATGCTGGCTCTCCAGAGTTTTAAACAGCCACATTAACATGTATCAAGAATGCACATATCAAAGTACAGTCATTATGATTAATTACTCCAGATATCCCCTCAAGGCAATTAGATCAGGAGGACTACTGCACAAACATATTCAGGATAATTCCAATACCAGGGGCAGGTCAGTCAGCTCCCTGCAATCCTGGCATGTATAAATACCATAAATCAAGCAAGCATATGCTAGAAGTCTTTTCAACAGAGCCACATAAAGGCACTTCTCATAGCACCACTTTTCATAGTAGCACCCAGAATTCTTCTTAAGGTGTTAAACTCTTTCACTTTATAGTTTATCTCAAATATTAAAGTTAAGAATTATACCACAATTCCTTGAGCTCATTTTAACATAAGAGATATTTCTTTTTGGGCAGAGCCCCAAAACATATATATTCTTAGAATGTAGAATCTTTTACTCCCAAGATTGAATATTTTTTGTTGTATATACAACCAAAAACCCTTCAACAGGGCTGGAATAACATATATAGCTTACTGAGAATTAAGTTTGTGAATAAAAAAGGATTACGTTGGCTGACTCCCCAGGTTTACTAACTAAAATATGATTGCTTATCTTTAACTGTAAAGTAGCAGTGTATCCCACTATGGCCCATTTCCAGCAGCAATAAACATTTTTCCTACTAGATTTGCAGCACAGTCTTCAGGCATATATTAAAATTTGAAATTCAAAAATATTAATTTTCCAGTTAACGTGTTCAGCCTCTCCTACATGGAGAGTACTTAAATAAAATCAGTGGAATGAGCTACTACTGTGCCTTCATCAAGATCTCAGATGAATATAATTCATTGCTAATGTTCTTGCAGTAAAGCTGGACTGCAATTATTAAGCTCTCTAGTTAGAAACAACAAATACTTTTAATTTTGTATGCCTTTATCATTTTTTGGGCTTTTATATATAGAAAAAGAACATGTGGTAATCTGCAGATCTACACAAGTTATAAGCATATTAACTCTGGAAAATGGAGTCAATATGTTCTTAACTATAATCTGTTTATCTATCTATCTATCTAGAACTGTATATATGCATGCTAAAGCAAAAGGGTAATACTTTCCACTTACAGACAAAAACTCTCCTGTCTGTTTTCATGGAGTGGAACAGAGCTTGGCAGAATAACTTTTATTTTGCTTTGAAATGCTTCTTCAGTTGTGCAGAATGTTTTACAAATGATGATTCATCCACAGTTCCTCCATCCCTCCAGTGACATTTTATCCTGATTTATGGAGAAATTAAATGTCTTCCTAGGGGGTACCCACAGGGTCAACCATGGAATTTGAAAGCAGATCTTGCAGCTCTTTTGGCCCATAATGAGGGCTAAAGTCAATAACTGGAGAGTGTTAATTAGAAAATGCCATGCTGACATGATACATTCTTCCTCCTCAGTCCACCTGGGTGCATCTAAACCTTCTGAATGGAGCACTCAGGATTTCATGTGAGAATTGTACTCCAGTCATAGTTGTTAATTAATTGAATCATGGACTAATTTAGACCAGAAAGGCCCTGTGAAGGTCATCCAATCTGATCAATGCTCAAAACAGGGCCCTCATTGATCAGGTTTCTCAGAGCTTTGTTCAGTCAAGCTCTGAAAATCTCTAAGGATGGAGAGCCCAGAAGTGTTCTAGCCAACCTGTTTCAAGTGTTTGAGGGTTTTTTTGATGTCCAATGAGAATACCCCTTACTATACCTTGTGTATGTTGCACCTCTTCCACTCTACCTGCAAGCACTTTAGTTTTAACTTCCTGCAGTTACCAAAGAAATCTGGTCTGGGTCAAAAGGAATGTGAACCATGGCACATGGTACCTGTATTATGGATGAAATTAGTGCACTGTAAAGGGCTTTGTCTGGACAGAGCCAGGGAATAACATGAAGTAAAGTGTGCAATCAGATCTTCATTGTAAACAGAGTATAGACCATGGCTTGTAAAGACTGAATTGAAGAGAGTTCTCTTTCACCAAGAATCTCAGGACTTCATCGTTAGCTTACTTTCTACAACAGAAGAAAACCAGCATTTTGAATTTTATTGTGAAACCAGCTCTGGGATGGTCTGCCTGGTGGAATTCCCCAGAGGTTATAGTAACTAGGAGCTTAATTTACTGGGAAGCTTGAAGCCTGGAAACAGATTTTCCAGCAACTCATTATGCAGCTGGTGTAGGGCCAGACAAGAGAAAAAACCAAACAGGCTTCAACAACTGCCTAGCAGGCAAGGTTTCACAAGACCTGTCTGCTCAAAACCAAATGGTTTCCACAAAACAATTCAATTCTGATGAATGAACAAATTCCAGTAGGAAAGAAATAGGGACTTTTTTTTTCTTATTCTGAGAAACACAGAATCAAATGGCTGGGAGGGATCTTCAGCTACATTACTAATGGTACTGGACTTCCAGCTATTCCCTGAATAGGGTTTTTTGAGATTCCCTTGACAAACCGTGGCCTTGACATTCTCCTCTCTTGACAGAAATAGGATTCCTATTTATAGATTAATAGCTATTTTGTACCAACAATGACCGCCAGATGTGAATTTTGCTCTATGGAGTGGTACTACCTTGGAAGCCTGGCCTCGATGTCTCCACAGCACCTTGCCTACTATGTTGCAACTTGCTACTGGATTCCAGGTGCAAGTCTGAAAAAGCTGGTGCAGGTTATTTAAGAGTTGATCTCTCCAAAGTGCAAAATTGTAGGGACACAAAAGTGACTGAAAAATCAGGCCTAAGCTTTCTAAGAAAACAGTGTTTATTTATATGCATTTTTATTAACAATAATTGGAGCTTCACTACAGCAGGTAGATGGTACTACAGCATTACTAAGATACAGACAGAGATGTACAGCCTCAAAAAGGTTAGAGTGAAATATAGTAAGAAGCACAGTGAGTGTCCAGACCTAAAGCTGAAAACATTTTTTGCAGTCAAGAGCCAGTTCTGCAGGACTATCAGATAGGAAGGAAGTTTATACATTCTAGGGGACCACACAAAAAGCCAGCACTGTGTGTACATAGAAAAGACATCACTAATGAATTCTGAAGACAAGTGGAATTTTAAGACTGCATTATGAAACAAATGGAGAAGGCAGTTGTTACTATTCTGAAAAGATGTCAAAGAATAGCCTCCATAAAATGGAGTCTAACGGTGTCTAAAAGTCTTTAATGATAGCTGAGGCTTGGAAGTTGACATTGCCTTCAGGACTCACTGCCTTCCCTGGAAGAAAGGGCTGGTTTTAGCTCTGTGGTAATTGCAGGATGTCTTCCCGCTCTAGAGTGAAGGTGATTATCTTCAAACATAGGATAAGTTTACTATCCCCAGACAAATAATAAGACATTATCTTTCTTTTCCAGGCAACTAATTAAACAGGCTCACGCTGTAACAATGTATGTACAGTAATTTGTACATTACTGTAGTTACAAAAATTAGTGTCAGGTACCGAAAGGAGCAGGAGTAAAGAATGCATTATTGAAAGATAATGAGGTAATTATTACCTAAATATCTAGAAAATTATATTATGTTTGCATTGTAAAAATGCCCACTTACAGATTATCTATTTCTCCCACAGTTTTTTATCATCCCTCTCTCTCATTGTTTCTCTTTCTGTCCAGCTTGCTCTGTTATTGTGCAATACTTTCACCAAGTTAGGAACACAAACACAGTGAGTGTTTTTCCAAATAAATTTCAAAGCTTTTTCATGCATTTGTAAGTCAAAGAGGGAATGCAAAATTTGTGTTCTGGTGTGTTCAAATGGAAATTTACCACTCAAAATACCCCTGTCTCCTGGAACGCATTGCCAGGATTCCTCAGCACACTACAGTGGATACTTCCATCCCTTAAAAGAAAATGAAGTTGAAAAATGAATAAATATGAACCTAAACACTCAAAGGCACCCTGGGTGATTATCCAAACCATTCTTTCATCATCAAATGGAATGGCTTTTTGAAGGAATAAGGCCTCTCCCATGTGTCTTTAAAATGAGTCAGAGGCAGGGGCAGTTTTGACCTGCTTTACAAAAGGTTCTGACTACACTTACTTCAGAAACCATCATTTCATTTTGTCCTCTCTGTGAACTAATACCTGGCAAACAGGCAGCTGACCAAAGAATAGCAATCTGCAGTAATGCTGAAGACATTTGAAACATTGATATACAAACAATTTTGTAGGAGGAACACCAGTATCCACTTTTCCCATACTACGTATAGTCATGTTCATAAACCCGCCTCTGCCATACCTTGCAAACGAAGCAAAGAGTATTCTGTGCAATTACTGTATTTCTTTTCTTATTAAAAAGGTGATTGTAGAACCAGTCACCTCAGCAGAAGCCAGTCATTATCTCAGGAACTCTGCTGCAAACCACTGGCAATCATCTTAAAGAGTTACGTTGTAAAGGTCTCACAACAATAACTGGGCAGCAGACTTGCCAACATCTAGCTGATGAGTTGCTGACCTGAGGCAATAAAAATCAGTTTTTCAAGCAGTCTGTTTCCATACCTATACGAGTTTCCACATTCAGGTTGTCTGTTGTTAAAGTTTTCAGACTATCTCTTCATGGAAAGTTTTGGAAGTTTCTTGAGATCATCCTCAATTTTCCCAGCAATGCAACTTCCCTACACTTGCTATTTATTTTGTTCCAGGAGTTGTGCTGTAGGCATCTATGCCCACTTACTGTAAATACTTTGCTCTCATTCTATCCACTCAACAATCTTTCCACATTTCAGAAATACTTTGGAGGGTGTCTCAAAGAGCCTGGTCTAATGCACGGGCCTTTTCCTATGAATGACACTGTAAATGTAGGCATGAAGGGTGCCACATGTAATCTTTTGGGAAAATAGTGATGTGCTGGAATAGGTGTGAGCATATGCTGAAGGCATAGCTGTTCACATAGAACCAGTTTCCCAGTTTAAATTAATGTAGTTCTATCATCTTTGATCAAGTTAGGTAAATTTATACCAAGTCTATCAGCAGAAAGTTAACATGTTTCATCTTAGTACAAAAGCAGCACCATCTTTTCTAAGTCTTGGAGTCTGAAAGTGCAACTGAGTGCATTAAAGGGAAGATTGTGACCAATTAAATCAACAATGAGTATTGAAAATGCATTTTTTTATAGTATATTGCCAGAGCATTAACAACTTCATTTCTCATTTCCCCCTTCACCATGTTAAGTCATTCGTCCTCAGTTCCCTTGAATAAGAAAATTAGATTCGGAAAAATTTTGTTTGATGCTTCATCTTGATGCATAGAAGTATCTTCTCATTTTGTGGTTATGTCAATTAAGTAAATACTTTAATGAAAGTAATACTATAATGAAAGCAATGAGTGAAACTGTTTAGCTCTTTCTTCAAGTTGAGACTCAAAATTATTTGAATACCTGTGAGGTTTTTTACAGCATTGCAGAAGTGTAAATTGCTACATAAGCTACAAGGCCAGAAAAATGAATCCAAATGACCTTCTCAGAAAGTGGTTTCCAAGCCAATCTCCAACTTTTATTATGGGATAGTTTGGCGGCATAACTGTTCTAAAAGTTATGAGGTCTAATTTTTATAATAGCAAAGTAGTTTTTCTCCTCATATTATAAAATTGCTGAACCATTATTGAGTATATTTCCAACAATAAGGCAACTTTTCAAGAAAGCCTTGACAATTCCAGCTTTAGAAAGTTGTGGAATAGAAACTATTACAGAATCTCAGCTGTAATAGGCATCATTATTCCCTCTGTAGCTGCATCCTAACTGGTTTTGCTGTGGCCAGTAGGAGTTAGATACTGTTAGATCCTGTAAGCAAGGAAATTTAGAAAAAGGAAGGGGACCTAAATACTACTTTACGTCTCAAATCCACAAAGGTAAAGTGGTACCCATCCCTCAATGTAGTTGATGGGAGTTAAATGGACACATTATTTTGAGTCATATGTACTTAAACACAAAATCTAGAAGATCGTAAGTCCCACATAATTCTCAGAGAAAGGAAATAATTTGGTTTGGGAGCCAAAGTCCACAAAGTTTCCAATGTATCAAAAATCCCTAAACCTGGCGAGTGATCTGGTGAGGAAGAAAACTAGATTATCATTTTGAAAAGGGAAAAACAGAACTTAGAGATTAATAAAACAAAAAGAAAAGAATCAAAAGTGTTTTATTTAGGACAGTCTACGGTCATAGGGAAGGCTGGGAAAGGGTATGTCCCCAGCCCTAATGGGTGAATTCCTAGTACATTTTAAAGGCAGCTGAGGCAGGTGTGTGGACACTTTTACTACTCTTAGGTAGCCTTTGCAAGAGGGATATTGAACAAGAGCTTCTTGTTCAAGAAACATGAACTTTTCCTCAGGAATAAACTTACTAGTAGTAATATGGATGACATTTCTGGTGAGAAAAGAAAGACAGCTCTACTATTCCTGAACAGCAGCTAGCCTAGGGCTTGGGATACCCATCTAATGCAGAACAAGATATGCCTTGAGACTGCAAAACATTCCTGAAGCAGAGGGGAAACTAATTCTTCTCCAGTTAGAAATCATGGAAAACATATGTAAAATGAACCCTTTTTCAACTTATAGCAAGTTTTTATGCTTTTAAAGGGATAAAATTATTTGGCTGAACTGCAATATTCTATTCTGTTTTCTTTTCTCTACACCCTCAGCATCACGTTCACATCTGTCATTCACTGATCATCATTGCAGAAAGCCTCTCGTTTTGTCTCTAGTTGCATTCCTTGGAAAGTCATGCTATTTTTTCCAGTTCACTGATTTCCTTTCAGATTCAAATCCTGTGCTAAATTTCCTCTCTCTTTATGATCTGACCTCTCATTCTTGTCCCCATACACCCTCCACTTTTATTGAGACAACTTTGTGCTCAGAATTACTTAATTGGTTATTGACAGTTGTGAAAACAGTGACACTTTGTGATTAATTGATTGCACCATGCATCCCATGCTGGAAAATGCTTCTGTGTGACACAGGACTGGGATTTCTGTTTTCATCATTTAAAAAGATGATACATAAAACCAGAGCTACTCAGTGCTCCTGTTTAGCATATCCATAGATTTTATTTTGAATAATCAATGTTTCATATGCATCTAAGACATTTCAAAAGATACTTGCTAGTCTCAAGTGCTCTTCAGCCTCTTATGTTCCTCCTTAACAGTCAAGTATTATATTAGGACACAAAGTTACCAATGGTTTAAAGAGCCCTATGGCAACAGTGTGGCAATCCTATAACAAAAGAAAGGATTCTTCCAAAAGAGCTGGTGCTTGAAGCATTCAGCAGCTTGCCTATGTGAAACCCATCGTGGTTGGCGCTCCTTGCCCAAAAAAATTGGCACTGTGTGTGCCGGCATCATGCCATCCTAGCAGATGGGCAAAAGTATAGGCAGCCAAGAGACCATATATGAACATCAAATGTGTTTTCTAAGAGCATAGTTCATAGCCAAGAATATTTCAATAGTTAGCGGTTTTGTCAGTGCAGTCAAGGAGAAAAGCAAGCCAAGGAGAGGCAAGTTCCCTCAAAAAGTGTCCCATTTTACAAAACTTACAGTTCAAAGCAGACATAAAGTGTGTCTTCAACAACTTCTTCCATTCACATACAAAATCCAAGTACAAGAAGTTGGTCAAGGGTGGTATTGTACCAAACTTTTTAGGTTTTAGTATCTTCAGCTGAATTGCAGTAGGACACTCATAAAGTTCCAAGAGCCTAAGCATGGAGGTGGGAAACACCCACTTCACCCCAGGCTGGTGGAGGTAGTTCAGACTAAGTGGAAGGATATGTGCTAGGGCACCATATAGACTGACACTGCCCTTGGTTCAAGAGGAGCTTCCCAGGAGGGCTGGCAGGGTAAAGCCTTGCTGACAGGACCTATCCCACCACCCCCAGACAGGGATCAGAGCAGGCTGGGGCTGCTCCCAGCATCAAGCAAGTTATGGAGATGCAGCAGGTCTAAGGTCAAGCTGGGAAGGCTCCCAGTGCCTCAAGGCCCTGACAATAACTGTCCTCACTGCAGTTTGCCACAACTTTTAATGCCACTGTTACTAGAAAAACTAAAATGAGGTTGCTTAATTTTTGTTGACTTGATTAGAACTTTGAACTCAATCTTGTATAAAGAAACTCAGCAGTAGTATAAGTTACAAGATTAACATTGGTATAAAGTACTTTTAGGGTAGGCTGATGTCCCAACCTGTCCTTGGTCTTTCTCCATCCCAGTGGCCCTGCCTGGCAAACACAAGGATGTGTCTGAACCTGGTTCCCCTCACTGGGCCTGATATTGACCCCTGATGTCCCGGTCTCACCTTGGCTTGTCCTCATTCCCAAGGTGGTGCCCAATACTTCTCTTTCCATTGGCCACAAAGATGACACCACTGGTTTAGGTTATGTCTCTAAGACACTTAAATCAAAGGCACTCAGCAAGGACACCCAGTTAAATATCTTCACAACCAGCTCTAGTTGAAACAGTTCCAGCATTGTAGGATCAAGCCTTTGAGAGGAGAACTCTGAAATTTTCAGCACTTTCAATTGTATTTATTTTTAAAAGCCTATGTTATAGTAATCTGCAGTTTATGGTAAATGTGGTTGTTACCCCATTAGAGTTATAACAATTTACCGAGGAGCTCTGCTTCTCTCGCATGGGGAAGACTTTGAATCAGGAAAAAAAAGAAACATATATGGTTCAAACATCATGCTAAACAAAAAAATAAATCATGTTTTCATGTACTTAAGTACTTCTCTGAATCAGGGCTTGAGTATACATGATGAGTATAATTACTGACCAAAGTATTGTAAAGGTATAAAAGGATGGACTGTATGCTGAACAGAAAAGAGAAGCAAGAGGTTATTGAAAAGG
This sequence comes from Brachypteracias leptosomus, assembly GCA_013401335.1. Taxonomy (NCBI): domain Eukaryota; kingdom Metazoa; phylum Chordata; class Aves; order Coraciiformes; family Brachypteraciidae; genus Brachypteracias; species Brachypteracias leptosomus. The sequence goes on along the minus strand of VYZX01025263.1, from coordinate 8,042 downwards.
GGAGGCTGTTTTCCTTTGGTGATGACATACGCTGTTTTAAACTGGACTGTAGCAGACAAACCTCTGAGGTGGAATGTGTATTGTGCACCCATGCCTGAGATCCTCATCTTGTGTTGTTTTAGGTAATATATAGCTATGACAGGAAGCATTATTGTTCTTTTGATTCTGTTTTGTCCATTCCATGGCTCCTGGTATGACATGTGAATTGCTCTCAGGATGCTATTTGTGTATGTGTGGAAAGAATTAAAAAAAAAGCTAACTACTAGGCTATTAGTATAACCTTTCTTTGGAAATTAAAAACAGAATTCAGCTTTAATATCCCAAATGGTTTCTTAAGTTTACACACACTATTTTTTCTTTTGTTGTTTAAAAATAATTTATAAATGTAATGTAAATGGCTTCTGATTCCATCTTGTAATCAATCCAAATTACTTCAAAGAAAATTAAAGCACACACAAGTGATCTCTATTCCACTTTCCTAAAGCGTGCCATCAGAAAAGCAATTCTGCTGTAGTGGTTGAATATGTTCACTCGTATCCCAGCTAATCAGGTATTAGGCCCATCCTATTACACATACTGGACACAACTATGACCTACAATCTGCATTACTTCGGTTCATGGTATCACAAAATAAAATCATATATCATAAAAACTGCCCATTGGTTCAAAGCAAGGGTCTTTCCCATAGCCACAGCAATCAATCTGGAAGAAAGCACACTGTTGATTCACCCTTCTATTTCTAAGTTCACCATCAATTTCCAAGTTCAAATTCGATCTCAAGTCTCAGCGATCTGGATGTGACTTGTGACTTCTCCACTCCACACCCTTCATCCTCCATCATGCCCATGTTCTAATGAAACATTGCAAATGTCTACCAGCAGAAAAGATTTAGAAGAAAATAATTTTCTCATGGAGTGTTTCTTTACTAGAAAAGAGTGTTCCTTTATTTTTGTAGAAAATTTAAATGGAGCATCTCAACCAAGTCAAACCATTGAATTTTGAGTTTTTCTGATAAGAATCTAATGCAGTTGTATTTACAGTATTTTGTAATTTATACTGCATTTTAAGTAGTTCCACAAACTAAAAAGGCAAACTAAACATAAAAAAAAAAAAAATTTCAAATATAACGTCAGGTTTTTTTAAATAATAAACTTTTAAAACAAAATTTCCAACTCTACATTTGAGAGATCAGATCTACACGTAAGAAATCAGATTAGCTTGCTTTTTTCAGGAGGCTAGTAATATTCCCTTCACAGGAGTTAGCCCTATGCCATTAAAAATATTGCCACAGAAGAAAACTCACCACAAATAAGCAATTTTGATATAAACTTTAAGAGCATATTATTTTGTCTTGATCTTCTCTGAGTTTCCACAGACAGATCATTTTCAGAAATTAACAGACCAAATAAAATCATCTATAAATTAATCAAATTATTTGTATTTTCCCCTCTCAATCAGTAAAGAAAAACTGATATCGAATTAATAGATCATTTACTTAAACACAACTGTGCTCAAATGATACCTCTATATGTGTAAAATTATCAGTCATAATTTATAAATGCTCTGTGGGCCAAATTCAAGGCTGGAGCTTTGGCTCAACTAAACTCAGCACGTTTTCCAGCTCTACATTTTTCCTTTTTATTGTTAGTCCTGAGGCATTCCAGGGGCATAAACCAACTTTGTTCCTAAATGCTTCCATTTAAATTTGGTTTCTATTGGGTTTTCTCACAACTCTAGAAGAAAAGATACGTTTCCACACACTTCAATCAGATGATAAAGAGCAGATCACCTGCTTTATTTCAGCCTTTCCTTCTCCCATTCCTGCCTTAAGATGAACCGCTATTGACTACACTCAAAACCAATTTAAGCAACAATACAGTATTTAGGAACTTTATCTTTGTCTGTTGGAGGCCAACAAAGACTTCAAAAATCATCCTATTAGACAAGCTTCTTAAGTTTTTAATCATGTTTCTGTGAGTATTTTTACTCACTCTGAAATTTTCCGTCTGCCAGTAAAGCTGATTTGTCATTAATTCAGCAAATAATGTGTTCTTAATGCAATCAGTCTATAAACTTTACCTTTTCAATTGTCCAAAGTAATCCCAATAGCCCCAAAGGACATGGATTTTTTGAATAAAGTACATAATGCTATTTTTATCACAAATAAATTCTACCTATCTATGTCAATAGTCTTATTAATGCTATTATTAATATCATTAAGAAGAAAAGCCAAAGCACTACAGCCGATGAATTACAATAAAACCATACTGCCACTCAAGAGTCATGCTGGTCTATAGAAAATAATACATCCATAAGAAATCCCAACATTCAAACACAGATTTTTCATAGAACAGTTTATCAATTTCATCAAGAACTGTCTAAAGATAAAATGTCTCTGCAGCATCCTAGAGACATTAATTTAATTTAAAAAGTGCTGAGAGCAACAAGGAAAATACATAAAGAACCTACAGTTCATCTCCCTGCCTCAAGATAGGGACAATTCCTAAACTGTTCCAGACACCTGATTACCTGAATTGTTGTCCAACTTTTATGTAAAGACATCCACAGGTGACAATGTCACTAGATCTGTCTGTTGCATCAAGTGTCATCAGATTGCATTTTTTCATGCACGCAAAGAAACATTATAACCTTAGAAAGGAAAGTTACATTGGATTTGGGTTGTCTGTTGATTACCCAAGACTCTGAGACAAGGCAGTCATTCTTGGTGAAAGAACTGTGAGACAGAGGAACATCACCAGGACCTGGGGGTGTTGATCAACAGCTGGCTGAACATGAGCCAGTGTGTACCCAAGCGGCCAAGGCAGCCAACAGCATCCTGGCCTGTATCAGGAACAGCATTGTCAGCAGGTGCAGGGAGGTGATCATTCTCCTGTACTTGGCTTTGGTAAGGTTGCACCTTGAATACTGTGTCCAGTTTTGGACCCCTCTGTACAATAAGTACATTGAGGTGCTGAGGAGGGTACAGAGGTTGGCTACCAAGCTAGTAAAGGATTTGGAGCGTGTCCCATATGAGGAATAGCTGAGATCTGGGGCTGTTTAGCCTGGAGAAAAGAAGGCTGAGGGGAGACCTTATCACTCTCTACAACTACCTGAAAGGAGGTAGGACTGTAGGCAGGGGTAGGACTGTTCTCCCTAGTGACAAGCGATAGAACAAGAGGAAATGGCCTGAAGTTGCACCAGGGAAGGTTCAGACTGGATATTAGGAAGAATTTCTTTACTGAGAGGGTTGTCAGGCATTGGAACAGCCTCCCCAGGGAGGTGGTGGAGTCACCATCCCTGGAGGTGTTTAAGAGATGGGTAGATGTTGTGCTTAGGGACATGGTTTAGTGGTGTTGATAGGGCTAGGACTAAGGTTGGATTCGATGGTCTTGAAGGTCTCCTCCAGCCGAAACTATTCTATGACTCTATGAGTCTCTTGCTTTGACAGCTCTGACTGAATTTTATCCTAGCTACATCACTCCCTGGAAATCCAGGACCTCATTCTTTATCCTACCATAGATTTTGTGTCTTGTCATTTGTGTCTTGTCATAGGATTTTTAAAGCTGATGACAGAGGCTGTTTCCAGACATGTTTTCCAAGTTTTGTTCAATTCTACTGAATAAACCCAGATTTTCAATTAATAATTTAGGTATACCAAACCTGAGATATAAAGTAGCTAGATTCTCCACTCATGTAAAATCAGAGTAGAGCCATTATCTCGAGCATAAACAACTCACTTTGTTTCAAACTCCAGTTATTTATCTTTAAATGGACTGGAGATCTGCTCAGAATATCAATACGACAAAGGAGAGACAACAAGGATACATCAAGTTGGATCAATTTGCCTGCTTTTTGTGGTTGCACCTTTCCTCCAGCTAGCTTAATTCAGAGTCTTTTTTGCTGCCTCTTAGTTCTTTTATAGCGTCCACTTTATTTCTCCCAGTCATTGTTGGTTATGTATAGAGAGGTCAAACTGCAAGTGTACTTGCTTCACAATCATCATAGTTTGCTAATTCCAATTGTCTTCATGCTTCGCTCAATGCTAAGTGGCCTATTCTATGAGCTCCAACAAATACACTACAAAGGTAAGTTCCAAATAAGTTGGTAGTTCTGAGCACTAATAATAAAAGCCTTACACGACGTCTTTGAATTTAAAACGCTGCTCTTGAGCAACTCTATTCGCTTATTGACAGAAATGATAGCAGTAATTACGTTTTTTAACTTTACAAAGTGATATATGTTGTTTTGAATGCCTCAGCGTTTTACCTACGACTTCATGACCTTATTTGCTTTCAGCAAAAGTAGGTACTAATGAGAATATATTAATCAGTAAATCAATCAAGAGAATTAATGATGGAAGACAATAGCAGGTATTATATCCAGGCTGATAAATACTCTTGGTTTACTTACTGTTTTGATCACATAAATTTTGAATGATGTCTTGGAGTCCTTTGTAAAGACAGTTCCAGACCTAAAAAAGAAACACACAAAAATATCTTCTTAAGTCTGGTGAATAATATGTCATCATTAAAATATTGGGCAATACCATGAAATATATAACAACAACAATAATAATACTACTATCCTAGATGAACTAGAGAGTGAATAGGGAAAATGAAAAGCCATGCACACAAATCCATGTGACCAGATAAGATGTATCCAAGGGTGCTGAAGCAACTGGCAGATGTTATTTCAGGGCCATTCTGAATCATCTTTTAAAGGCCATGGCAATCATAGTAAGTTTCTGAGGACTGCAGAAAAGGCAAATGCCACACATCTCCAAAACCAGCAGGGGACTACAACCTAATCAGCCTCACCTCAGTCACTAGCAAGGTGATGGAACAAATACAATTAGAAGAAATTTCTAAGCTCATGAAAAAGACAAGGGTGCTTGGGACCAGCTAGTACAGGTTTTCCAACAGCAAGCCATGACTGAGACNATCACGTAGACTGCCCTCATTCCTTTCTCGGCTAGACTGTCGGGCTTAGAGTCATGATCAGTAATGCAAAGTCCACCTGCCAGTGAGTAACCAGCAGGGTCCTTCAGGGGTACTGAAATCATCACTGTTTAATGCCTTTATTAATGACCAGATGATGGGACAGAGTACACTCTCAGCAAATTTGGGTATGACATCAGTCAGTATTATAGAGCTGCTACTCAGAAGGACATGGACAGCCTGGAGAAATGGGCTAACAGAAACCCCATGATGCTCAAAAAGAGCAAAGTACACGGTCTTGCATCTAGGATGGAATATCCCCATCCAATAGAATAGGCTGGGG
>VYZX01025262.1:0-19011 GCA_013401335.1 Brachypteracias leptosomus | reverse complement strand
TCCTCAGGCCTCGTCCCACAACTTATGTTGTGCATGTCATGTAGAACGTACCTTCTTAAAATTACCTATTAGGTTTCTATATGTGGAAGTGTTTAAACTGGAGAAGGGGAAAAGCTTATGAAGAAATCTTCACCAGTGTCTCAGTCATGGAATGTCTTCCTTTTTGTTTGTCATTTAAAGTACTACTGTGTTTGTACTTTGAAAAGTAGTTTTTTGTATTTCCTGTTTTTTTTTTACATAGATTTAAACTTTTGGATTGATTTTAAATTAATACCTTAAGTTTTGGGTCTTGGTCTCTTCTGTGAAACAATAGGCAATAATTAGGAATTGACAGTGCTGAAAGCCCCTTTTCTACACTTTGCTCTTGTTCTGCTGTGTTAATTAGATATACCATCTGATAGTGATCTTCAGCTTGTATCATGATAACACTGAATTTTGTATTTTTGTACAGTGGCATGTGTGGTGTGTTCTCACCCTGTCTATTACTCCAGTGATGTTTATTCTTATCCCTGTTGCGTGTGACTAAGAGCTTCTTTGGAGATCCTTCTTTAATTTCCTTCTTCCTTATTCATGGCTGGTTAATAGAGCAAAATAAAAGAAGCATTTTTTATTTTTATATTAATCCTGCCAATATGCATAGAAATGTCAAAATACTCCTTGTTAATTCAATTAACTAACATTCTTCTTAGGCCAGAAGTGTTAATTTATTGTGTTTAATAGTAATGATTTTTGGGCACTGCATGTAAGACCCTGATTTTGAACTTTGCTGAAGTGTGCATGGAATTGTGTGTCAGGGGAATGTTATGTGATGTTTGAGAGTCCTTCCTCCAGTATAAAACTCAGAAAATTATTTTGAACAGAGAGACTATCCGGACTCATAGTCACAAGCTGTAATATGCATGACACTAGGAAGACTTCGTGTCTGTGATTTGTGTTCTGCACATAATCCTTCAGTGCTACTATATCTACTGAGGTACAGAATCACAGGAATAAGCTTATTTGTATACTTGGATTTTATGTAAAGAATAAAAAATTCTTGGAGATGACAAAGAAAAAAGGGTAAAGAATGTTTTTTTTACTGAAGTTCTATAAAATCTAATAAGAGTGACTTGGAGATGTTGGTTTGAGGTCCTAAAACACCCAAATGACGTTAAATAAGCATAAAACTGTACATATATAGGAAACAAAGTCATGATCTGATTGCCCTTCAGCTCTTTTGTTGATGTTACAGCTTATAAATAATATAAAATCTTATTAAAATCCCCAAACTACTGATTCAGATATTTTTTTGTAGCATATTTTCCTAAAATGGTCTCTGAGCTCTTTCAGAAGATTTTATACGAGTTTTACAAAAATGGCTTGTCTAAGGACTAAGAGAAAGCCAAGAGTAGGTTGGTATTGGACTTATCAGGTATAATTACCTGAATCAAAGTAGTGTCATTACATCGCACAATTACTTTTGTTGCATGTTTTGTAAAGTTTCCTGATACATCTAACTCTACCAATTCTGTCATGACTTTCATTGAATTCTCACTTAAATCTAGCTCATTTACAGCACTGATTTTTTAAATATAGCTCATATTTTTTTGTTCAGTTATTGTATAAACTTGTTTATTAACTTGTTTCAGAAGCCCTCTAGAAGATTGTAATTCTCCTGTAATTACTACGTTCCTCTATTATTCCTTGACCACTGTAAACCTAACTAGAATTTTAATCAAATATTCACCTGGTGTTATTCATTAAGCAACCTGGAAATCATATGTTCATGGGAACATCATGTCCTGATGGAAAGGATGAAAATACAGATAGCTGTAGCTTTTTTGTCTTCCATTTTAAATAATGAATTTGAGATCATCAACACTTATTCTCTTTCGGAATTATTATCACCTTAAATAAATAGTCTCATTTATTGTCCAACCAGAATCAACTTCTATATCATAGTTGTTTGTCATATTTAAACAATGAAACGTGATTGTAATGACACCTCCTAATTACATTTTTTCTTCTAATGTGCCTTAATTTTTGTTTGCACCTCTTAACTTAAACAAAGCATAATGCATATTTTCTTCAGCCATCATGTTGAAGAAAAATGAAACAGAAGACTTTATAACATTAGCTGGCCAGCAAAGCTTGCTTGATAGGATTTTGCTTCACTTTTTTTTTTTGGTTTTGCAAGTGAGGGAAAAATCATGCAAACCTTTTATATTTTATATAAGGAAGTATCATCTAAAGACAAGATACAAGAAATCTAAGGACCTCAAATTAAGCTTTTCTTTTAAAGTCTTTAAATTTTGTGTCAAATACAGATACCTATTTACAAAAACAATGTATTATGGTATGGGCCTATCATCCCATGTCCCTAGAGTGTTAATTTGTAACTTTCTTTGTTCCTATAGAATGGAAAGTTTAGAGTGGAAGTATGAAGAGATGCTTCTTCTCATTCCCTTGTTTTTTACTAAACAAGTTGATACACAAGAGGGTCTTCACCTTGTCTGAAGTCAATTTCAAAGACAAAAATGGATTAGCTTATGAATCACAGGAACCTCAAAGAACCAAAACCAATCATTTGTGGGGCAGGTGGATTGTGTTGCTTGACTTCATCTCCAATGAAATAATGTCGAAATGAGGCACTTCTAAGGCAGTATTCAGGACTTACTTGAAATGTGCAGCAGATTCCTAGAGAGGTTTATGCATCCCAAATAAAGTTGGTTAAGATCAGGACCACTGTAGAAAGTTAAATTAGGTATTTTTTTTTCTGGTTTGGTTGGTTTAGACAATGGATTTAACTTAGTAAGTTGAAATCGTCCAAGTCCAAGCTGGTTTTGTAACTCGCAAGCAATGCCAGCCAGTATTTTCCTTTTCTTCTCTCTCATGAAATGCATTCATTATGTTGTGATTCTAAGACAAAATATCTGTCATAGAAACTAAAACCCAAAAATATCAGTGTAATTTCTGACTTGAGAAGTCATTTATATGGATGATGTCAAAGAAGAAGTGTTATCTAGCTTTGATTATTGAGATCTGCAGTATATAGTGGAAGCTATCAGTAGCTTATCAAGCTAAATTTACCAGACTGTATGGGTGGTCCATCATAAAGATAGGTCCATGATAAAAAGAACTATTTCAAGTATCTTGAGTAGCAGACTACAGAGTGCTATTCTAGAATTTTAACAATTGAGTCATTTTTGCAGTTTTTAAAAATAAAATTGGTATTGCTGTGTACTAGCTATGTTGTGTGCAAGATAGAAACCAGTTCAGATTTCATAGAAAACTAAATTAATCAAATAATTTTTCTTCACTGGATTTAACACAACTTCTACAAGCCAACAGATTTGATTTTCCATGCATATAAAATCATAAAAGAATTACTATAAATGAATATACCAACGTTGTTCTTTTTAAGTCTAGATTTGAATAGGAAATGACAAATGATTGACAATGTTTTGAAAAGTACAGCTTGAGGAAGCTAATTAGGACAGGTCTGACTAAATGTAAACTAAGTGCCAGCAGCTCTCTATGGAATCATAATGTGTGAAGTACTTTTTACAGACTCACATGCTATAGATGAATCTGGCTGTGCAGATCACTAGTTAAGATGGCAAACTGCTTCATTCTAGGCTCATTTGAGCTACAGCAGTCATGGAAGAGAATGCAATTTTACGGAATCCTTGCATTTAACGTATTTTTTAAGAACTTTGTAAAGGAATTGATTTGCTTGCTTCTGTACAGACTGAGTTGGCAAGCACCACAGCAGAGGTTCCTCTGCAGCACTGAGTACTAATGTCTTTATTTATAAGAAAACCAGTGCTGTCCAAGATGGCTCATTAGAAAAATGTAAGAGTCCTTACCTTATCTGGATAACTATTAAACTGTTTCCTTCAAATCTACAGTGTATCATCATGTGGTACTTCTGAACATACACTTTGGGTGTCTGTAAGCACAAATTATATTTGCAGTATTCTGAAAAGGGGCTCTTGACTCATTTTAGATTTCCTGTTTTTTCTTCAACATTTTCTCATGCATTTGAAAGATTATGAAGGATCTGAAATAGAGACAATTTTCTAACTCATAAGCAAATTTAAGTATGTTGCATTCTGTCTTTCTAGGATTTTGTAGTGAGTATGTGGGCTCAGAATGAAAGTTTACTGGGTATGCATATTTTTTGACCTTGGAACTCCAAAGATATTAAGATGGGTGGACTGGTCACTGGGAAAATAATGGGCCAGTGCAATGGACTCGAATAGACATAATAAAGCAGATGTTAGCATCTGTCAACATGGAAAAACTAAATGAAAAATACTGTTACAATATTTTCTGTGTTACTAAAAGCTCTGCTCCCCAGTCCATCACAGAAAAAAGAGACATACAGCAAACAGAAGTCTATTTCCAGCGCGCTCATGCGGGATAGAAAATAAGAAGAAACAATGATCACTTCTTGTAATTGCAAGAAATTAATCACATTGGTTGTTTAGTCCTGATGGATTTCTTTCTATTTCTTCAAAGTAAACATACTATGAAAGAACAGAGCAACTTAGAAATCTGATGGAATGTACAGGAAAACCTTTTCTGGTTCGCAGGCTTGATTGATACTTTTGAGTACAACCCAGAAAAAAAACCAATGGGATTAAAAAGTCTAAAGAGTATTCTGTCATGGCAATTCTTTTAGGTCTGTGCATGGAGCTGGCTGATGCTAGTACTGTGTGTTATGATAGAGGAAAGAAAACCATGATCCCATCTCCTGCCAAGACTTATTGACACCTGATCATAGAATCATAGAATCATAGAATCATAGAATCATTTATGTTGGAAAAGACCTCTGGGATGATCAAGTCCAACCTTCATTCCAACATCTTATTGACCACTAGACCACATCCTGAAGTGCTACATCTACTCGTTTTTTGAATATCTCCAGGGCTGGTGACTCCACCACTTCCCTGGGTATCCTGTTCCAATGCCTAAGCACTCTTTCAGTAAAGAATTTTTTCTTAATATCCAATCTAAACCCCCCCTGCCTCAATTTGAGACCATTACCTCTTGTCCTGCCATTAGTTACTTGGAAGAAGAGACCAACACCAGCCTAATGCATCACTACAAAATTTTTTGAGTAGTTTCTTTGTTCTTTGTGGGTTCTTCGGACAAGTGAAGATCTCAACTGCTTCACTTTCATAAACCTGGTTGTGTAATACAGGGAGAGGAGACAGATACTCTCTTGCTGTCAGCAGGTAGCAGCAACAGCATGCTTTGTCCCATGTATTTGTCACTGTGAAGCTCTCAAAGCCACATGGGGTCTCTATGGGAAAGACTAGAAGATCATGGAATCACGGAATGTTAGGGATTGGAAGGGACCTTGAAAGATCATCTAGTCCAATCCCCTCACTGTAGCAGGATCCCCTAAACCAAGTTACACAGGAACACATCCAGACGGTCTTTAAACGCCTCCAGAGAAGGAGGCTCCACAACCTCCCTGGGCAGCCCGTTCCAGTGCTCTGTCACCCTCACCATGAAGAAATTTCTTCTCATATTTAGGTGGAACCTCCTATGTTCCAGCTTACACCCATTGTCCCTTGTCCTATCATTAGACACCACTGAGAAGAGTCTGGCTCCATCTTCCTGAAACTCTCCCTTAACGTATTTATAAACATTAATAAGGTCACTCCTCAGTCTCCTTTTTTCAAAGCTAAAGAGGCCCAGCTCCCTCAGCCTTTCATCATGAGGGAGTTATTCCATTCCCTTAATCATCTTAGTGGCTCTGCACTGGACTTTCTCCAGCAGTTCCCTGTCCTTCTTGAACTGAGGGGCCCAGAACCGGACACAGTATTCCAGATGTGGTCTCACCAGGGCAGAGTAGAGNACAGCCTTCTGGTGTGTCAGCCACTCCTCCCAGTTTTGTGTCATCAGCAAACTTGCTGACAGTGCACTCTAATCCCTCATACAAATAATTGATGAATATATTGAATAGTATCAGTCTCAATACCGACCCTTGGGGGACTCCACTAGATACAGGTCTCCAACTAGACTCTGCCCCATTGACAACTACTCTCTGGCTTCTATCCTGCAGCCAGTTCACAATCCACCTCATTACCTGATTGTTCAGACCACACTTCCTCAGTTTAGCTGCAAGGATACTATGGCAGACTGTATCAAAAGCTTTACTGAGCTCAAGGTAGACCACATCCACTGCTCTGCCATCATCTATCCACCTGGTTATGTCCTCAAAAAAGGCTATCAGGTTGGTCAAGCATGACTTCCCCTTGGCGAAGCCATGTTGACTGTGTCTAATGACCCTCTTATCCTTGATATGCCTAGAGACAGTGCCAAGGACAAGTTGTTCCATCACCTTTCCGGGGATGGAGGTGAGGCTGATCAGCCTATAGATACCCGGGTTCTCCTTCTTGCCCTTTTTGACGATAGGAGTGACATTTGTTTTCCTCCAATCCCCAGGCACCTTCCTCACAGATGAAGGTATGGAAGTCAAAAAACTCAGCTGTGCAGTGAGTGAGAAGGCTTGTAGAAGGAAAGAAGTGTCTAAGACTAGGTTACCGCTAGCAGAAATGAAGGGCTTCTGTCTTACTTTTGTAATACAGTACAAAGTTCAATTTTCTTGGAAAGGCTGAAAAATGCAGATGCTGGCTAGCCAGAATATTTTACAACTGCACATCAGATTCAGCAGATTGTCTCATTTGAATCCTCGCCCTCTTTCTCAAATCCTGATCTGTTAGAAAATGTGATTTAGAAGATTTTCAAATTAAAAATTAGCACTTTTACTATTTAAAATAACTTATAATTGAGAAATTTACTTAACTTTCATTTTTAAATAAGAAATACCTTCTTAGCCTCTTAGATTAAATGAAAGAGTTCCATTTGGCCTGAACATGTTTCATTCAATTTTAAGGCAATGATTTAATTTGCCATCAAAACATGCATAAATTGCAATTAATATCAATATATATTGTAATTTAAAATAAAAAGCATTGTATTTTTTTTTTCTGATGCACCTTTCTTAAAACAGTAGATAATCTCACACTTTGCCTATAATAAGGCCATTCTGTTCCTTTCAACTGAAATAAATATCAAATGTATTTGTACTGGAGAAACATAAAAAGAGCAGTGTAGATGGTCAAGTTTGTGCATCAAACCAAGGTGCATTGATTAATTACTGTGTGTTTATACACAATCATTGTGTAAGCAGAAACCTTCAAGTGTGTGGGATATTGCTTGAACTGAGATTTATGATATGACTTTCTAAGCATGCAGGTAAATAAACATGATTTAATACATAGCATGTTAAAAATTGATTTGTCTATGTCTTAAGATGGTCTTTTTGTTTCTAGGAATGCTGATAATCCCAAGGCAATGGCTTTAAACAAAGCATTTTCCTGTTAAGAGCACTGCATTTATGAATTGTGCTATTGTACTTTCACAATGACAATGAAATCACATCTGATTTTGTTTTAATGCTCACATCTCATTGAGTTTGCCTTTGCCATCAGAAACATAAGAATTAGGGAATAACTTTAGACTTCATGTGCAAAGATTTTTAAAAGATCTCATGTAAGTTTAGTTAAAGTTCTCATTGTATGGGAATTGAAATAGAGAATTTTGTATATTTTATATCTTTTTTTTTAAAATAGATTTTCTCTATTTTATAAATAATTATGTCTCTATTCTTTTAATTACATTAACTTCCCCATGCACAGTTTATGAAGACTTTTTTTTTACATATTCCATCTCTACTTCTATATTTTAGAGACAATGTCATGTGTAAGCTTTTTCTTGCATGAGAGTGTCAAACAACCTCTTACCAGTCTCTTTAACAGAAAAAATCCATTTATTTGAAAACCCTCTGTGGGTGTCTGAAATGATAAAAACAATAGAGGCTTTTACTTATTTGGAAATTTTATTCAGCTTTTGAAAATGTATTTTTGGAGCTGTTGTGAAGGTCTTGAACCATTTGTTCTAGAGCCTGGGTATTTGTCATTGTCCTAAGGTACCTAAAGCAGTCTTGCAAAGGATTATTCATCAGCATTTCTCTGCAACCTAGTGCTGAATGCTGACCCTGAGCTGTCAGTAGGAGTTAGGGCATGCTATAGCATGAGATGTTCTTCTTTGAAAGCCACTTATTCTTGGTCTTGCCTAGATAAAGACACATTAAAATGTGGTAAAATATGGATTCTGTGACAGAAAGCTTGGAAAAGAATTAGAGACTGTTATATATTTGCATATTTAAAAAATATAGTGTGTTTTTACTTGATTATGCTGGAAGAAAAAAGTCTAAAAGCAGGTACTCACAAACACTACACAGCACCCAGGTGTGTGCAAGCAGTCAGAGAATAGCATAGTATTTAGTATTCAAAGCAGGACACTGTATCAGTTAGGAAGAAGCCAAAAAAAGCCTCTAAAACTCCAAACCCTTCAAAATCACTGGAGAAGAAAAAAGCGGAAAGAAAAAGAAGAGCATGCATGCACGGACTCTCTCCCTCTCTTCCTAGATGTGCAGAAGGTGGATTGGATGAGAATTTATAGCATTCCTTAGTTTAATCATTGAGTTCAGTCTGCAGTTTATGAGGAACCTGACTTAGCCACTGAAGTCAAAGCCAGGGCTCTCAATCTAACTGCTGACCATCTCCTCTTTAGTGTTTATGATTTCAGGGATTCCAAACCAATTGAGTAAGGCAATCCCAATCTACTAAGCAGCCAACTCTTCCCTTGTTTTTCTCTGTTAAAGGATCTGGATTATGAGCTGTTGATTTTTCCCCCTCTCATGTTAAAATACAGCTTTGAGCCACACCAGTTATGCAAGTGATTTAGCTGTTTAAATGCAATAGATTTTGCAGTTACATGAAGGACAAGGTGCAAAATGTTAAATTCTGTGACTACATTTGCAATGTTTCTTGAAAAAATTAATATGAATACTAATGAACAGACTGCAATGATATATGCTGCATTCTTGCACCTGTTTCAGATATAATTATGTTCATATTTTACATAATATGTTTAAAAGATAACATTATGTTTGAAATACAACTTTTTATTCAGTCTGTTTCTGTTGTTGATATTATCGGACTAAAAGAACTAATCTCATCTGTAAAAAGGGTAATGTGTATTTGAAAATTTAATTAGTATTTTAGGAAATGTTGGTAATTGTTTCACATCTTTCTTAGTAAGATGCTTTTCTTATTGTTTAGCTTTTCAGATTAATCTTTCTGGTTTGGTAAGTAGAGATATGGTGCCAAGTTTTGGAATTTTTCTCCCACTGTCACAGAAATTGGGGTTAAAACTCTTTAATGCCAATGTAGAATTAAAGAGCAGGCATTCTTTATTATAGTGCTGGATGCGTGGGGGATAGTTCCTCTTAACAAGCATGCCATGCATGACATCAAGCACAGCTTATATCACTTTGCTACATACATATGCATCAAATTTCTTGGAAAGATATATGTATTCATTATGTTTCCCAGAACTAATTACCATAGTTGCATAGTCATTGTGCATGCGGCATGGGTCTCTGAGGGGCTTCCCTGAGGGTCTTTGGTGGTCACTTGTGGTCTCTGAAGAGGTATCTCTTAGTGTTCTTTCCATGAACTCTGGGTCTCCTTTTCCATAGATGGTCTTGTCTTAGTCCAACTCTTTGTAGAGTGTTTAAGTCCCTTATCTTGGCCTTGCTTGTATTCTTTCCTGAGGACCTTTGTAACACCACCAGTTTCCTGTGTTCAACTTATCTGTACTGCAACATTTAAACTTTCAAACTGTGTGTATTAATTACAAGAAATATTGTCTCCTTGTCTGGGCCAGACCTGTTTTGCAAGAAAGATAAAAATCAATAATTGTTTAGTTAGAATACTGATAACTGCATGCAAAAATATATAGTAAATTATTATGTTATGAACCTATACAGCACTTTACAAAGCCTATAGCCATAAAAGCTTATAGTCTAACACAGAGGCAAACAGACCAAAGAGCAGTGTAATATATTTAGGAAGTCAAAGAAAGAAGAATGTGTGAAGGAGTGGGTTTGGAGTAGGTGCAAAATAGAAAATAATAAAGTTTTGCAGGGCGTACTGAGAAGGCATATTGTAGTTCCTGATTATGCTAGATCTGAGTGCACCACAGAATGTCTCAACCATTAAGAGATACTGAAAAATGAAGATTTAAGGAGGTATTCATTATTTTATGTGTATTATTTATGGGTACTCATGAAAGATGAGCAAACAAAAAAATATATGTTAGGTGAAGAATTTTCCACTTCACAAAATGGATATGCCTTCACAAAATAAACTGTGATTCATTTACCCTTTAAATAGCCTAAATCATGATTTATTTTTTTTTCCCCTTAAAGCTATGCAAGGCTGCCTGCCCTAACACTTTATGATTATTACCTAGTGAATTTATCGCATTGCCTAAGCCATTTATTTATTTGTTTTAAATCTTCCTTGTTGAAACCTTTCTTCAAAAACAATAGTTCTCGGTCCTGACATTAAAGTAGGGAGGAATAAACTCCATGTTCCATGCTGGGTCAACCTTGGTCCTAGAAAGAAAGCATGAAGATATCTAGAAACCAGGATTTTTATCCATATAAATGAAGATTTTTAATCTGGGGTAGATTACACAGGAGAAATAGAGAAAGAAGGTGTCACCAAGATCACTGGAGAGAGAATCACATGAGCAGTCTGAAAAACACTTCAATTCAGTAAAGGAGGGAACTGAAGCTGGATGGAATATTTGTGGAAATCAATGAAAAAGGGGGAGTTTTGGACCATCTGTGCAAAGGATACAAGAAGAAAGTGGGCAAATATAAACACAAAGCAGTGCCTTCTAGAACTAAAACTGAGTTGCAGTTCCTCCTAATTTGGTGTCTAAAGGTTTCTTGTAAGCTACTTGAATTCATATTGAATCACATCTTGTTTTGGTCTCAGTTTAAGAGTAAAGTCTTATTTGCACCTTTGAATAAATAGCATTTAGCAGTTTGTTTTACATTAGTCTTAGAATTAAATATATAGCTGATATTCTGTCACTTCTGAAAATATCAGTAGAATATGAACTTGTTTAATCCTCTTTTGAACTGGTGTGAAGGCTTTGAAGTTGCAACCTCCACTTTTTTTATGTACATGCAGAGGATGTGCCTGATAGATGTTTTTGTCTGCTCTTTGTGGTGTGGAATTCTGTGAGACACTGTGAGCAGTATGTGTACAGTTGATAATGTGGGACGTATAGCTTAATGTAAAATGATCTGAACATTTACATTTTGACAAATCTATCAGGAACTGTAAGAAGTTTAAGAGGCAACAATGCCCAGTGTGACATTCCTAGTGGATATATGCCTGATAATGCCTAGAGGTGTTGCCTCTGCCCACTACCTTAACCTAGATGAATGAATTTTGGTCCAAGCACTTTACCTCTTTCAGATGCTGAATTTGGCAATATTTTACTTTGATTTATTCACTTTTTATTATCACTTTTCTGGATGCCTTACAATAAAGAATTACAAGTCAAGCTTCATTTTTAATGCTTTCCAAGTCAGAAAAAAAAGTGTGTTAAGTCACTTGTATTCGTCATCTGACCTTAAACGTCAGATTAAAGTAAGACTTCCCTTGACTGTTAAGTAAACCTTAAGTTCTGAAGTCACAGTGTTTGCGTGACTTCTCTCATTTCAGTCACACTTGAATGTTATTATAGCAATAATGATTATTTTGTACTTAACATTGAAGTTCATAAACATTGAATTGGCAAAGGTAGATATTTGTTTCCTTGACAAATTCATACTATATCCTGTCATAGCTAATCGTTCTTCCACAGTATATTACTCAAATCTGTTAACTGCTATATTATTGAAATTTGATAATGTCTTGAGCAGTGTATGTCAATATCATGGGTAAGAATAGTTTTACAAGAAAGGAAAAATTGTTTCCCTGTAAAATCCTTGCACTTCTAATTTAAAAGGTGCTAATTTAAAAAATAACTAGTTTGAAAGAGAGCAAGGAGAATGTGACAGGTCACTGGAAAGAAAAGCTAGGAATAGAAATTATTTGAGAGGTTGGGTAGGGAGGTGTTCATATGCAAGAGGTATGTAGTGGTGAATTTCAGTCAACTGTGATTTTAGTTTCTGGATTTGTTGCCAGAATCCTAAATAATTGCTTAGTTCATAGTTGTCTATGTGATTTTCAGCTGCAGGCCCAGGTTCTGCTAGTATTTTTAAAAATCAAATGATAAAATATGACATTTATTCATGGGATAATTTTTTAAAACCTTATTTTTCTGTTGGCAATTGCATATTTAGAAGTAATCTCATTCTGAACAAAGAATCAGGTCTTCTTTTGTTTTTCAGTCATGGACAACCTGCACATCTTCAATCTCATTGTAAAATACCAGACATCTAAACTTTCAAAGAGTATGGATTTGTTCACCAAGGCACTATGTTTAAGAAAATTTGTTATTTTAAATCTCTAGGATAACTCCCTCACCTCTCTTTGTACAGAGCTACTTATGATCTGTTAGCCTATATGTAGGCTTGAAAGCTGTTGATGGAGGATATATTAAAGGTTTTTCGAGACAGTAAAACAATACTCTTGTGTTCACAGAACATTAATTCATTCTAAAAGGCTTGTTTCAATTCTGGCGTATTCATTACATATAGTGACATAAATCTGCAGCTCCTTAACTTTCTCACATTGAAGAAGCACTTGCAAAATGTCTTCTCTGCTCTGTGGTTGTCAGTAATGGCTCATACCATTATTTTGTTTTACATCTAATTGCATTCTAACACAAAGTATATTTAAAAGATATTGGTATATTGGTAGAGAACGCAGTGCTTATATTTATCATATATTTAAGGAAAAGTCTGCAGTTTCCATATTTTACCAAAAACATTTCTAGTATGGCATAGCAGAGTCATAAATATGCATTAAACCCCAGATCCAAGCAGGATGTAAATCATGCCTGTTCAACAGAATATTAGGATTTGGCCAGTTTATCCCTTGTACAGGTCCATTAATTTAGTGATTCTGGTCTTCTGTTTTCTTGTTTCCAATTAAAATGTTTTGGTGTCAATAGGGTGCTATTAAAAAACCACTACAGTCTCATTAATTATGGATGTTGTGTTAGCAGTCTCATGTTTTGCACCTGTTACAGCTTAAAGAAAGGTGTAGTATAAACAGTCTTTTTTTGTTGTTCATTTCTTGTACAAATAAGAAAATTTATTCCTCAGACTTCTACATTAGTACCTACAATGTTGCTACAGTCATTTAGAGACCTTCAGGATATTCAGGAAAAATGAAAAAAGAGGTTAAAGATAACGGACTTCAAAATTCATCCTATCTGTTGCCTGTGAGCACTAAAGAGCCACAGACTGGCTCAATAAAATAAAAAGAAGTAAATGACAAGGTTTTTTAGAATTACGAAATTTAAGTAAAATTAGTTGGGTTTTTTGTTGGGGTTTTTTTTGTGGTTTTTTTGGCACATCTTATGGGAAAACATTCTGGAAAGCATCAGACTGGTGTGATGTGTCACTATCTCTGGATCCCAGTGCCTGTGCATATGCGTGAAACATACAGCTGTACTTTTTAATTCCTACCAGGAAGTTGCAATCTCTCATGGAAACATCATCAGATATTCAAGATACAGGAGTTAGTTATGCCTGACAGCAGGATTTTTTTCTTTCTTTTGTTAATGTGTTACAGTCCTAGAGGAATTACTATGGTGACGGTGCAATTTACGTTATTGGAGCAAATCTTCAGCTGGAAATGCTTTCAGAGGTTTTTTTAACAATTGAGTAGAAGCTAGATCAACAAAGACAATTTCTTGAAAAGGGAGACTAGATTACAAAATGAAATAAGTAAAATAATGTTTTTTGAGTGAAAGAGGGGTAATTTCAAAGGAATTCTGTATCTTTGAACATCAACCCCCAAAGTCTGTCTTTGTAACTTATGTGCTGACTTACAATGAGGGCAATGCAAGACTTCATTCTGTCAGAGAAAGATAATAATTCCTCAGACCTCATTATGCCTGTGGGCAAATCATAATAATGTTTAGCATTTGCATGCATGTTCGAAGCAGAAGCTCACTTTGCAACACTCTTAGGATATATCACTCCTATGTCAATATCATTGGCCTATTTGCTTAACGATGAAGCTAGCGCACAAGTTAGCAGTGTTGCAGTAACTGCAGATCCCCCCCCCCGAAATCTTTGAACTAGTTTGGGTACCGTTAAATGCAATGTTTCACTGTAGCTCTAGCCAGCCTCATAGACAGGATATTTACCCATGTTTTTCGGCAGATTTTTGCACTCTGTGCTAAACACTGTGCTGTGATATCTGCAGCTAGGTGAGGTACATCTCCATGAGCTGGAGATATTACACTGGAGACGTGTCCTAAAACACAATGACTTCACCAAATGAAACCTGAAGCTGCAGGTTGTATTAGAACTTGAATACATGAGCAGAATAGATAATGTTCCAAATTCAGAAAATAATTGAAAAGCAGATGCTGGTACACACACTTTGAACTGAGATAGTCATCCTCATTTGAGAGTTTATACTTTTCTAATTTAGAATAATTTTATCCTGGAAGCAACAATAAGTTCACCTGGTGTTGAGCTCCTAGCACAGTACTTGTTTCTTCAGTATCAGTGCCCTCCAGGGTAGCCTGCTTTATCTTCTATTCCTAGTAGTTTATCATAGAACAGACACTGTTGGAGTTAGCGAGGAAACTGAAGACTTGTAGTCCTGCCACCTTCTTATCTGCTGTTCAACCTCTTTACCTTTCAGAAATGTGAACATTTCCTATGGCCTTTTGGTCAGAGGTTGATATTTTTCTGTTTAGCAAGAGACACTCCTTTCCTTTTTCTTCAGCCTTATATTTTTTCAAACTGCAAGAATAATCCAATTAAAAATAGTCTAAGCTCTCTTCTTGTCTGTGTGCAGCAGTACAGTCCCAAAGAACTTAAATACAAAAATAAACTGACATGCTGTTTTCATTTCCAATAAGAGCTTGCTGGCTTATTTGCCCCCACATGCATATCCCTGCACAGTTTTAAAAGTATTTTTTGTTTAAAACCCATTATAACTGATTTTCCACTGAGACCATGTCACTAACACAATTACATTACAAATGTTTTTCTTGTTAAGGCTTTTTCTGAAAATGTCTAAAAAGTTTACATTCTCAGAGGACACAGGGAACAAAGGGGAACCATACATTATACAGGTTTGGCATCATGGTGCTGAAAATGGGTTTTAAATATTACTTGGACAAGCACACTACAAAGAATATATTGCCAGACTGTTGCTGAAAGTTTTATGATGTCTAAGTACCAATTTTTTTTTTATCTATTACAAGACTAAAAGGTTCAGATTGTGCCATGACAAACTTGCTGCAATTTCTCTCATAACATGCTGAAACTCAGTAGTTCCTATCTATCTGTTCGATTGCATACTCCACTTTATCTTTGGCCTGTTGATGAATAGTATGAGACATCTTGAGTATTGCAGATTATTAGCTGTAACAGATTGTCATTTTAGCTCTATTACTTTTCAGTGAAATTCTCAGTGTGTTATCCAAGATGGTGATAACTGTGCTTCTAGTCTAAGTGACAGATGTGCAAAAATCTGATTCCCTGGAAATGTAAAGCTGACTTAGTTTTTGAGATAGCTTTAACTCTCTGCATATTTATGTGTCCTGACCTTGCAATTCATACACACTTAATTATTTTGTTTTATGTAAGCATGTTGAGAAACTGGGCAAGGAGGATGGTGTAATATGAAGTATGGCCTGATGGAGAGGCAGAGGAGAAAATTTAGTATCAGGATTGAAAAATGTGAAAGAATTAGATAGCATAAGGCAGATAAGAAGAATTTTCTGTACTAGAAATCTTGTTAACCAGTATAATCTCAAGTATGCACTGGAGACAAATAGGAAATAGTGGATTTCATTATTTGGTCAGACAAATGCAGCAAAACTTGGCTGTGACTTGAAAGAAGTGAAAAAGGAGTGAGGTCACTGGTGCATAATGGCAATGGTAATAACTTTAAATGCTAATGAACTTTGACAAGAGATACTTTTTTAATAAGATAGAAATGCATGAAGCCTGTGTTGCCCCCTTCTACAGAATACAGCAGATGTTCCTGATATCATGGTGTTTATCAGTTATGATTTTTATGTTAGTAGAGTGAAATTTATTGTTGAAGAACAGCAGGATTTGAAATGATTATCTAAATATTACAGTGTCTCAATAACGCTATGAAACTAAATAAGAGGGCTTATTCCTAACTCCAACTTGAGTGTGGTATGTTCTTAGAGCTGGTCTAAAGCTGATGTGTACTAATATAACATTATGTGTTCTTAGATATATTTTTATATCAACAAAAGACAGTTGACTAGTAATACTGTCATAGGAGAATATGACATGCAGAAAGAGCCAGACTTTTGCCCTAGATATTACATGCATATATTACAAAACAGCATAAATATTTTACACATTGTTTTTAATGTA
The DNA here is from genome assembly GCA_013401335.1 of Brachypteracias leptosomus. NCBI lineage: Eukaryota > Metazoa > Chordata > Aves > Coraciiformes > Brachypteraciidae > Brachypteracias > Brachypteracias leptosomus. Next base: position 2,531 of record VYZX01025262.1, on the reverse strand, counting down.
AATACTATCTTAGTGTTAACATTTATAAAATTTAATTTTTATTTAATTTAAGTTAGTTTTCATTGAATGTTTCTGAGTGGACTATGGATACTAAGCCACTTACTAATATGTATGCAGATCATTCTGTTGCTGAGATACAAGAGTAAGCATTGGGTGAGTAATAGACCAGCAAGCATTTGTATATTAACAGGAAAATCTGAAGGATCTATACAAGTTCATTTTTCCACCTAGATGAGTAGTATATGCCTGTAAAGCTAGTTAACTCTTATCTAGAAATAATTTTCTCACAAATACAACTCGGCAGTTATTTTATGTAGCCGAGAAGATTTTCTGACATCAGACAACTCTTCAGAGACACCTTTCATTTTGGCCCAATCTCCAAATCAAACCTGGGATATGTCACATTACCTCTATCCTTTTTCCGGAACCAAGTACACATTAAACGATTAATGAGACAATTACTTCAAATATCAGTTATAAATCCCCAAGACAAGTCTAAAAGCACATAACTTCCTACTTACAAATAGAGAACAATATTACCATTAGTAACACAAGGAAATATAAGGGAATGAAAACTTGGAAGCATATAGGTAAATTCAAAAAAAATTTAGACTACAATTATGTGAAACTTCAACTTTCTCCATAATTTTTATAAAAGTATATTTTTTGAGGGGGTGGGGGGGCAGGGTAAGGGTGAAGGGGTTGGGAAATATATGCAGGTTATTTAGGGGGAAGACTTGTAATCAAGGAAAAAAAAAAAAAGAAAAATCACTCTTTAATTTCCTTTTTGATTGTTGGAAATTTTAGTTCTTTACCTTGAGGGAAAAAAAGTAAAAAAAAAGTAGTAGGTTAAAAGTGGATTGATTCTTAACTGTTTAATTACTTCTGAGAGCTATAAATTGCATACTTATATTTGGTATTATGTTACAACCCTTTAATACCAATAATTGATATAAAATGTGTTGGGATCCAATCCAGGTAAACAGATTGCTTTCTTGCAGTACTCAGCTCAGAATGGTAGTAGACCTCCTCACCAAGGAAACAAACAAATAAAAATCATATGTGCAAGAGTTTAATTTGGAGAACAGAGCTCTTCCATTCTAGTTAAGCTTAAGCACAAGGGTTGATAAAAATCCTTTGTAAGTTATAACTACATCCTGTAAGAGGAAAAGGGATAGGCATTATAAAAACCCAACAAAATAAATATCATAAGAAAGCATAGGGAGAGGTAGCTCATACAGATTTTGATAGTGGAACAAAACCTAAAAACAGAACCAAGTGACTGGAATCATAAATGAGGTATTATGAAAATTAGCTAAAAGTTAAGAGCAAGAAGAGAGGACTTGGGGGAGAAGAGAAAAAAAGGTTTAAGGAGTGCTGCAGGGGAAAAGAACCTTAGTTACTGGAAAATAATCCTTACAGTTTACGCAACAGCTGTTGTGAAGAAAAAACCCCTCACAAGAAAACAAAGTAAGCTACCTTTCTCTTTACAAGGCTTAATTTATCTCATTTCAACTTTATCTCTACACCATCTCTTTTTTATTTCTTATCAACTTGAATAACTTTGACTCTACTAAGTTTGCACCCTTCACCATGCTTCAAACTGTTGGCCATTAAATTTCACTGAAATATAAACCAGTTCTCTTGAAGGAGAACTGAGAGAAGCACAAAACCTGGATATTTCCTTATTTTCCACAGGCCTTACTTAATTCTCCACCAACATAAAGCTGATCTTGTCTTTACTGTTAAGATGCCCTAAGGCTTGTATCTTGTAGGACAAATGTGCAAGAATCACCCAGTTAGAATTAGCTCCAAAAAGAAATGTGAGCTCTGAGTGTTGCATTTTGATGTTTAAATTACTTCTTAAGCACAACTCAAGAATTTAGAAATCTTTATCTAGGGTAATTAAATCCATATTTGACCTTAAGCTGGAGTTACCCACCTTTCTTCTTCTTGGCATGCCTGGAATTGCTATACTCTAGTCTGTACAGAAAGAAACAGCATCCAATCTAAGTATCCTCATGTGAGCCCAGCCTGGTACTGTTGCCCTGATGAGCTGGCCCCAGACAGCATCCAGACACCCAGCCAGCTTCTTCCTCACTCTCCTTTCCTGGAGGACGGGGACAAAAAGGGAATGAAGGTGAAAACTCTTGTGGATCAAGAAAGTAACAGTTTAATAAGAAAAGTAAAAGCTACATGTGAATCCAAAGCACTTTCAATCAGTGGGCAAATGTCCAGCTACTTCTTGGAAAGCAGGGACTCAGACAAGCTATAACTTGGGAAGACAGACACTGTAACTCTGAATATTGTCCCTCTTTCTTCCTTTCCCTCAGATTTTAGTGGTGATCACAATGTCACATGGCGTGGAATAACTCTTTAGTCAGTTAGGATCAGCTGTGGTCCTCTCAGCCTCTTGCCCACCCCCAGCCTGCTGACTTTTATTGAGAAGAAAAGGAGAGAAAAACTTGATGCTGTGTGAGCCCCTTTCAGAAACAGGCAAAATTATAGGATATTATCACAGAATCACAGAA
>VYZX01025255.1:0-29483 GCA_013401335.1 Brachypteracias leptosomus | reverse complement strand
AAAGGAAGACATGATTCTTTTGGATGGATTTTGGCTTTAAATGTGGTCCTGAGGAGGTGTTGAGGTGAGAGAAGAGCAGCACTGACACCTGTTAATATCAATACCCAGAGTATGCTCTGTGCTGTCAGTCACAGGAAATTTAGAGTTAGATTACAGCTATCCAAAAGGGAATTCAGAGCTGTGGATAATGGGCCCCCAAAAGGCGAGAGAGTCCCTGGTATGAACGTAATGGAAGGGAGAAACACCACGTGCTTGTAAAATATAATTCTTCCTCCTTCTCCCTCTTGCCTTGTGGTTGTAAGTTAAAAAGCCAGCATGAATACTAATCTTGACCTTCATTTTTAAGCAACAATTTGTTACAAAAAGAAAGTGATTTACTCATGTAATGATGCCAAATGAGAAAATGTAGATTAAAAAGTTCCTAATTTCTCAGATTTCTAGTATCATACACCATACTGGCAGTATATAAATTAGCCAAGTATGAGAGACAGATCTTGTCAACAAATTAAACCTCATCCCTGCTTTTCTTATTTGTTTTGCTGGTTCCCCAATGTTATGTCTAGGAAAATCTAATAAAGGGAAAACCAAGACTAATGGATTTTTCTGTGTAGTTTTAAATCTGTTGAGATCTCTTCTGTTGTTCCTTCTCCAAACTTCTATGAAATTGTATACTGAAGATTTTATAGAGGTAGTGAATAATGATTGAGAGATGATTGACCTATATGGCAATATGCAGATGATATATTAGGAAGACATAAGGGCAGCAGCTCATAATAATTCCCATGTATCTGGTACGAAGGAAGAGGCAGAACAGTTTCAGTCAACTACCATTAATCTCTTGGAAGTGGGGCAGAAGTATTTGCTGATCAACAGTGTCAAATCCTGCAAAGAAATCCAGGAGGATGAATTTCAGAGAATTTTCCTTGCTTCTAGCAGGAGGTCATCCATCAGGGCTCTAAGTCCCGTGTTAGTGGCCTGCCTTAAAATGAAGCCTTTCTGACAAGGATCCACAATCCCGTCAGCTGACAGGTGGCAATAGAGGGTATTTCTGCTGACTTTTCAGTCAATATTTTTAGAAAAAGGAGAGTAAGACATTGAGCGATTGTTTCCAAAATTCATTGAGTTAAGCAGTGCTTTTTTTGTGGGGTTTTTTTTTTTTCATCAAACAAGTAGATACTTTTGGGTCAGTGTTAGATTATGCATGGTTCTGAGATTTCCTGCTGCTGTCTCTTAGTGTTTTTCTTGCTGCACAGTTTCCTGTCAGTGCTGCTTGTAAAACTGTGAGGGATTTCTGGAGCTGGTGGTTTAACTCACCCTTTTTCTGGAGAGCCTTAAGCCTAGCCTGCCTGGTGGATGTTTCCTTTGTGAATACAGACATTCCCTCACAGAAGGAAGTACCATTTTCTAACTTTCAGAGAAAACAACATGGGTGTTCAGAGTTATGGGATGGAAAAGTTGGGTGGGCTGTGACTTTGCTTCTTTGTGGAAGAGAAGTCACAACTCTGCCTTCTTTACTGGCCGTGACATAGGTCTACAGTTGCTTATGGGACTTTGGGGATATGGTGAGGCCTTTTCTGTTGAATGTCTGTGTAATTCCAAACAGTGTGAACTTTTCAAATCACTTGAGAAGTGCCCCAGATGGTGTGACATTCTGCTTCATGGGAAGATTTGAAAGTATTCCCTTTGCATAATTTCTGGTTAACTATTTCATTACGTTTGAAATGGGAGAATACCAAAGCTGAGAACTCTGTTGACATTTNNACACAGTGTTTCCAGAAATATCAAATAGGTGTCGGGTTAGAGGGAGCAGCTCGGTAATGTCGGTACCAGGGTAAACACTAAAGAACATTTTCCTTTGCTACTGACATTTTTTGTTGGCCTGAGCTTTGCCTTTGATGTAGAATTATAAACTACTTTAAATGGAGGGGGGATTTTTTTCCTTGGGCTCAGGAGGAGCCTATTGTACATTGCAGCAATGTTTTTAATGAACTTGTGAAATCAAGGTCATAGTTCTGCTATCACTTAAAAATACTCCTGTCATAAAGCAAAGCTGCAGTGCCAGATGTGTGGTGTGAATTGTCATGTATCTTAAAAATTTTCTTCCTGCATAATGATACGTTCAGTGATACAGAGCTCTGCACCATTGAGATTAGAATCTGTCATCAGTGGCTGAAATCCATAAGTCTATGGTGGCTGTTACGTAGGTAATCTCATTCATTTCCTGGGGTGTAAGTGGCCAGGTCACAAAAACTTAAATGACAATTTTCAGTAATTGGACCTTTGTTAGCAGTCTGACAAGAGACACTGATAGCTTAATGGAAATGGATCCAAATCAGAGAAGTGGTTCTTTCTGAGCTGAAATGAAGCACAAAAGCAGGATCTGCTGAGATAACCCTTTAGGTTTCTCTTCTGTCGTGTTTTCTAGAGAAATCAGTTTTTAATCATTTAAAACCACTAATGCTAATTAAAACCAAAGGAATTCTAAAAGGGAATCAGATATTACCTTTACTGTATGATATCAGAAGAAGCCTCTGTATTTNTCTCAGACATGCTGTGAAGGATAAGAAGCAGCCACTACGTGCTATGGTGGAGCAGCTCATGTTCAAGTCCCAGTGCATACTTAAATTGTAATGGCAGACCACGTTAGCTCACTTGGTGTGATGTAAGTNTATTTTTATATTTCTTCACAGATTTTTCTAATAGGATATTGTAAATACTTTTAATTTTACAGTTTCCTTATTTTTTAATTACTTTAAAAAACTAGAACAAAATGTTGTTCGAAAAATACAAGTCTCATGAAAAGGACTAAAGCATAATTTTATTTCATTTATAAAACCCAATTAAATGCCCTGACAATTTAAAAATGACTACACTTTATAGTTTTATAATTCTATAATCATCTTTTTAATTAATTGAGCTGACAGATTTAGGTATAGAGTGCATATTTTGCCTCTGGTAGTTATTGTGCAATTAGTATTAATGAAGAATACTACAATTTGGATAGGTGGAATATAGTTTTTGTTCATATGTGAGTCCTTTCTGTCTTGCTGTGGTCTGGTACTTCAGAGTACTTATGACAATTATCAAATAGAATTACAGTTTTTTAAGAAATGCCAGATTGGCTTTTGCAGAGAGTGCTGCTGGTACTTTTTGTATTACTGCTGTACTCGTGCCTCAGTTCTCATACCGGAAGCTCTTATACCAAAAATTGCATCTATGTTGAAGAAACTTGTTCCTTTTTCTGAGCAGAGTTACAAATCTGTAAATTAATCATTGCCAGAGCTTTTCATAATCACTCATAAGGGATCATAGAGTCATAGAATCAGAATCGTTCTGGTTGGAAGAGATCTTTAAGATCATCAAGTCCAACTGTTAACCCAGCACTGCCATGTCACCCCTAAACCATGTCCCTCAGCACCACATCTACTTGTCTTCTCTCCAGCTTCATCAGTTCTTGTTTTCCTCGTGGCAGGTGCATCCTGAACAGGCAAAATGAGCTTGGGTTTAAGGCATTTTAATAAAATCTGCCTCAAAAGGTTTGGTATCTTTAAAAAAATTTGATCTTGCATGTCTTAGTAAATATCCTGCTTGTGCTCTGCTGCGTGGGGCTGCAGAGATGAAGAACAGAACTGCCTTTTCTGCAAGTTGATTTGAACAGAAAGCGAGAACCTTGCCTTTGAAAGGAGAGCCTCCCTTTATCTTCCCTTTCTTTTGTGGGTGTTGTACGTATGTGAAGGTATTATACGTATAAGTGTCACTGACCAAAAGGCAAATCAGAAATTCAGCACTTGACAAAATGAGCTTCCCAAAGTACACAGATTTTTTCATACTGCTTCTGGAGTTTTTTGTTAAAAATCTCCAAGTTGGCACAGGCACAGATATTGGATTGTTTAACTTCTTATTAAAAGCAGGCTACATTGGTAACTTCCCAGAGGGCTTGAAATTGAAATTTATTTTAATAAGGAAATACAGCCAACTGTTTTTGTCAATGCTTGTGCAGCTCTTGCAGTGTTCACCCAAGGTGCATTTGAATCCCCCAGAAAGATTTTTCTTAAAATCGGGCTATCAAAATCTGGGATTTTCAAATATGCCTGAAGGAATCTAATTGCTTAGGTTTGTGGACAACCCAAGGCTTCATGTTTCACATCCAGAATTACTTTTACAGATGCTCAGACTTGCAGTTTGTGTCCTCCAACCATAAAGGAAAATGATCTGACTCTGGGTCTCTTGTCATCTTTTGTGTGTAGGGCTATGAGGAAGTACTGGGAAAGAACAAAGAGAAGGAAGCTATTTTTCCAAGTTGTGCTTCATTTATTGTCTTCAGAATTAGAATTTGTTAGGTTGTTGATTTTGTATCATGGGATTTGGCCAATCGCAGTAAAGACATAATAGGCTGGAACAGGCTAAACAAATGTGACAGATCTTAATATCATAGTGTTGGACATCACAGGTATTAGAGCACGGTTAATGCAGGAATTAAAGGCATTTGGTCATCATTATTTTGTGTGACCCTTCCTGATTCTGAATCAGGGATAGGAATACACTATTGGGGTCATGGTTTCCTTAGATACAATCTAGCAAATGTAGATCCATCTAAGGCCCAAGAGTCAGAGTCTTTGCTTGCTTCATATGGATCTGAATTAAAAAAAAAGAACAGAAAGGGTGTGTTGTCCTTCCTCAATCTTCCTGTGGCAGCTGGGAAGGCTGCAAGGTGTGCTACATCCTGAGATTACAGTGGAGATGTCAAGGAATTTGAAGTTTTCTGGACCTAATTTTTGAATGGGAGAGATTTTCTAGAATCTTACCCTTTGCAAAGCAAATTAGGAATGCTTCATTGCAAGTTCTTTCATCGTGGCATTTCTATTTAAACTGGGTTAGCTGAGTTCAGTGAGTTCTGTCTCAGGAATCTCATGTGTATTTGTGTGCAGTTTTTCCACCAAAGATTACAGCTTCTGGGTGATATTTTTGTTTTCCAACTCAGTCTTTATCAACTCATATTATTTTAACAGCATACTTCACGACCTGCACAAGTATAAAACGTGTGGGCATGTACCTTGTTGCATAGTGTCTTTATTTCTTAATCGCTTTTCCCTTATCAATTGTGCAGATGTCATGAATAGGTGTGTACCCCACATAAGAAAGTGCTAGGAGTTCCTTCTCCCCCAGGAAAAGTGTCTTTTCTAAATGTTCCGGAAGGAGACTGTTTGCTGATTAGCAACTGGGAAAACAGTGATAGTGCTGAGATATTTCTGGTGAGCTGCCCATGCATGTCAGCCGTCCATCCACTCATCACTATTGCTGTTAATGTTCAGGACATATGGAGTTTGCTACAGTCCTCTTGGGTCTCAAGATGCAAAATGTTACCATTCTACTTGGTATTTTTGGAGAAAGTGGAAAAGCTTTGTGGTCTTCCTCTGGTAGGCATCTTGAAATGACCCACTGTGATGGGGTAATTTATTAAAGGAAATTTGGACAGTAAGAAACACAAATAAAATCACTGCCACCTCCCCACTGCCCTTTCCCCAGGCTCCACTCCTTCATCCCAACTCCTATCTCCCCCCACCCTGAGTGGTGCAGGAGGATGGGGAGGGGTGGTCAGTACACAACCACAGCTCCTCTCTGCTGCTCCTTTGTCCCCTCACTCCTCTCTATTGTGTGGTGTTTTGCCTTTTAAATACACTTTCCCAGAGGTGCCGCCCACTGTCCTTGCTGAGGGGCCCAGCCATACCTGCACAGCTTGGCCTGGTTCACACAGGAATCACATATATGACATGTAATAGGTAATTGCATGTATTTTGGTGAGATTTCTTTTTCCTGGTTCGATTTTATTCAATTCTTCTGATTTTTCAGGCCTCTTCACATACTGATCTGCAATGCTGGCATGTTTGGTGCTCCCTGGTCCTTGACAGAGGATGACCTGGAGACCACCTTCCAAGTGAACCACTTGGGACATTTCTATCTTGTCCAGCTTCTGGAAGATGTTTTACGCCAGTCATCTCCTGCCAGGGTTGTGGTGGTGTCCTCTGAATCGCACAGGTTGGTCAATGCTACCTTTGATTTAGCTGAAATCTTTAATCCTTAGAGCATAAAACAGTTATGGCAGAACTGCAGAAGTTTTGAAAATGAAAGGCCTTGCTCTAAAGCATTTGTGTTTGAATAATCTTTTTAAAAATAGAAGCATTACTAATGCCCGTGGATGTTACTGGATTTGACTCTGTTGCTGGATAAAATGTGTTCTAGTTTTATAACAGTATGTAGGTATTTTTTGATCATTCTTTGTATGAATGCAGATTTTCACCGCATTTCAGACCACTCATTGATTTTGTGAGGAGATGGAATAATAATTGATTAAATCTGAATGGCATGACCTATATTGATTTGTCATTCAACAACTTCAACATCTTACCAAGAAGAATGTGCAGTTATTTTAGCAGGAGAAACAATGCAATTAAAAACTGCTAGATGAAATCCAATTGTTTTATAATGAGAAATTAGGGAATTCAATGCAGACATTAGCTGTATAATTGTAAAATGGGAAGTAGTGTAGTTAATACATATTAGAAATCTGGCCATGCTTCTTTTGGTGAATTTTTTAATTAAAACGTTAGATGCTTGCCTTTTCTACTACCAGCAGAAGTACAGTTGGCAAAAAAGATGTTGATGAGGTGTGCCTTATTTCAGATATGCTGGTGGTGTTTGTGTTAATAACTGAAAAGATGGATTTGATTTAAATAAAAGTTCCTTGTGCAGAATGCATGCCTCAATTCTGAATTTTAGTGGGCACAAACCACTTACTGCCTTCTGATTTAGGTCAGGGACTGCAGGATTAGACCTGTAATGTCCATCTTTCAACATTACTGTTGATTTCTATTTCACTTTTGGTTGGGTATAACAGCTCAAGCAAACCTAAAGAAATGTGTGAGTGCTTTGCCTTCTTCCTCCTCCTCCTCCCCCCCCTTCATATTTTTGAAATGTTTTAGTGACCCAGAATGAAACTTATTTTTTTAATCATGTTTCCATAAAATGTAACCCCAGGGACCTGGTAGAGAGAGACCAGCCAAGGGTCGGGCTGAAACCTTTATCACTTCCAAACACAGGGGCTTATGGTATAAATGACATACTGCAGATAGATTTACTTTTACCATTTTAAATTTATGATGGCTGAAATGAAAGGAAGCAATAGAAAATGCCAGTAATAATCCTCCCTGGTGTTAAAAGACATGAAATGTCTAGTAATTAGGTGGTAACAAAATCTGGACATCCTTATCTTTGCAAATCACACCAGGTTTGTGAAAGCAAGTAGCAGGGTCCTGTTAGGAGTGAGGGAGGCTACTGCAGGGCAGGCAAGATAGCTCTAGAAATAAATCTGCCAACTCCAATCACTTGCCAGATGTGGAGGGCACAATGGGATACGTATAAATGAGCTGTTATTTAATGGGAGATTATGTTGAATTGTCAGCTGCTTGTTCCCCTTTGTAAGTTTGTGTCTCTGATAGTATTTTAAATGACATCTTTGGTTTTCAGACTATTAAGTGCTATGTGTAAGTAGCTCACATCTCTGGACATCTTTATCTGTGTTTTTGTAAACATTTTTTGAAGTGCTTCTTGCTAACTCAGTAAGATCAGCCAAGGTTTATAGAAGCCCATCAAAAAATAAGTAACAGTCTATGTTCGAATAAAATAATAAATGCCACTAGTAAATTTCCCTTGTTCTAAGGGGTCCAATTCATGTATTATGGCATATCTTACCACTTCAACTGATCACGGCAAATTACTGTGCTTTGTCCTCCCAGTCTGTTTAATGGCAAGAAGTTGATGTAATGAGTTAGTTTAGATGTTAGGTAGTAGTACTTGCTGACCTACTTGGGAACTCCGAGCCTTAAACTATGTTGTAAACCAGAAGTGTTGGTATCTAATTACTTCCATAAACCTTGGCTGGGTCTTTTCACTGGAGTCAAGACCCCCTGTTAGGGGAAAACTAAAGCCCCACGTTTGCAGAAAATATTACACTAGACTGCTCCAAGGCAAATTATTTATTTGCCTCTCTGGTTCTTTGTTAATTTCTAGTTACTTCTCTAGATTCAGCACAAATGAATTCTGTTTAAATTAAGCTTTTGGGTACTTTAAGCACATCGTATTAGAATCAGAATAATAAGTAGGTTGACTTTCCTTCTGTGTTGTTAATTTGATTGTAGAGCCCTTATCCTACTGAACTCAATGAGATTGCCAACATGAGTAAGATTGACTCAGATAAGAGAGCTTGCAGGAGGGGACACAAAATATGCCACCGTGTTTCAGTTGCACAGTATACACAAAATATTTTATTTATAGATTCGTTTTGGTGTCATAAATTATTACTTGAGGAATGAATATAGGAAATTCCTCCCAGAATAGTCCTGTTAATTTCAGAAATGTATTTTATCTAACTGAAAATTATGAAAGAGAAATTTTGTTGTTGGAATTAAAGGGCTAATTCTGCAGGATACAGAACATCCTGCATTCCTTTTGAGTTCAAATACTGTAGTTGCCTTTCTCTGAGTGTGTTATAATTCTGCTCACAGAATGGATGTAGAAATTCCAGCTGATCTCTTCATTTCTGGGGATGAGATGCAAAATTAGTAAAGATATTTTAAAACATTTTTCTAGTGTGTACTATAATTATGTTTATCCCTGTATCCCAGCTGATTCTGAAAACTGAGTATTAAAAAGAGCTTGCTAAATCCTTTTTATTTTTAGTAACTCTTCTGAATGAAACAGATCTGTAACTAAATGTAGTATTATTCTCTAATATTAAGATATACCAATAAAATTGTTAAATGAAATCATGAAGTTTAGGGTGCAAAATGTTATATTGAAAGTTCCTTTTCTTCATCTAAATATCCTCAGAACATTCACTACTTTGTTACTAAAAAAAAAAAAAAAGGGGGAAAGAAACAAACAGCTGGTGTTTAATGACTCTGTCAGACCCAATTAAAAAACATCAACTAGTTACTTTGATTTGTGTTCAGCCATGCCATGGGTATACTTAAAAACATTATACTCTGCCAGAACTCATTTTGGCTTTGTTTACATTTATCTTTTAAACATATAAGACTATTGATGGCAAGTTACCAAGGTTATAACCCCTTTATATTCATCAATTTTTAATCTAAAAAAGAGTCTAAGAGGCGGTTAGACTCATCCATAGTTACTTGAACACTTAAATGAAAGTGTGCAGTATGTGAACACTGGATGAAATAATCAGGGGAAGGGAAGAGGGGGAAATGGAACGATGCTGGTTTTCTCCTCTTCTAATGCACGGTTATTTTATCCTACATTATTTCCTCCAAGTTGATTGTGCTTTCATGGATCTATGGCAAAATATTTTTGGGGATTTAAAATAAAGCGATTTTTAAGTTACATGCAATGCACTTAAATCATTAAAGCTTTTTTTTTTACTTGCTTTTATTTATCATTTGCTTTTGCTAATTATTCAATAATTTTGCAGCCATATTATATGAGACTTTTCCTTGGGTCTCAAACAATTTCCAGTAGATGCTTTCAACTGCTAAATAAGCTGTTGTTTTATGTTGGTTCTGGCCAAGTTCTACTCTGTTGTCTACATTTTATGTTGCTCTTAATAAGAGTGAAATTAACTCTGGGGTATCTAAGGCATATTTACTGTTTTTTAGATTTACAGAAATTAAAGACTCCTCTGGAAAACTTGATTTCAGCCTGCTTTCTCCATCTAAGAAGGAGTATTGGGCTATGTTGGCCTACAACCGTTCCAAGCTTTGCAATATACTGTTCTCCAACGAGCTGAACCGACGCCTTTCTCCCCATGGGGTGACGTCTAATTCAGTCCATCCTGGAAATATGATTTACTCCTCCATTCATCGTAGCTGGTGGGTGTATACCCTGCTGTTTACCTTGGCTCGACCTTTCACCAAATCCATGGTAAGTGAATAACTTACGCTATTTTACACATCTTCATTTTTCCAATCAGGGGAGTGAAGTTATAAAAATCCAGATGTATGTATGTGCTTTGACCTTTCATAACTGCGACCCTGATTTTAATGACAAACATCATTCCAAGATAGGGCTCTTGAAGAGAATTCTTCAACCATTTTAGGTTAACTTTGTCAATCTTCAGTAAAGGTACCGTGTTAGATGGAGTGCATGTCTTCCTTGCTTGAATATTTGGTTTTCACTATGATTAAGGTAGTTGAACATCTTAGGTGTGGGATAGTTTAGAGTTATTTCTGCACTCAGTATATATAAGACATCAAAAAATGTTTTGGTTTTTAAGTGGAATATGCTTGACTGCATTTTTTATGTAAACAGATGCCCTAGTTAGAAAAGGTACTACAGACATTATTAATGGCTGAGGGAAAGTGCTTTCATTGGTAAAAGCACCTTCATTCATATTTAAAAAAAACCAAAACAACCCAACAATTGTATTGATTCCTACAAAGCACCTTTGTCTCCATTGGATATTGGATTGGGACCATGATATAACGAAAGGCTACACGGTTCTTTCACAGCCAACATTATAAGGCTTCATTATATAAGAATTTGCAGCATCTCCAATGTTTGGTGTGGTTGTTTTTATCCCTTGAATCTTTTACCCAGGTTATTTACAAGGAGTCCAGAGTCTAGGTTTAGGCAGAGGATGACTTTTACTTCATTGAGAACTGGTTTCCTTTAACCTTATTGACCATTTCTCATCTGCTATTCACTGTCAAAGAAGGATATTCCAAAAGGGGAGCAAGGAAAGGAAGCAAGGAGAATGTTTGCAGCTATGAATCAGGGAAATGAAAACATTTATATCCCCACAGATCCCTCTAGCCATGGTAATTTTTTCAAGCCCAAAGCAGACTTCTTTTACAGACTTCTCACCTGACAAGAGTCGTTGTGGTGTAATGTAACTAGTAAGTTATCTCCCTGAGCTGTTGATACAGATCAAATTAATTGTTTGGTTTTTTTTGAAAAAGAGCAGAAAAGGAATTGCTGAGGCAGAGGGATCCATCCTTAAGTAGCTTAACCTACCACATAACCTGTAGTAGATGAGCAAATCAGTGGTGGAACTTGTATATATAGCTTCACAAAAAAGTTTGCTTGTACATTTCTTTATCATTGAGATAATGAAATTAATGTGAATTTATACTGGGTTAATAGAAGTGGAAAACACAGAGTGTTTAAAACTCTGCTTGCATGTCAAAAACTGAACAGCTGCTTGGATAGTACTGGATCTTCAGCAAGAGCCATGGAGTAAAATACACTCTAGTGTTGTGCACTGACAATGTGTCAGTCAAGAGAGTCTTCACCTCTCTAACCTCTGCCTGCAGTTTGCAGCCCGTACATAAGTGAAACCTATTTGTGTCCATGAGACTGGTAAGTGGGCATTCTGGCACCTTGGGACAAGTAATAATATCTTTCAACACCATGGTTTTTGACCAGGACCTTTAAAACCATGTCTCTGCTGTGTTAGGGATAGTTAGTAAAACAAATTCTTGAAGTTCTCCTGAGAATGGATAAATAAATGTTATCAACATCCCATGAAAAGTATCTAATCTGTGGAACTTTTATGAATTGTTAGTTTTATTTGCTCTGACATATTTTCACAAAGGAGCCTTTTGTGTTTGTTGCTCAGATAATCTAATCCCCTAAGGAACAAAATGAAACACTGAAGTTCTTTTTGAATTCTTTAAAACAATTGATAGAATTTTTTTTATATAGCATCTACTTATTTATGAGTGGTGTAATATGGTACAAATATAGTATATAAAGAGTACAAAAAGTTATCAGTACTGACTAGTAGTGTGCTCCAGTCCAAGCCAAATGACTTGAGAGAGCCCTTTTTGTTTTTATGGATTTTACTGAGGTTATTTGAATGTTATGATGGAGGATATGGTTTGAGAGAAGCATCAGTTTTATAACTCATATTCTGATATGACTTACATGCCCCTGAACTTCACTTTTCAATTGCCAGTAAAACTAGAGAAGTGCCCCATCCTGGGACTGCAGACAAGCCGAGCTGAAATTCTCAACATCATCAATGAAAATTTTTCTATTCTAAGATTTTTAGGGAGCAAATAATTTGCCGCTTCCCCTTTTTTAGGGATTGTGCTGTCACAGCCTGGAACAGACTTTACTGAGGATCTTTGTGGGCTTCCTCTAAGTATTTCTGTGACAGCTCACCCCAGAGCTGAGATGAGTGATTTGGTCAGAAAACTGGGCATGTATCTGAAAGCTTAGAGCTGCAGTCCCAAGGTTGTGAACTGCACGATCCTCTGCTGTGCCCAATGCAGCATGATGCAGCAGCATTTAAAGTAGCTGCAACTGAGCTGGGTCCATAACTGGGATTGTGAGGTCCGTGTCAAGTTTGTGTGGAGAGAGGTAAGGTTTATCCATTCAGACAAGGTGCTGTGCAGATGTGCCTGTACCAGCTTGGATCTCTGAGGCAGTAGCTTCAGCTGCTGCAGCATTGTGGTATGTGGAGAATCTAATCCTTCTGGAGCCAGTTTGAAGCTCTTTGCTATGTTTTGAACTGCAGAGGCTACAGTAGTCTCTATAGATGCATGCACATATATGCTTATATATGTATATACATACACAGACTGCAGCTGCATATACCTAACTGGGGCATTTTTGTAGTAAAAGCTGTTAATAAAAAAAAAATTACATCTTTAATTATATTTCATAAAGCTAGGCTTACTAGATATTCTGAGAGTGGTGGATAGCTCAGAATAATGCTCAAAGTTTCAGCTCTTTTGGAAACTTTGAAGCTAGATGCAGGAGAAAATTAGAAAATGCATTTGTTTCCCTACTAGTTTTTTCCAGAGCAATGTAATTCTTACATTCTGTCCTGACTGCAAGTTGCTACTGAGAAATTAGTCTTCCTGCCTTTGACTTACGTTGTCATCATTTTGTCTGGTATTTATAAAGTCATCTATTTAAAGTTCACTTACTAGAAATTGTAACAGTTTAATAATGATTTTGTTTTGTTTCCAATGATGAAGAAATATACATTGTGTATCTGAAATATATGGGGTTTTTTTAATGTAGTTCAGTTCTTGAGTGTTGAATAGCTCCACTTTGGTGGAAGAGGATTTAGTATTTTTTTCAGAAGTGAATGCTGTTGCTTACTGTGAATCACCGTTTTGGGGAAGGGTCATGCAGCCTCTGGCATGTGGCATTTGGGATGTTCATCATGGCAGAACTTAGGTTAGGAAATACTACTGGTAACTGTGCAGTTTTAGATGACTTCCCTGAAGCACTGAGAATCAATATTCTAATATCACACTCTTAGTTACCTGTTTGCTGTTATCTGCTGATTTAAAAGTGACATAATTTCAATAATTAGGACACTTTATGAAGTCAGACTATTTTAAGTTTCTGCTCAGAGAAAAAGTTTGCAGATCACTTGAAATCTGGTTTTCCCAGAAAACCAAGCATGCTTAGATGGGATTTGTCTGCCTTTAAATGGTGAAGCTTTTAGAGGCATAATTTTAGTTGCTTCTTTAAATGCTTATACCTTACTGCAAGAAGAAATACAACTTCACATTTTGCAAACCTGTTTTATGAGCGGCTACAGCATAACAGTTGTGGTATGTTTGTGTTGGTTGTAGTGCACTCTTCTGCTGAATCACAGAGAGCTGTCTGGTCAGCTTTTGAAACATAACACATCATTTAAATCAGTGATGGTTACAGCTGTACAGGAAGCACCTTTGTTAAGTAGAGCACTGGAAACTGAAAGACTATTCCTTTTTCCCACCCACCTCTTTTCAAGGTCTACAACCTATAAGGATTTGCTAAACAGAAATGGAGAACAACTTTTTTTTTGTAGAGAGCAATAGTTGCAAATTAATTATCATTTTATTATTGTAGTAACTGTAGCTCTACTAATGTTCAAAGGGCCTCTCTTTTACTTACCACTATACAGTTACCCAGTAAATTGGAGATACTTATAGTGTAATTAAATGTAAATGGGAAGAAATGGCCACTGTAAATAACAGGTTGGAAGAGAAGCTCTCTGCGTAGGCCGTGCATATGCTTAGCTGGTTTGACCCAAAGCTTCAGGGTTTTGCTTCCTTGGGTTTTTTTTTCTACATTTTTTTCCCCTTTTTACTGCTCTTCTTTTGTCCTCATTCACTCTTTTTTTCTACCTTCTCTTTCCTTTTCTCTCTCTTGCTTAAAGTGGGCTCAAGAACAGTTTGACTAAGTTTCTTTTGTTTTAAATTAATGCTAGTCATTCAGAATACATCTGATTTGTTACTCTTCATATCCAAGATTAAAATGAAATACATATATTTTAAGTTTCGAGCTTACACTGTGTTATCTGGTGTCAGCCCCAGGTGATTTTGCGAGTGTACAAAGGCATATAAAATTAGAAGCAGAGTGCCATTATCACACACTTGTGATAGTCTTACATAGAACCAAATATTTTTGTTGGCAGGTAGCAAAGCAGAAAGAATATCGTGTGTTAGAGTAGCAAGAGCTTAACAGATGTTTCAGGGAACTGAATTTTCAAATCCTTTTACATGAAGAAAGGGCTGAGTTTGTAGAAGTTGTGAGACTATTGGGTTACGTTTCCTGTCGCAGTGCAAAGCCAGCCATTGTGCTCCAGTTTTAGCAGATGTGTTACCCCCTTTTAATGGCTGGGAATAAAACATTGGGTTTGTTGCTGAGATATAAATTACCACTGGAAGAGCTCAACCTGTCACTTTAAACAGCTAGTTAGCTGCAGTAAGACCATTCTGCCTTTAATATCAAGACTGATACTTGAACTGCTCTTTGATTTCTTCCTCTTCCCCCAAAGACAGTAGCTTTTCAGAACTGGATTCTGTATTTAAAGTATTTGCTATTGAGAATTATAAGGAATATTTTTAAGGCCCCCAAAGTCTTCTGTGTGTTTTGGTTTTACACAAATCAAAGGACTCTTGTCATTCTGATACTACCCCAGGAGTGTTTTAGGCAGTTGGCATGTATAGCTCATATGGGAGGAAACCCCTGTGCCTACAACCGTTTCATGGGTTATACTTTTGCCATATGTTGGAGGTGTCTAAATTTAAATTTCATGTGGTGATTTGCACTTGTACCTAACATCAACTCAGAAATACTGTTCTGGCAAGAAATGAATCTGCATCTAAAGGAGTGACTTGCTTCTACCTAACGATCACATCTGTTTGCTTTTGATAGAAGCCCAGAGGAGGCCCTGCAGTCTCATCATCTCTTCTCTTTCTCCCTGTTCTTTGCTAAAGAAGCTGGAATAACCCTTGGAGCTGGAGATAGTATTCCCTCCCTAAGTAAACATTTTTTTGCTGTCCAAAGTTCTGTGTGGGCTGCGTTGAGTTGATGTTGGCTTCCATTACTGAATTCACAGTTTAGGCCAAATCCTGCCCTCAGCTGTGCGTGTTCCGCTCCAGGAGCAGCCATGGCAGGGCGGGTATGTGTGTGTTTCAGCGTGGATCTTGGCCTGTGTTTCCTCCCTAAGACATTCCTGCAAAGGCACTGGGGTTTCTTGAAAAGCAACAGGCAGTTCTCTTTGAAAAGAGCCTCACAGTTTAGATTTGATCAAAAGGACAGTTTCTTTTCTCAAATTGAGTTTCGGGTAGGAAGTGAAAAAGGAAGGGAGGGTGGAAGGGGCCTGTCTGTCTACTGGATATTCACAGTTGTAGAGTGTGTATAAACCACACATACAACTCTCCTGTTACGGATTAATGCCCAATCTGTAAATGTTAAAGAGACTCTAAGCAACAGCTCTATTTAACGCACAGGATTGTGGGCTGTACCTCTAGTAACACGGAAGGACAGTTATTTTACTGAACCCTGGTAGCATATGCTTCCTTGAAGAATACTGCTATTTAAAATTGACTGAATTGGGTAAAAGGCAGGCAGGCATTTGTGGAAAAATATTTTGATTGGTTGTAATAGGATGGCAAAGAAATGTCTCTGAAGTAGTTGTTCATCAGTTTGGAAGGATGGTGCAAAAATTCTTCTATACACTTAGAATTTCTGTGTCCTATCTAGTAATAAAATGTAATATAAGCTGGTTTATTATCAAACTTACATTTAACTGATACATATTTTAACTTCTTGCTAAAATAAATGTAGCATGAAATAAGAGGGCAAATTAAATCTGTCTCCCATGACCTACACCACAGGAATGGAAAGTCTTTATGAAAACCTATCCATGTGCCAAACAGAACAGCTTTGGGTCTCAGCGTGCAGAGTCGTGCTTGGGGGGAGCAGTGGCCATGGAATTTGCTGTGTCCAACACACCCCCACAGCTGTTAGTGCAGCAGCTCTGTTAGATCCCATAGTTTTGTGGAGGAAGTAAGGAATTCTTCCTCTCCCCCTAGATTTTTGCAGAATTTTAGAATGCCCTGCCAAGTATGTGGTCTGCAAGGCAAGGAAACATTTGGTCCCATAATGTTTTATATTACATGTAATTAAATTAGAAATTGAAATTTAAAAGTGTATTTCCCTATTTTTCAGCCTGAAAGAGCCTTCTTGATTTAGAAAGCTTTATATACACCTTGTGGAATGTCTGCATACAGGTCTGAATTGCCCACAAATGCTAATCTGTGCAACCTCACATCCAACCCTGTCTGATACCTTATCATATCCTGCCTGAAATCCCAAAAAAGATTGGCCTCATAGGTAGCTAACAACACAGAACAGAATATCTCTTTATGAAACTTGCAAGAAGTCAGTCTTGCATTCAGATATTTCCATTTCTTAATTCAGACTGTTACAAGGTCTAGAAAGAAACCACCTTATTTGAACAACGTGGGGTTATAAGATTTGTGGGTATAAGCTGTATTACAAATAAAATGAGTGCTTAACAAAGTTTTAAAGTTAAGTCCTTTTTATTTTTGCACCTGACACGGTACATCCATATTTTCTTTCTTGTCTAAAAGTCCCAGACTTTCCTTTGCTGTTTTTCCTCTGTTCTTTGCAGTCCTTCAAAGAAGATCTCAAGTTCCTGTTTTTTCCTTATTATTCCTTCTCTTGTCCTCACCGTCACTTGTAGAGCTGAACTGCAGCTGAAGTGCTGTGGTGTCTCTGAGGTGTTACACAGCATTGATCTGCTCAGAATGCATTTGAGAAACCATAAGGAAGGAAATTTCTCTTGTTTTACAAGTGTTGAGGTGCTTGGGTGACAGGCAAGAAGTTGCAGTCTGACAGAAACAACTAAACAGGATATTGAGCCTTTTTTTGTCCCTTTACCTTTATTTTTTTGATGTTACTACTATACTCGCTATTAGGAATTTGCCTCATCCTTGTGGCAGTGTTCTCGAGATCTTTCTCATACTGAAACATCACCATTTGCTTTATTTGCTGCAAAAATTCTTTATCTACTGCAATAACTGAAAACAAGTAAGGTATCGATTTTCCATGGGCAAAGATGACTAAAATTTAGAACTGTGAGTTTGAAGAGACTGTAAAAAAAGCTTTATATTTATTTTTGGTTTTAGATGCTTAAGTAGTGAAATTCAGTATTTTCAAAATGCTTGAAATTCTGAGGGTTTTTTTTTTACTTTTGTGTTTGCATATTGCTCTACAGGTATTTTTCAATGTCAAGTATTACAGAGATACGGGAGTCGGATGAAAATGTAAAGCTTGTGGGGGAAAAAAAGGGTTCTCTTTATGAGTCTGTATTTTCACAGTGCTCTGTGAAAAATTATTTTCATGTTTTTATTCTCTTTTGTCAGGGAAGAAAATAGCTAATAGCAGCACTGGATAATATCCTGGACTTATGTGTACAACCTTCTGGCCTCCCTTCCTTCTCCTGACTGTTTAGATAGATGTTTTTCTCTCAAAAGTGGGTGTGTGCTTCTTTGCTACATAGATGTAATGTTAAAACTCTGGTCATGGCCAGGTCTGCAACACTTCTGGTTTTGTGGCCACACAAAAAAATCTTGTCTAGTTTACATAAATCTAATATTTTTTGACAGGCGTTGCTAAGAAAACAGCAAAGCATTTGTCATATAGCTTTGTTAAAAAGAGTAAGTTGGGAAAGAGAATGTAAGGGGAAATACGCAGTGAGGAACTTTTCTGAATGTATAACATACTTGGGATGTATAAAGCAAGAAGTAAATATCTTGTGTTCATCTTCTTTTCCTATCTTTAGCTAACAACAGTAACTTTTGCTGAGAAAAATCTAGCTTAAAATTTAGTGATTTCCTGCCTAAACAGGCAGATGAACTTAAATGTCTTGAAGATATTTTTTTAAAACTGAAATGAATTGACTCTACTTATTTTCATGCACTTCCTTGGTGCTAATGCAAACATGTGGCTGTTAACTTAGGGAAGTGGCAGCTATGGTTTGAAAGAGTTTTATCCTATGTGCTGGCCTAGATCTTAGTGTACCTGTGACCTAAGGTAGTAATTCTTACCTGTGCTACTGGTCTTCCTTTGCCCACTCCTAAACAGTCTTCAGATTCTGCTAGTTTATTGTTATATTAATAATTTTTAAAGCATCTGGTAAACAGAAGGGATTTTGTAGAAATAATTCTGTACTTTTTGTGTAATAAGGATTTAATCTTTGTAGCCTGACCAGAGGTGAAAATCGCTGGCTGAAATGACCATGCATTGCTGCAGACCAAATGCAGGTGTGGCCCAAAGTGCTCCCTGGGCTTTGCTGTGCCCTGGATGGCACCGGGTGTTCTCGCTGTGCCCCGAGCCCTCCGGCTGCAGCTCCCGCAGATGAGGCGGCTCAGCCCTGCCCCTGCCCCCCCTTCTCATCTGTGTGCCTGAGCAAGGTCACTTAGACACTTTGTTGTAAATAACAGGAGGATCCAGACCTCCTTAGTTACCAGCTAGCACATAAATCACAGGATTATTCATTTTCTCTAATAACAAGAGAGTAATAGAGATAACGTTTTTATGAATGAGAGAAGTA
Source organism: Brachypteracias leptosomus (assembly GCA_013401335.1). NCBI lineage: Eukaryota > Metazoa > Chordata > Aves > Coraciiformes > Brachypteraciidae > Brachypteracias > Brachypteracias leptosomus. The sequence continues at coordinate 10,594 of VYZX01025255.1, read as the reverse complement.
TAATCAAAAGCAGAGTCAATGTGCTGCAGTTCATTTATAATGATCCAGTGATCTGTTGCTAGCATTCTGGAAAGATAGTCTCAAATATTCACAGTGAGAAAACAGGAGGTTTTAGCTAGCAATGATTTTGTAATCGCTTTTTATTAAAAAAGTAGTCTCTAAAAACTCTTTTAAATTAATGAATTTTAACTTTCTGCCCAGGCATAGCTACTGTGTTGTACAACAAGCAAGGAAATTAAGCACATCTAAACACAAATTATACAAGGCACTTAATGGAACCGGATATTTTCAGCTATTGAAATTATGGTGCTATGAGTGATATGAAATGCAAAACACAAATCTCATGTAGAGATGTAAGATGGCAAATCTGAGTTCCAGTTTAAACTGTTGGCATCTGCCAAATTTTAGAAGCTGTGAGAAGACCTTAATGATGATGAGATGTGAGGGGGGGGTTATGAACAGATGACTGTAACTATGCTTCATTTTGCTTTTTCTATTTTCATCTCTTAAATCAAGTTTCTTACTGAGTTTAAAGTTCAAGAACTGAATCATTTTTGGCTATGATTTTTAAAAACTGTGAATCTGCTGTTTATTCCGCAAATGAACAGGAATCAAATTAAAACTATTCCTACATCAATAAACTTTGAACTGAAGCCTTCTTGTCCGTGTCACTTGAGGTGGCAATTAGGCAGTAATGCATCTTTTATTTCCTCATAGTTCTTTCTTCCTTGTTTTTCATGTGCACATGCATACCTGGTGCTATTGAGCCTTCTAGTTAGCTCCTTAGGAAACAGAGCTGATGAGCCACACATCTGAAGTTCAGCAAAAAACAATGTTTTTGGACAAAATGTAGTTTTTGTTTCTTTGACCTCTGAAGTTAAAATCCTGTGCCCAAATTTAAAGTGGTAAATGGTAAAAATAATGAAATGACATAATTGGACATTGTTAGCCCATGTGATTTTGTTAGCATAACTTACAGAGCAATATCAATTTTGTGGATTCTAGAACATGGTTTATCTTTCCTCACTTTTTTTTGAAGTTGCTATTTATGAATTGACAGATGTTCAGGAAACCCCAGGCTTTTATTGGCTGTATTTAGAATAGATTAAATACCAAGTTGTTTAAAAAAGAATGCCGTGTAGAGCCTATTTTATGGAACTATCATTTAAATGCTATTTCTTAATTGGGCGATGTGGTGCTTAGTTATATTAACATTTGCCTAGAACTCCATGGATATCTGAGATGTTTTATCATAACATAGTCTTTTCTTTTCTCTCTCTGTCATCTTTGAAGAGGTGCCACACCACTTTAAACAGTTCACCAATCAGTTTCATATGATGGATTCTCTTTAATCATTTACATTCAGAGAAAGTCAAATATTCCTTAGGAAGCCAAAGTAATCTAACAGAATGTATAGTGTTTGTGCAGCTGGATATCTTATTTATTTGAAGTTCTCTGGGAAATCTCTTCTGACTTTACAAAAAAGATGGAAGAGTAAACAGTACGAGTGTCCAAGTAATCTGAGCTAGAAAGTCCCTTCTTTTAGAGCAAAGTCATTAAAAAAGTATATTTTCAAGGTCCAAAAATAATACAGTATATCAAATGCAGGGTACTATATAGTGGTTTTTTCAGTATTCTCAGTATTTTTACATATATAGTGTGTGTATCTACCTATCTATCTATAAATGAATAATATACTTAGTTTTTTAACATATTTAATATTCCTGTATAGGTGAACACAATAAGAGTCTGTTTTCCTGAAGAAGTGATTCATCTGTTTGGTTTTTTTGCATGTGACATGTCATTCATCATCATGTTGGCATGCCCTGGACATGATAACTGCAGAACTGAGTTGACATTCCTAAAAAGTTCTTTCCAGGAAAGCTATTGAAAATGTACATGTATGTATAGAAAATTTATATTTGTAGGCTTTTGGGAGGAATCCCACTGTGATACTAAAAATGTTTCTAGTTCTTGTCAGTTCTTTATTCCAAAGTTTACTGTATGTATAGATAAGGTTTTTTTCTCCTGAGGAAAATTTGAGGGAACTTCCTGGGTTGGGTTTGTTGGGTGGTTTTTTTTTTTGGTATTACGGATATGAGTGTGGTCATTTCTTTTTTCTAAAGGCAAGACTCAAACTGCAGGATGTTGCTTGGCCAGCTTGGAGCATTGGCTCCATTCCCATGTAAGGGGAAATAGGTTTGTGGTTGATGGGACTGTTGTAGGGACTGTGTTTAGTTTTTCCACTGAATATCCAGTAGGATTTTGTAGCTCAGTTTCTTCCATTGTATATCACTTTGAGTTACTGAAAAACCTAGAGCTAGATACTGCTCAAATCCTGAACTTTTCTGCCATGGTCCTAATTTTTTTACTATTCTTCTGCCTTCTTTCTGGATAAGAGTGTATCTGTTTCTAAAGAAAGGGAAGAAAGAGAGAATATATGTTCCATAAAAATTAATGAAACCAAAGAGTTGTCCTTAATTTTATGTAGGTTTTAATGCCAGTATTGGTGTGAGATGATGAGTACTCCTTCCTCTCCTCTTCCTTTCCTTAACTTGCTGTCTTAGTCCTTAGCTCTGTGGGTTATCACCTTTCTAAAAAAAGGCAGAAAGTAGAAATGCATGAGTGTATGTTAAATACCTTGAAGGTCATGTCTTGAAGAGTTGTTTTAAATGTTTGTATGATTCAAGAATCACATTTAAGTATAGAGGGGGAAGATTTGGCAAAAATAACTTCCTTAAATTCATCTGCCATTTGAAATATTAAAATAGTTCCATGTTTTGTTATATGGCCATTCTCATTCTCTTCAGGGGGAAAGTGAATGTAGTAATGAATTTATTGCGCTTAGTTCAGTGCAAAAATGCACAGCAAATGATGCAGTAATTATTAGTTTTGCAATAATCTGTATGAGAATTTGTAATCAGAGATTTTCTAAATTTACTTAGCTTTTAAAGTTTCCTTTGAGACTTACAGTACTTGAGTCATTTGGATTGTCCAGTCTATTTTGCTGTTTCTAGGAAGTTGTTAGAGTAGCAGCATCAATTCTTTTTTAGCAAGGAGGATGACAGTAAATATAAACATAGTCAAATTCCATCCATTATTTTAATGACAACATGTTTTTGCAATTATCAAATATCACTATGGATATAGCACAGTCTTCTGTGCATGCCAAAAAAATCTATAGAAGGTATTTGAGGAATTTTATTAATTGCAAAAGCATCACATGGAAATGAGAGAAGGCTAGCAATGTTGGATGATGTAAAAGTGAAGCAATTTCTGAGATATAGAGAGAATTGTTTGTCTTGAAAACCAAGATCTACTTGTCCCAAACATGAAGGATTGCTTTGCTAGTGCTGTGGGTTTCCATCTCTTCCAGCAGTGCTGGCTGAAGAGTTAATGTGTCCAAAAATGCAGTTTCTATACATGTGCTGCTTCTGTGAGTGATGCTTTCAACTTGAATGCATTTAAGATGGATATCACTATTAATTCAGGAGAATGTTAAGCAGGCATAGGGGTTGAAAGCTTATTTTTAATGTTTGATTACACTGTTGCTAGTTCCTTTTGTTTCTAATAGATAACTGTGTATATACAAGTGGCTGGTGAGGCTGTAACTGATTATGAAAGTATTTACTCAAGTGTTGGGTACCAAACTTCATATAAAGGGAAAAGATTTGCAAATCCTTGTGTTGAAGTAGCACATTGTTCCTGGTTTTTGTTTGAATGCTATACCCACCATTATGCAAAAAACATTAAAGAATATTTCAAGTTTACAAGCTAGAGCATAAGAATACTTTGAAATACCAGGATTAAAGTTTTCACTTAAATTCAACACTCTTGACTGTAGGGATTTTTCTTAGGGTTACCTTGTCTGTCACTGTAATCTATTAATGAATGTAATTAGGGGTCTTCCATTTTGATAGAAAATTGGAAACACTCTTTCTTTCCACTGAGCAGCATTACTATTAAAATGTTGTCCTGAAATGTCAAACTTACATTATGATGAATACTACCAGTACAAGAAAACTAATTTAGCACTTCAAATAAAACAACTGTCTTGGCAATTTTTTATGATAATGACTTTGTAACAGTGTCATTTAGAATCTGATTGTCTCCTCACATTGAATAGATCATCCCATCCCAAATAGTGCCGTGGATCTAATGGTGTTAATTACAGAGCAGAGGCACAACCTGCCAAGGGATACTGGCTGTCCTGGTGCCTCCTGCCCCAGGGCTGAAGGGGCTGCTTTCCCCTGCAGGGCAGTGCTGGGCCTGTGCAGGAAAGGAATTCCTCCTTTGCAGTTCCTGGAGGCAAAGCCCCCAGACATCAGTGTGCTCGAGCAGGTAGGCAGGGGCTTGGAGTGGTTGGGCAGCTGAAAATCTATCTGTGCTTCCTCCTGTGGACTGGGCACACGTTATAATTCTGCTAAGAATCTGATGGCATAAATGTAAACATTTTATCATATTTTCTGCATCTTTAATGGAAGTAAAATATTTTTATGGGTTTTTTTTATATAATTAATATTATAAAATTATTAAAATTATAATATAAGAATTATAACATAATATTATAGCATTTATTTGGGTTTTTTTTGTTGCGTTCTTTCTTTCTTTATTTATTTATTATTTTTGTCAAGGTATCAAGAGTAAATTGGGAATAAGTTAACTAGTTCTGCAAAGAAATAATGTGTTACCCTGAGCTGAATGGTCTTAGAGCTACACTGATTCCATTTGCTGAACTAGGATGTATAAAGTGAGCTACTCTCTCAGGTTTTGCACTAAAGTAATGACTATGTTCTTGAGAAAAAAATAATGGGCTGACTTCTTCTGTTTCTTTGACAAGAAATGTATGTGAACTTCCAACTTTAAAAGAAATTATAGCAGAAAGTATCAACAAAGCTGGCAGTTCCACTTGTGATATAATCATTTTTTGTCTCCTTTTGGCTTTATGTTTCTAAGGGAAATGTTTTACTATGAAATATCTTTTTATTGAAACAATATCTGACCTTACACTTGGTGATGAGGTGAGATTTATCATTATTGCATTACATGCATGCTTATTCAATAGACAGTAACGTGGCATTTTAAATGGCTTTCAGCTAAGGGCAGTTATGTTCCTCATAACACAATCCAGACCATTGCTTGTCTTGGAAAATCAAATCCTGTGCATGCGTACTCAAGGCCTGCAAAGTTCAACACAGCTCAGTGCTTTTTTTGCTGTTAAGAAGGGACAGAAGACTCATCAGAAAACTTTGTCACTGTCCACAACAAAGATTCCTGTAAATGCAATCTAATTGCTAATCTATTCCCCTAAAATAATGTTTATAATGAAATGTGGCTGGGCCAGATTATGTGCTCATTCCTGTTTACTGTCATCGTTGAATAAAACTTTAGCTCTGCTGCTTCTGTTGCCTGCTCCTTTCTGCAGGCAGATACATCCATTAATTAATTATGTTGTGGTGCTCAGAAACTGGAAAGGATTGTTCAGACCTGAAATAGAGACTTAAAGACCTGGAATGAAGTCAATCTATTTGCTTTAAACACTATGTCTACTGAAATATTTTGAGTCTGTTGTCCCTCTCTGTTTTGGGAGACTTTTGTGGATTCTTCCCAAGCATATATTTTAATCTAATATGCATGACTTCCTAAGTGCACAAGAGTCAGCACTGGATATCAAGAGTAAACAAATGAAAGCTTGTTCCATATTCTTCACTTTTCATTTCCACAAAGTTTGTTACTCTAAGTGCTGTCAGTGTTACAACCAAGAACTTCTCAGAACTGATCTGTTGAGGTGAAGTAAATGAATTATCATCTTTCTTTGTCATCCACTGAGATGAATTTACTTTTGAGACTTTTGAGTGGCCTGGGTATGGTTTACATTGTAAAACGAGAGTTGGTTGATAAGTCTTGTATCAGAAGACAGAGGTGATGCCATCTTCCCATGAAGACATTTTGTAAAGCTGCTGCAGATTATTGGTATGTGGACTTTCCAAGGCTGAAAGTGGAGGTCTCTTGAATTGATTTGAACTCCTCTCTGATTCTCATGCTTTTGACCATGTTCCTGTTACCTTTTCTACAGCCTCTACCCAAGACTTATTTTGTTGTATGTTGATGGATACCAACTGAAAATGGCAAAATTGGTGCTATCATTAGTGTGCTCACCTGGTAATGGTTGGTTAAAGGCTATTTTATCTGTTATATTCACTCAAGTACAAATTAAAAAAATGGTGATCCCCTTTCTTGTTGTCTTTCAGAATATTAGATGAGGTATTTAAAAAAAATAAATTATAAGTATTTAAAATAAAACCTTTAGGCAAAGCTGCAGATAATTTTCTCAGTCATGACACGCCAAAGACAACACGTGCTGTAGATGGACAAAATACATGCTGTAGATAACACTTTTGCCTTGACAATCTAAAAAAGTGGTGGCAACAGATCATCCATACATAGGTTGAACGTTTGCCTTTCAAAACCTTGCAGCTGGTATTGAACATTCATGTCTTTACACTTATGCCTGCATTTATAGTTTTTCAGTACCTTCTCAGACCTCAGTCTCAGAGCACAGTCCTGTTCTCTTTAGGAAGGCTTTAACTTGGATTAATTTGTTATTGCAGTTTGTAGCTTAGCCTCCAACAGACACATGACTGGGAAAAAATAATTGGGTGTGGAAAATTCCTACTGCAATGTCTATGAAGGGGCTGTTAGACTGACCTAATGTCATTTCCTGCACAGTACATGTCTTAACTTCCACATCCAGCCCTGCTTGAGCTAAAGGAAAACTGGCAGAGAAGCAATGAGGTTTAACTTAAAATTTCAGATTAGCGTCTGTAGTATGTCAGATAATATTACATGTGAATGTGGCTTTGAAAAGGTAAAAATAAAATTCAAAAAAAGTTAAGAGAAATGTTTCACCATAGCCATTTAAAATATTTTTAATGATACGTTTTGGCCAAGATTATTAAAAAAATATATATTGAGGAGTAGATCACAGAATCTTCTACAAAAAGAGCAAATTTTGAAGATGAAGACTTTCAATTTTCAAATAACTCTTTACGTCAAAATCCAAATTCTCAGGTAACATGTTAATAAACACCCACATGGAAAAATATTCTGCTTGTGTTTACTGTGTGAAGAGTTAAAATGTTCATGGTTTCTGTTTAGCTGCAAGATTACAAAAGTAATACAATTACATGAAAAATTTGCTGTTTCTTCCTAATTTTCATATGATGACTGTTTTCCCTAAACATTTATATTGTTGGGATTTTGTTTTCAATAGAAAAAGTATATTTTGAATGATTTAAAAAAAAGTTTCTTTTTTCCTTCCTGTCCTTTTTTTTTTTTCTTTATCATGCAAGTAATTACAAGAATGATTCTCAAATAACTACAAACAAGTCCTTGGATTTCAGTCTAAGTATAGGAATCTTCAGTCTCATAGGTGACTGCTTCTAAATTTTCTGAGTGTGGTCATAAATAGATTGATGGAAGCTGTTTTCCAGTTTTCATTGCAGCAAATCTTAAGGGATGCCAATTAAATATCTTTACGTATGTACTTACATTTCCCACCATGACAGCATATGGAGCCTGTAACATGACTTATACTGACAGATATTCACTGTTGTTTAATTCTTCCTTTTATCCACACACTTTTGAATTATGAATTATATCCATCCTTAAATCTGTTTGTTTTAGGGAAGGTTCTTTTTTTCCTTTTTTCCTCTTGGCACACCATATATGCACTAGCAAGTGCTGGCAGTTTCAGCTGCATTTAAGGAAATATTGTTGTAAGGCTTTTATGTGCTGTACTTCAATCAGCTAGTGCCAGCAGTATCCCAATAGAAAGACCCTCAACAGACCATTTTCAGCATTTTGCTGCAATTAAACTCCTCTGGTTTTAGCCCTCAGGCAATTTAGTACCTTTTTACATATGCACATTATGAACTTTTGACCAGGGCCTGGTAGTCATATATTAGATAGCAGCTTTTGAAAGCAGACTTAACAAGTTCCTCAGAGTATTACAGTTGGAGTCAGTTGTGGAAAAGGTAATTTAACCAACTTGCAGTGAGGCCATTCAGAATCTTACTGATGATCCTAAATATGTCTTTTTTTTTTCCTTGTTTCCTCTGGAAGCTGGTAGCAAGAGCTCTCAAAGAATGTGATTGATCTTTTATTCAGTAGCTAACGAGGGCTGTGATTCTATTAGTGCTCTACAAGGCAAGGGAACAGTGATTTAATGAAGTGTCTAGTGAGCTGGTCATAGATTTATCCTGTTGTCTCTAATTTGCAGTACCGTTGTGAGTGTAAAAGAAGCTGCACTCACACTGCCATTAGGCAGGTATTTCCTTAGTAAATTGTTGTAAGGTCAGGTGTAGTTATCTTAGCAAAGGCAATGCCTTACCTCCTCAATGTCTCAAGATGACAGCCGCTGTGCTGAGCACTCACTGAAGCGGAAAGGGGAAGATCAGAGGTCCGTCTCCAAGTCCCCCTTAGCTGATGCAGGAGCAGATGAACTGCCAAGTAGGACTAATAGAGTCATAATTGGCGATTAGAACTGGAAAGGTGCAATAACATCTTAATACAAACTGGCTTATATTATAGTTCGTGTCAGTTGTTGTAAAGTTACAGGGGAGCCTGAACTAGTTACACTTCCTTTTTTGAATTTCAAAAAATAAGGCAATGCGTCCTAATAGTTGCAGTACAACAATAATATAAGAACATCAAAACTTGAGTTGCTTTAAAGTGACATTAATGTCTTCAGTACATTTCCTTCAGCATGTAACCTGTCAGTCTTACTCAGAAATGATGCAGTAAAATTTGCTATAGAACTATAGATAAAACAATCTCATAAATATGCTTTGGTTTTCACTTAATTAGCACTAAACAGTGGATTTTGTTTCTGTCTACTGAGGGCCACTGAATTTTTGTTCTCTTTGTGTTTGCTAACACGGACTGTTATTTTGATGATGCCTGTGGTGTTGCAAATCTGTTTTGCACTGTTATGTTTTTCATAAACCTTTGAGTCCAAATCAGCCAAAAGCAACCGTTTTCAGGGCAAAGTTATCTTTGCATGAATTGCTTGATAATTTGAGAAGGAAGTTATGGTACACATTGCCTGGGAGTTAGCTCGGTGTTACCTATTTCAATCCAAAAGCAATATGGAAAAATAAGGAAGCGGATCTCATATGAGTGCTTCTTTCCTAGACTAACATAGAACAGGAGATAAATGAATAATCTTGAAATTTCTGTGGCATTTCCTGGTGGCAGCTGGAGAATTCCCATGTGCAAAAGTGGTCAAAGCTGACAATTAGAGGGGAGGCAAAATGGTATGAGATTGTGGGAATATTAGTCCACATTTATGTGCAAGCACAAGCCTAACTGGCATCTCAGCCTTGTGTCCCAGGCTCTGTGCATATAGGTAAAGAAAAGGTTCTGATGCCAGATGCATCAGAGGGGAAACTGCTAAAATCTCCTATGTACCAGATGAAACTTAGATCATGCCATGCAGCAATAGCAAGAAGACAGTATCACAATAAATGTATCCTCATATACTTAAAGCACACGTATCACCAAATAGTGGTGTGTGCAATGGATGATTTTGGTTTTGCAAAATAAAAATATTTTCAGTTGGATGAGCCCTTGAACCTCTCTGAACTTGATACCCTGTGGGATATCATCTGGGACCTCTGTTAAATATACAAACACAATTAGTCTAGAAAAAGAGATATTAGGCTTTTAAATGAACAGCAAGAGGATTTAAAACAGTAAGCCAAACTTTCTAATTTCCCGATATTGACACTTGTGTCCCTCACAATCTTATTATAGTATTATTCTCTGCTGATCTACCATTTCATCAAAAAGTCTACAATGGAACTAAAAATCTAAGCCTTTTAGCCGATAGATCATTGCACTTGGTAAATGGCTTATTGTAGATTAGATAATGTGGTTCATAGCACATCCAAATCAATAAAAGGCTAGTCTGAACGTAGTAAAGTGCTCTCAGTCTGATTCTTTTTATTAAGTATATCTGCCATGAGCAAAGTGAAAATTTTAGTCTTTTTTGCTTAACTTGATGTAAGAAAAAGACATTGCTTATGTTTCTACATGGTTATTGTCTTTCTTAAAGAAGATCTATCCCACAGAATTATATATTGTATGTTAAATTACAAAATTTTTATAGTGGCAAAATTCAGAGCCCAATGGTTTGGCTTTCCTGTTCATATCCAACTCCAGAAATTAAGGACTAAGATCTCACATTTGTTAGATATTCAGTAGTCTCCGTGTAATAAATACTTCTGCATGTGTTCTCTTACAAAAATCCTCAGCAAAAGTTGGCAACTTCAGCAACAAATGGGTGTGGGGAATGCTTTCATTTGGGACAACTGTGAAAGAAATATTTGAAGACAGAGTGGATGATCAGCTACCACAAAACCAGCGGCATTTTCATCTAGGCCAGTAAAGGGCCAAGATTCACCTTTAATCCTACAAATGCTGTGTGTTTAAGGTAAAGTGGATCTATGAAGTAAGAGAAACTGAGGCAATAATAGCACGTGGTTTGCTACTGTTGATACAGAAGGAATTCAGCAGGTAGGGAGAGAGCTTT
>VYZX01025251.1:0-16666 GCA_013401335.1 Brachypteracias leptosomus | reverse complement strand
CATAATCTGGAAAGGTTTGGAACCAGTGACCCCAGGCCAACTCTTAGAATACAACTGTTTTGAAGTGGAGTTTTAACTCGAATTTTCTAACAAAAAATGCTTTTATTGCCATAAGAACTTTTTAGTTAGTGCTCTAAGTTTTATTCTGTCACTTGTCAGTGTTTTGTTTCAATCTGATGGAAAAAAGGAAACGCACATTTTTACCAAAATAAGAAGTGACAAACATTAAAATTACAGTATTATGTAACAGCTTTAAATTCTTTGACATTTAACTGTTTACAAAGAATAATATTAACTAAATATTTTTAATAGCACAATTAATTCTACAAAACTGAGTTTTTATTAAAAAATCAATAAACAGCAATATATTGCTCTTTAAAAAAACCTAATCAACTATAAATAGTTACACATATGATTAATAATAACTTAGAAAAATATTTCCTTTAGGAAAAGTATGGAATGCTACAGCATTGTTCCTGCTTCCTATTTCCACTTCCTGAAGTATAAATTTCTTACAGTGTTGCAAGAAAACATATATATTGCTTGGAATCTGTGTGAGGCAAGTGCTTGCCATAAATTGTTATGAACATTAGAATTGGTTGCAGCCATGGAGCACCCTAGTGGGTCAGGTCTGCTGTCACTGTTGCTCCGACTGTACAATTATGCTTCTCTGTGTCGTGCATGTACTGTGAGAAATGGATCTGGTTTGGCTGGAGGCAGACTTTCTGTACACTGATTGTCATTCTGTGCATGGAAGTAGGGGAAGATTAATATGGGGATAAAGAATGTTTTCTGTTAAATTATAAAAGTGGAGCATGCTATATGAATTGCTCTCCTGTAATTTCCACTGTTTATGTATGTAATGGAATAATGCCCGTTAATCCTCAAGAATCAATCATGATTATGTTAAAAATGTTTAACTCATTTCTTCCTCCTGTGGGTGGCATTTTTAAATATTCCAAATACCCTGGACACATTCCTTCAAAGGANCAGGTTGAGATCCTCCTTTCACCTAAGAAGCTCTGAGTAATTTACAAGCAGAACTATTTCTAAGATGTGAAAGTATTGCTACGTCACCTAGTGCTATATGCAAACCCATCAAGGCACACTGGTCACCACGTACAAAATTACTTTTGTGGTTTCTATTGTGTAGGTAGAAATTTTTGGCTTTAGAATGTCAGTATAAGAAATCAATGTCCAGTTCTCAGAGATACACATGTCTTAGAGCTCCTATACAATTTCATAATAACACCAAGACAGTGAGGGTCACTCCAAAGCAACTCTTGAGTAGCTGGAAGCACAGGTTCATAGCCCAAGAGAATTCAATAGGGGATCTAAACTCATCTCATGCTCATTTCTGCATCACCAAGTGCTCCCCAGGCACCACCAGGGATCTGAGATCCCAACATTAACTAGTTTTTACGCAGCCACAGTTGAAGAGCCATGATATATAGTTTAAAGAGTAATAGAAAAATGTTAGTGATTTTCTTTTATGTGTAATTAATAGGAAGCTGAATAAATAATGAAAGGCTAAAGTTCTGTGGAACGGGGTTTGGGTGACATCACAAACCTGAAGTGCAGAACAGCAGAGGTTTTTTCATTGTTACTAGATGCAAGAGCCTGAGAGACAATTTTCCTTTTTCTGAATATTGGATTTTTACTAAAAGTGTGTAGACAGTCTATTCCTGCCTCCATTGCTATGCTGTACTGTTTATACATCAAGTCTAAGGATTGATGTTGTCAGTAAAAGAAACTTCTACAAAAGAGTTGCCTATCTTTTGGGCTCACTTTTAACAAACTAGCTACTACCTTTTATAAGTCTCTTTAAGTCTGGAAGAATTTTTTACTCTTGTTCCCTAGAGCTACTTACATTGCATCTTCTATATTAGGCACAGACATGCATAATTCAAAAGACATAATTAGAAAATTGAATATAAACACTTTTATGAGCACCGGAACTGTTACTGTAACAACTTGAAGCTGTGTTTGGTCTGCATATAATATTACCGGTTTAAGCAAGAGAAAGAGGCTACCTAACTTTGAGAACTTGTCAGATCTATGACTTCCTATGAAACCAGTCAACCTGACACCAGTATTGTAACCTGGTGCTGAAAAAACATTTCCAGGTAACTTTTCAGAAAGGGAGGAGAAATAGTCAGCAATACACAGAATTTCTAGTGTGACCTGCCTTAAAACGAAACACATGTATATGCAAGTATTTACTTTTTAAAAGAGGTTTTCTTTGTTAGACACTCCTCCCACCCTTAAAACCTCTTAGATTAATCCTGATGCAAAATGGGAAAACCTGTTAAATACCAAAGAATTTCACAGGATGGGAAATCTGTTTTCCATATATCTTTTAGCCAAACCTTCTCAATGTAACAGCACTTTACTTTTCATGCCTCTTGACAGGTCCCAGTTTGACAAAGGAAGCTCAGCTTTAAAAAGCAAAACCATTATTAGGATTCTAATTAGCACTTTGACGCTGTATTATAGAGCTGGAGGTGTATGAAATTATTCCCCAGGAGTTTACCACTGCTGGGAAAGGTGATTGATTCTGCTACCTGTAGAAAGTAATAGATAACCTATTAAGTAACACAGGGATGGTTTGTTTTGTTCATACTAAGTAAAAGACAAATTTCATCTTCATTTTAATTTTTAGATGAGAGTCAGCATTATATAGAGGCACATCTGCAAAGCTCAGACTTCTACTGCTCCATATCGGGACCCCAATGAAGCATAACATTAATCTGTATAGCAAACAAATTACTATCATTTACATAATTACATTTAGTCACAACTTATAACATATTCATTAGCGCATGAGTGAGAATGATTCATGTCCTATGTAAGGAATAGAAACAGTGGATCAGCTTGGGCTTTACAGGACAGGAGAAGTAACAGGAAGAAGTGATTTACCAACAAGGTAGAAAACTCAGGTTTGTGATTTGAGTCCAGCCGTCAGTTATTTGTCCTCTCTGGTCTTTTTATACAGCTTGGTTTTACTTCTGTGAGTGATTGCACATTGAGGATTCTTTTGTGCAAATGTGTGATCATTCTTACAGTGATCATTGGGGGGGAAAAAAAAACAAAAATTTTTTTCCAGAAATGCTTTCATTAGGAACTTGTGATTTGCTTGGAAATGAAAGTGGATAGAAATTAGAGGGACTTCCAATAAATCTAACTTCCAAATATCTCTGACGATTGCACTACCATTGCCAGTGAGTAAATAGCAGAGAGTAGAGCTTCCATAAAGTTTAAGTCCATGTCTGCATTTTCCCCCCAAAGAGTATCAACTAATAATCTTAGGAATCATTTTTAGCCCTCCTTAGCTATCAATGCTTGCTTCTTACCTTTTCCCTTACTTTTCTTATTTTCACTTCTTTTCTCATTTACTTTACTTTTTTCTCTTTATTTTTACAAGTCAAACAGGAAAACAGTCATCCCACCAGCTGTTATAAGCATGTGTTACGACATTTCTACCAGTTTCATCTCTCTCCACCTATTACACATCAATTCCTTTAATTCTTAATTCTGCTTTTTTTTTTTTTTTTTGAGCTACTGGACATTTATTTCTGAGATTTTTCATTATTGTATTTCAGCTATTTCTCTGAGGTTTAGACTTCTCACATAAACATGTCACAACACCAGCTCTGTCATTCTGAAGAATGTGCAACTACAACTCAGGTTTTGGAGAAAAGAAAAAATAAAGCCATGATATAAGAAGCACCTTATCTGATATAATCGGTTAAACCAAAAATGCCATGATTCAACTAAGAACAGTCTTTTGTTTTCTCCTGGAAATAACAACTGTCAGATAACTCTCTGTACAGAGAAGAATCAGTCTCCTATTGAGATTTTTTTTTTGCTTTCTTTTTTTTTTAACCTGGCAACTCACTGAAGTATTGCTGTCTGCTCAGAGCAGCAGACAAATAGCCCAGCCAGGAGCAGTAGGATGCGGATTTTGCTCCTTGTTCCCAGCTTTGCCAGGTCACTTAGCTGACAGGGTGCTCTGAGGTTATATGTTCCTCTCTGAATGTTTGAGGAGTTCAGTGGCAAAGGGTAAGGACTTCCAAATAAGTAACCCTGTAGTGAATGTGAGCTCTGGGATGTATTATAATATTTTGGTTTTGGCTGTATATAATTTCACATATCTACTTTACAAATCAGCAAAGAGCCATAGATGTTAATGTATCTTCCCTGGATAATGTTTCATTTGAACAGGAGTTGAGCAAGAGGGATCACAGTTTTTCTTCTGAATCAAAACCTTAGTCTAAATTCAGCTTTGCAAAGGTTGATTGCCATAAGTGCTGATATTCCCGCAATTAGCTAGTTAATTGTATCTTTTTACTGACTGAGCTATCTGACTATGTCATGTTCAAAAGTGTTGCAGTCAAAGCCCAAAGAGAGCTTTTAATGCAATAGCAATGTTTGTATTCAACTCCCACTCATTTTATAAAAAAATTAAACGTGGTAGTTTTTAGAGTAATTCTTATGAAACTATTGCATTCTTTATAAAATCCAATTAGATGCATCACAATTGCACTTCCCGTGACTTCTCTATTTTTCAGAGATTTAAAAATCCCAGAGCTTTTTTTTTCCTGTATTCTTAAGCATCACTTAAAAAAAAAGTATGTCATGGGAAGAAAAACTGTTTCTCAAAGTTTCATTTTTATCCTGGAAATTAAATTTACTAAATTAAAAAGACACGTCTTAGAAATGAATTTGCAAACAGTGTAATTTCCAGGCCATTGGTATTGTCCTTTTTTTTTTTTAAAAAAAAAATCTGTGACCACTGGATTATGTCAAGCTTCAGACTTTTTTTTTTTTAAATAAATCTTTTGCCTTTGTACAACTTCTATGACCTCTCTGGTAGTTCCCATGATATCACGTAGTTTTATGCAAAGCAGGACATATTGCATGGAGTGTCTTGCATTAGCTTATATTGTGGTTAATCTCTGGCCATAGGCAACAAATGAAGCAAGTAATTACACACTGAGTTAGTTACTGTAGTCTTCTGTAAATGAAATTCTGCTGAAGGATTCAGTACTTGCCTGTGAGGTTTCCGTTAGAGGTTCATAGAATCATAGAATTGTCAGGGTTGAAAGGGACCTTAGAGATCATCTAGTTCCAACCCCCCTGCCATGTACAGGGACGCCTCCCACTAGATCAGNCCCTCTGGATGGCATCCCTTCCCTCCAGCATATTGACCACACCACACAGCTTGGTGTCATCAGCAAACTTGCTGAGGGTGCGCTCAATGCCACTGTCCATGTCACCGACAAAGATGTTAAACAAGACTGGTCCCAGTACTGATCCCCGAGGGACTCTACTTGTCACTGGCCTCCACTTGGACATGGACCCATTGACAGCCACTCTTTGGATGCGTCCGTCAAGGTAGTTCTTTATCCACTGAGTTGTCCATCCATCGAACCCATATTTTACCAGCTTGGAGACCAGGATGTCTTGTGGGACAGTGTCAAAGGCTTTGCTCATGTCCAGGTAAATGATGTCAGTTGCTCTACCCTTGTCTATTAATGTTGTGACCTTCTCATAGAAGGCCACCAGGTTTGTCAGGCATGATTTGCCCTTGGTGAAGCCGTGTTGATTATACCCAATCCCCTCCTCATTATTCTTCTGACTTAGCAGTGCCTCCAGGAGAATCTGCTCTGTGATCTTGGACTGACTGGCCTATAGCTCCCTGACTCAGCTTATTAGAGTATTCAAATGTCTCATGGCAACAGAGAGCACATTGCAGCTGAAAAGTCAGTGAGAAAACAGCTTTCTGGGAAATGTACCCTGTACTTGAAATGAATGACTACTTACTAATGAATCATTTGCCTTCCCTGGGAATTAATGGGTGTGATTGCACTTCAGGCCTGTGGTCATTCCACTTGCTGTTGGCTAACACTTAACATTTGCTCACCATGATGCCATTAAACCAGCAAACAAGGAGACAGCAAAAATGACTCCTGTGGATTCTGTTATGCACAGATTTTTGCATGGGTCACCACCTGAGTTTTGCATCTGGGCAATAATTAGGTCAGTAACAAACAAGTTAAAGGCAGTGTGCCTGTCAAAGCTTCAGGATAAGCCAAGCAAATTGCAGTTTCACGTAAGTTCCACAGAAGTGTTAAAGTGATCAAGTGGGGTGTTGCCTAGAGATAATCAGGCTCTGTTAAAGGATTGCCAGTCCCGACAGCACTGGATAGTTTGCTATACTGCCTTTAAGGCAATCTTCAAATCTTTTATGATCTGAGGCGCAATATCTCTCTATTCCAGTTGCCTTAATGCAACTGGAGACAGAAATGTCATTATCCACTGAGAATAACTTCTTGGCCTTAATGCTGTTAACCTAAGCCCCTCTCCTCATTCCCAATCTTTTAATGCCTTTTGCAAGATATTACATTGGGCTAGCTACAGTAAAATACATTGCTATTCAGCAGACTTTGGGAAAGCTCAGCAGTGAAGGTGTATTGTATCCAGCCTGGAAGCAGATGCTACCTTTTAATTTGGAAAGGGATATAAAAGCTTCAGTTTGACTGTGGCATTTGAAAGGAGGAATGTCATAGGAAAATCTGCCATGGAGAGTTGCAAGTACTATGCAGTTACTTGGGGTTTTTTGAGGAATTTCTTTTGACAGACATTACAGGGACCTTCATTTTTAGATAGGGATCTCTGCAGAGAACATAAAAAACCCTCTTGGCACAGAAAAGCAGTCTTAAGGAAAAAAGTCTTAAATGGAGTAGTCGAAGAGGAGAGAGGCTAGGTGGTTTGGTTAAAAGGAGCACCATCACAAGAGGAATAATTCTGCAGAAAGAACCGAGAGATAGAAATTGCAGATGCTCTTAGCAGTGTTTGTCTAGATCAGCGTTTTGCATCTGAGCTACATTATCTCTCTGATTACAAGATCTTATAAGGAGAGTTAGATATTTGTTTCTGTGCATTTTTCATAGGGCACCAAATACTGTGCAAACACAAGAGTGAGAAATAAAGAAGGTGGATTAAAGGCTCCTTTATACATATTGCAGAAACTTCTTCAGGATTTAGTTTGCGACCATGGAAATCCCAGAAGTTCAATGACAAATTAGTATAGTCATCATTCTTAATTGACATTTTGAACCCTCGATAGGGGTCTGCCTTTATAAGAACAGAAATTGCGTTTTTAATTTTCTAATGTACATTAGGTGGTAAAACAGTATTTCAAACTGCAGAGGCTGTAGGCTAAAAAAAATTCAAGTTAGAAGTAATTTCAAGTGAAGGGGGATTTCCCTTGGGAGTAAAAGTATGGAGGAGGAGGTAGCATACCTCTCACTTAAAAGTTTCCAAAGACAGGAAGATATGCTTTAGCTGATTGGAAACTACTTAGCTTACTGCAGGAAGGAATTCTGCTACCTCTTAGACTGATAGCTACTTTCTAGGACAGTGTGATCTAGTCTAGTCTCAAGTTCTATAACTCGTTTATCTGTAAAAGGACACTTGCTGCTGGAAAGGGAAGAAAGGAATGCACAAAGTTTTGCCCAACCACTGCTTATGGTTGTACAGCCAGGGAACACTCCTGTCAATCCTTGAAAATCATGAGTCTTCACTGGTTGACTGGTTCCCAGATGCTCCCAGGAATTTTACCAATAATGCTTGAAAATATAGCTCCAAATACTGTAATGTGTTTCCCCAGGAGCTGCATGTGGTGCCTTTGCCATCTTGCCTCTGCTGTGGTGTGTTAGGAGTATGACAAACAAGATAGGGAGACATTTAGTGTATATATTTCTCTGCTAACTAAATTAATTAAAGATAGTTGCTTGTCAAAGCACCTTCCCTTGATTTCCTTACTGCAGCTGGAACTGTCAAACTGCTGCATCAAGCTTGTGGCACAGCCAAAACCCTCATTTGAAGCTCTGTTGGCCTGACACAGAGCATGGCTTCCTATTGATACCTACCTAGTAGTGCTGCCTTACAGCCCACTTACTTCCTGGTAAGGCTTTCAATGAACTCTTCACCACTTTCCTTGAGGCAGCAGCACAAGGAACAGCCTCTGACTTTCCTCAGAGATTTATATTTTGTAACAGAAGTAATTAAAATGTAGCAAAAGGAATTCTTCCACTTCTCTACCCATCTTGTATTTACTAGAGCTGCCTGTACATCTAAAAATCAGCATCAGCATGAAGATCTGTAATCTTCAGTTCTTCACAGTTTCATAATAACCATACAAAAAACATCTCTCCTTTTTTCGAGCTATGGCTGATGTACCTCTGTACATCTTGGTTTTCTCCTAATAATGTAAGGGGTGTTTTTTGTTTCAGCTTTGCTCATTTGTGTGACATGCTGTTGTATCTCCTCCTCAGTGTATGTACCTTGTAAAGTGAGGTGGTCACAAAAACACGTACTGAATCAAGACAAAATAACTTTTGCTTTGCTATCCCAAACATCAAACCACGTTCTCTCTTAGGACCTCCATGGTAGCTCTTGAACCTATTCCCTTCAATATACCATGCATCTGTGGTCAGTCCCCATTGCTGGTTACTGGCTGTCATCTTTGTTACCCACAGTTCATCTACATTGAAAGACAAAACTAAATATGAAAGACTTAGGAACAGATAGAGATCAAAGCAAAGATTAGCAGACTGAAAATGTATTACTTGTGCACGTTCTTGGTAGTGGATGGAGTGCACGGAAGACAAAGAACTGTAAGTGTGTGAAATATCCTGCCAGAGATGCTGCCTGTACCACAAGGACTCAAGCAAATCTTTGGTTTTACATGCATGACCTGCAAAAGGATGTGTGAATGTCACAGGTGAACGTTTTACTCTTTTTTTTCTCAGTTTATGCTATTTTCTTTAGCAATATTGAAAATGCTGTCTGTCTTCTTCACTCAAAACATTAAATCAGGGTCTGAATAGTTTCAGATTAATCCAAATTTATGTAGCAAATAATCATGACTTCCATGCTTCTCTTTTTCTGTATCAAAGGTTTTACAAGTTTCCCTTTTGATCTGTTCCAATTGCTGGAAATCATGACTGTATTTTGCACAGTTTGCTAATTTGCAAAATTAGAGGGAGGCTTCTTGTGCTACCAAGGACTAATATCAATGAGGGACACCTCAGCCCCCAAGGACCTCCCAGCAACTCCACTGGGAAAATGCCAAACCTACCACACTCCACCATCAGCTCTCTCAGAACTGCAGGTTGATCAAATGTTCAAATAATTCCAATTATTTGTAGAAAAGCAATAGATGCACAACAATCATAAGCTTTACTTTCTCCCCCCCCGACATCTATACCTTGTTACATCTGTAACTGAAATAATACAATGTTATGTTTTGATAGAGCAGAAAGGGGGGCAATTTAGAGAGGGTGTTCCTGTAACAAGTAAATTGGACTCTGAGGTCAGCTTCATAAAGAAACATACGAAGGTTTTTAAGGTAAAAATAATTTGCACATGCTTGTTTGTTTTTCTCCTTTCAGAAAATGACAAGATTTAAGGGTTTAGAAAGGGACTGTGTTTGTATCCTGATGTTTCATTTCTTTCTCTGGCATGTATTTGTGCTGGTTTACTGTCCTAGTCTTACTCTGAAGTAATGGGTTTACAACCTTAAACATCCTTTTCATTGTAAGTACAAATAATAGTAAAAGAATTTTCTGTAGTTTAACAAATGGATTTTAAAATCCCAAGAAAGGTGTTTTAATCTTGCGTAAGCATTCAGTGGTCCTACTGAGCTGTAAAGTGGAAGTACCTATATTTTTCCATAGATTCTAGAGGGCCATAAACTAGTTCCCCTCTGGGCTCTGGTCTTTACAAACACAAATCAGAAATGCTGCTTTGTTGCCATTTTACAAAATTATTGTAAGAATATCCTAGCTTAGGTGTACTGTTCATGTAACCATGCATCACCTGAAAGGAAACAGCACTGTCAGTGTGTGTTACCTGCTCTGAGAAAGTAGACCTTTGAAATACTGATGTATATGCTCTTTCTTTCCATGTTTGTCAGCTGGCAATCTGCTCAAAATGCTGATGTTGAATAGGAGGTGAATATTGGCATCTGGCTTGGGTACCTGAGCAGCAAGCAGTGTTTCTTGCATCTATGTAGACAAAGCCTCTGAAGGAAGATGTGTACCCATGCAAATGCTGCCTGTCTGCTCATTTTCTGTTGGAAAATCAGGTAAAAATTGTTGTCTGTAACTCAGGGCACATCAGTAAGTCAGAATGAGTTCTCCCTCGACAGCTGTAACCTTATGTGCACTTGGCTTCACTGTACGTGAAATGCATAGATGTTTTAGCAATGTAACCATCTTCTTTCCCTTCCCCACCACCAAACATTTGTTTAAGCAACTTTCTTTTTCTTACACTACAAGCTTAATGACATGCAAAGAGGGAAAAGCTATCTGATATACTAGCAGGAGGTTCTACTAAACCTGGTCCTTTCCTTCATTATCTTCTGCTGAGGATGTGATGAGTGAGATCTATTTTAACACATACTTTATTGAAGTTCTGCATTTTTGTCTTTTTTTTTTTCTTTCCCTAGATTATCTATCGCACATTGAACTCACACTTTGCTGAAAACTTTTTTTTTTTTGGGAAAAAAAAAAGTGCTTATTATTTCTGTAGTTTCTGCAGATATGAAGTGATTCGCACAATTAGCAAAATAGTTTCCTTATTACTTTAGATCATTCCAGTTCCTAGAGGTTTTCTTTTTGTCTTTGGCATCCCAAGTCAATAACTAGATACCCTATTTTATTACATTTTATAGTACATTAATTTGTCATTTGTAACCAGTAACATGTACTAATTAAATGCTTCTTATAAAAGCATAGAAATTAATCTGGTATAAAACTAATAAACAGGCATTATATTCCATAGGGTATATTCCATTGAGCAGCACTGAATTCCTATGTAAAAAGTCCTTCCTTTCACAACAGGGTACATTTTAAGAATTTGGACTTATGTTCTGATGCAGACTTTTAGCTTCTAGCATATTTTGTGGGGTTTTTTTAAGATAACTCTTTCCTCTTGAAAGCCTTTCCTTGCTTTTCTGTTTTCATCTTTATAGTGTATTTATTTAATTGCCAAACCATAATTAATGTTTCACTTTTGTTTTCATTATTTACTACATTAGCAGCTGCTTGGTTAAAATCTTCCCACACCAAAGTGTAAGTCAAAATATTTAATCAGGGTGCAGCTCAGCTTTCTTCTATTTACATTATTAAGAATTGAGCCTTGTAGGCAGGAGGTAAACCTATTTAAGTAAGTTACTGAATCATTTCCTCCTAAATGTAATTAATGAATGATAGTGAGCTTATGTGTTCAAATTGAATTTTTAGCACCAGAACATCCAGTGTTAGCAAAATTGAAGTAGAGGAATTGGAGCTTTATCTTGCAAAATCTCTTCCCAGTTACTCTGTCAAGAGCGACTTTTAACTTGTCTCTAACAATGTGATGTTTCCTTAAATCCAGTGATCTTTGTGACTCAGACATACATTGATGGAGTTGCAGTTCAGATTAGGTTTAGTCTGATCCTATGAACTCTCTGAGGGTAGAAAGCAGCCAGAAGTGGTCCTGGACTGCATCTTCCAGTTAATCCTATGCTCAAGAAATGAAGCTCAACCAAGATCACCAGATAAACTTGTACAGACTTTGTTACTGGACAACCCAGAAAGATACTGTGAGTGATAGCAAATATTTGTTGTTGAAATTTTTTCTGACCTTCTGTTGAGCACTGCTTACAGTCATTCTTGCATAGGTCAAATCTGTATTTTTCCATGTGCCATTTGAATGATGAAGCAAACTCCCCTTGGCTGGAGGTTATACTGCAGATATTGTTTCTGGATGTTTTTGCCTGATCACATTTCAATTTTCTTTAGTACTGGCTCTTAGTTTGCATTATGCTAAGCTCAAGTAGGGTGAGATATTATTCAGTAAAAACAAACAAACAAAAGTCTGCCTTTTTATATATTCAAATATGATGATAAATGTCACACTGTTGCAAATTGCTTTAACTTGGAGATAAAGAGTTGTTGTGGCAAATCATTTGGGGTCAGTGACTGACCTTATCCAGGGTAACTATGACAGAATCTGTTTTGTGTCTCTACTTATGTTTGATGGGGAAAGCATGCTGTGATAGGTAGCTGCATAAAGTGATGATCAAATATAGTGACCTTTGATGTGCCCTTTCTTAAAAGCACGTAAATCTTCCATTTCTGCTCTATCAATGAGGATTTTTTTCTATTTGGTTCCTGTAAAAATCTTGATATAATATTCCTAAATATCTTTAACCTCATTGTTCATCCACACATCATCTCCTCAGAGCATTGATATTCATACTGCAACTACAAAGAAAAGAAAAGAAATTCTTTTCCTTTCACATTCTAACAAGAATTTTTGATAAGAGCACCATCTAAGGCCAAGTTCTTGCTTTCTCTTTTAGTCTCTTCAGGCTTAGATAATAAAAGCTTGAACACTGAAAATCCATTGCCCTGAATCACTTCAGTCTTTATTCTCTCCCGAGAAGAGTTTTCAGTGGAAGAGAGTTTTGGAAAGGTTGCTACGCCTTCCTGATGTTCAGCAACCTGCCATGTGTCTACTTTGAAGGTGGTTTGTGAGAGTATCAAACAAGTTGCTGCTCTTTGCATGTGTCTACTGCATGATCCCAGAGACTCTTCCAAAGTTGCTGCTGGCACCACGCAGTGCACATGGGGTTTCCTCTACCTTCTTGCTGTGGTGATGTGGGGTCTTAGCTTTGAACAGGTTGTGCATGGGCAGTGGCAGGGCTGCTCAGATAGGAGACTTCATAGACAGAACCTGGCCCACCTGTGTGAGGCCGTGCCTTACCCCAGGTGATCATGGTTGGGGTAGTGGATGAGACTACAGCTATATTAACCAGGAACTGACCAGTTTGTGAGAAGAAACAAGGAGCTGGTCAGTTTGAAGAGAGTTGCTGTGGAAGAGAGTTCCTGTTGAGTGCAGTTGGAGGAACTTCTTGTTGGGAGCAGCTTGCTGAGCTCTCTCTCAGTGGTGTGTTCCCCCTTTGCTGACTCGAGATGGTGAAGAGCAAACAGATGAAGAATAAAAGATGAAGATATGTTTCTTATTTGAGATGGTGAAGAGCAAACAGATGATGAAGTTATGCTGAGGGGATGTTGCTGAGTTTGGTGTCAGCCTGAGGAAGAAGAGAGCTAGCAGCACACAGGTTGGGGGGTTTTTTTAATACTAAAAAGATTTTAAAAAGTAAC
Organism: Brachypteracias leptosomus; assembly: GCA_013401335.1. Lineage (NCBI taxonomy): Eukaryota > Metazoa > Chordata > Aves > Coraciiformes > Brachypteraciidae > Brachypteracias > Brachypteracias leptosomus. The sequence continues at coordinate 3,443 of VYZX01025251.1, read as the reverse complement.
TGTTTGAGCTAAGTTGGCCATTGTTTTGGTGCTGGTGGCTGCTACTGTTGTGCAAGGAACAATTCAAAACTGATATGAAGAGGAACAAAAAGTTCTTTTTGTTCTCTAGAATTCATAGAATGATGAAAAATAAAAGAAAGCAAAATTTGATGGCTTTAGAAGCTTCAATTATGGTTTGAACATTTCTCTTGGTGGATGTAGGGACATACCATATAGATGGCATGGACATGCCTTCAGCACTGGCTGCTCTGGTCTTGAGCAATAAATTAAAGTTGATTTGTGTTTGCATTCAGGAATGACCACAAGTTCCAGTACAATTTCTGGTAGAAGGCTTAGTTTCACACGTAGAGTAGAGATACCACATATGCTGTCATCTTGTATTTTATTGTAGTCAACTGCTTGATGATGATACTGTCTCCATCTTTCCAAGTAAGTTCCATTAACACCTATCTTCAGCAAATTGGAGAAGTTGACTGACTCATCCATCATTTCAGCTGGAGGTTTTGGAAGTACTGATTATTTCAGCCTCTCCTTTATAAAAATGTCTGTGTATTCAGACAAAAACTATTCATCACCAGATCTACAGTACTGTTAGCTCTCCAGGGAAATGGGAAGGGAAAGACTCTCTTCTTCATGAACAGGCAACAGCAGCATATCAGCTATTTTAGCTAATTCTTTCCAGATGGTTTGACAATCTGTTACAAGTTTTACCCCAACATGCAGTATTCCCTCTCTGCTTCTCTTCAAGTGACGATGTCTCCAGGCATCTAGCTCCAAAAAATATTCCCCTTTGATCCTAATGACACTCTTTCTGTCATGAGCCTTCTTCACATACCCACTGATCAGCAGGATGACTCCAGATCCTATTATAATCTGCCAGGTAGAAATAGATAAATCTATTAGCCTAGGATGGGCTTGTTTCATCATTGTGACAGCTTCCCATGAGCCTGCATTCATCAGATTCCCTCAAAACAACCAGCCCCCATGTCATCTGACAGATAAATTTCCATGACCATACTCTGGATTAATACATCTTTAATCTTTATTTAATTACTCATTAATAATCCAAGTCCTGATCCACCCATCGCCCCCCTTTGTTTTTTTTTTATTTTATTTCAAGTTGATTCCTGGATGTTTGCTGGGAGACCAGACTGATGGCTAAAATTGCTGCCGTCAATGGTTTGGCAGGAACTTCCTGGAAATTCTGTTAACCAAAATAAAATAAGGACCTAAATGTCTTTTTGCTTCTCATTAAAAGACAGTGGGCACATCCAGTTGAGTATAGCAACAGGTTTGTGTCTAACAGAGGTGGCAGAAAAATTACTGTGCTGTTGTACATGCTACCACAGCCACTCTGGAAATCACATCAAACACTTTTCTGCAGAGCCTGCCTAGTGAATTATCAGTCTTAAAAACACGCTTCACTATATCTTTTCAGGTGTACTGGTGTAAATCAGGAGTAAAAATAGAAAAAGGAAAAAATAAGTAGAAGGAAGGAAGACTTAGACTGTTTTGATATACCATAATTGGCATAATTCTGAGCTGTCCCCACTTTTTCTGCCAAAAGAGTATTACTGGAAGGTGAGAATTTCTGTTGAATAAGATTTAGATTTTGATTCTAATTTCTGAATTTTCAAAGTTCTTTGTCAAAATGTATATCAAAGAGAGAAAACCTGAGAACGTTGGAAGCAGGCTGAAAAGGGTGTAACCTTTTCTAACCCAGTGTAATTTGTTGAACAATCCAATCACATTAAGCCTGTATTTGCCTTTCTAAATACTGGATCTGACTGAGTTGAGTGTATTATAGTGTAATCATTTATCAGGTTTCTGCATGGCATCCATGTGAGCTTTCCTGTCACCCAGCACTAGCACTTTCTCCTGTGGACTTGCACTGAGATATGTAGCAGCTTTAACCCTGGTAGGGTCAATTCTTTAGTAAGTATTTTAGTTCTTCAATATGCTGTCTCACTCAAGTCAAAGTCATGTGCCATTTTCTACCTCCTTTTCTACTACTAAAGTTACTGAAGTTTGTTTTCCATCCTTGGATGGCTTTGTTGAAGAATTATGAAATCTAAAATGAAATCAGTTCTTTTAGTTGTTTACTGATGGAAAAATGGGAGATGTCCAAGCTGATAACCAGAGCATTGCCATGGCTCTTCACTAGAAACATGTATTTAGTAGAGGTAGAAGTTCCTGTGCAAGTCTGAATCCCACAGGCAAGAGTAGTCATGGTGGCTTTGATTACAGCTAAGTACCAATGGTCTTGTTTCAGTTTTTCAGCTTTCTGTGGCTGCAAAACTATTAATGACATCAGATTATTTCACCAGACCAGCTAGAAAGTATATCAAGTCATGATATCTTACTCCTACAGTAGAACAAGGTGGACATCTAAGACATAATGATACTTTCCAAGGTATGTTCTCCAAACCTTCTGTGAATTGCAGCTTAGATCTTGAGATGCATATAGTGCCTGCACAGAAAGAAATCTCAGTGGATTTTTCTTACAGGATGTTTAGCAGTTCCTTTTTGAACTCATAAAAACCTTTAACATCTCCAGCATCATATGGTAATGAGCTTCACAGTTTTAATTGCATTGTATGAAGTTTTTTTTTTCTTATGCTTTCTAAAGTCTGTCATCTATTCATTTCATTTAATTCCCCGTAATCCTTGCATTAGAAAAAAAAAAAAGAATAATTGTCCTCTGTGCACTTTTCCATTGCTCCATTGATTTTATACACCTCCATTGTGTCTTCTTCACTTATCTCTACTCCAAATTGAAAAGTCTTAATCTGCATAGTCCTTCCTCATACAGAAGAAATGTTCCTTACCCTGCTAAGATTGCTATCTTAGCTAGGAACGTAAATAGATAAATAGATATTGCAGTATGTCTAAAACATTGACAGATTTTTTTTTTTTTTTACGTCGGCTGTAATGTTAGAAGAGGTAACAGCTCCATGGTAAATATTTGTCTTCAAGGACTTTTTAGTAGTCGATGTCTCTTAAATTTTCTGCACAGTGTGGGGAAGAAGTAGTGCTCCCTGTCTTCAACTGTTGCATAAATATTTTTCAGCCCCAGAATCCTGAATCAGTTGAAGGCACAGTTTAGTGCCTGTTGCTCTCTATATTAATACGTAGATGTCTTCAGGTATCACGATCCTCGGACAGGGGACTTCCATGGAAAACAGAAGATGTATAAGAAGCATTGTAGCTAGTTAGCTTAATGACAAGAATATAACTTTCTTCACTATTAAAACCACTGTTTCTTTACGTGAGAGAGCAACTAGAATGTATTGAGTTCTGTCCAGGGGCAGATGAAGAGCGAGTTGAGAGTTTGTGGGCACGAATTAAGGGACAGGCTGGCATGGGTGATACTGTTGTGGATGTCTATTACAGGCCACCGGATCAGGACAAGGAGGAACCTGATGAGGTCTTCTACAGGCAGC